>OZ014469.1:34181503-34699867 GCA_963965965.1 Trididemnum nubilum | reverse complement strand
CCATGGGACAAAAATTTTCATTGGGAACAACAAAATTCTTTAATTGGAGGTTAAGGGGATCCCAAAAATGTAGGTTAAAAAAATATAGTCTGGGGGTGCTCGTGGACCTCAATTAGCACTAGACTTATTAGATGCTGACTGCTCAGCGCCACAGTATATTAACTATACATATGTTCACTCCATTGTCTAAAATGTCCAGCATTTTTTGCCTGTGTTGCGTCATAAGGACTTTTTTGGGTGGGTCACGTCACTACATGGTGAAAAAAAAATGTTTCCAATTTCTTTCGATTATTTTGATATTATATATTTTTTGAAAAACTTTGGGGTTTTTTATTTGAATTAATAGACTTTGTGCTTGAGGAAAGCGCAGTGGGCGAGCAAACTGTTACATTTGTGCTTTTTCAAATCTTAGAAATTGGCACGAAGCATGCTCGAAGATGCCGGGAGCCCACTATGACGTCATAATGCTTGTTAGAAATATACTAATTTCAAGTGTTTTAGTGCAATCGTTGATCTTAAATCAAAGCAAGGTCTTCTTGGCTGCTCAAGGTTTTCTATCGAAGTAGACGGTGGACGAGATGCATTTGTGACGTCATAATGCAGATATATATTGTTTAATTTCGTATTCATGCTTGCTATTGGACAGCCTAATTTAGCCAAATGCCAATATTGAATAAATGAAACATAGCTAAAAGAAATAAATGGGATCGAGTGAAAGATGAAATCGGGATACCACTATGACATCACAAAAGCTGTTACAAATTTGCCAATGTCAATTGATTTGACTGCAACATAATCCATCATACAGTACAAGGATTTGGTTGCAGCTAAGTTTTATTGGGAGTAAAAAGGGTCGTGATCAACGCTTTCGTGTGTGACGTCATAATCCATTTAAGTTTTGTTTCAATTTTCTGTTCAAGCTTGCTGTAGAACAGTCGCATTACCAGCTAACATAAGCATTAAATAAATTCAAGATTGCAATTGAAGTATGTTGTCGGGAGACCACTATGACGTCATAAAGCTGTAACAAATTTGCGAGTTTCGACTGATTTGAATGCAATTATTATCCATCGTAAATCATAACAAGGTTTTGCTTGCAGGTTGCAGCTCATTTTATATCGAGTAGAAGGAGTCTAGATCAACGCGTTCGTGTGTGATGTCATAATGCATTTACGTTTGATCATAATAATTTGTTTACCTCATGATCGTAATTCATAACTTATCACTATTTCAATTCGTATACAACCATAGGTGGGCAGTACCGCGGTACCGGTACCGCGGTACTTTTTTGGTACCGGTACCGTCGGTACTTTTGTGGTACCGGTACCGGTACCGCCAAAAAATAGCAAAGTACCACGGTACCGTACCGGTACTTTAGTTTTTTTTTGTTTTTTTTAGTACGGATTTTAAGAACGTACCATTAAAAACTTGAAACGTTGTAAAAATGCTTGCAAATAAATTGGATAAACAACCAATCTTTTTTCTTAATTTAGTGTTTAACTGTTGGTCTTACTCGCTACTACCACCGCAGGGACTTAGCGTTTGCAGTTTGCTGGCCGATTTGAAAAATTGGCGTTTTCTTGCAATGGCAAAATAATGCATTATCAGTATTCATGCACCGGCGAAACAAAAGCAAAATCGCTAAGAAAAAATTGTAAGAGACGATACTTACGCAATGAATACTCATTACATCAGGCGTGAATACAAAAGCGTAGCCAGGGGGTGCGGGGTGAATACATTGGTCTGCCGACCAAAATGCAGAATAAGAAAAATACTACGTTGTTAGCACTTCTGATACTGTCTTTTGCTCTAGAATAGATTCAAAAAAATTATTTAAAACATATTTTGAAATGTTTATTGAAGTGGAGAGGGAGCTAATTTGTCAAAAATAAAACTTATAAATCAGAAAAAAGACTGTAAAGAATAGCCGAAAATTGGTAATCAAATTTGATCGCTTTTTGAAACATGCTCAACAACTTTTCTCGACCTTCCTTCGATTGGCCCCCATATATGCATACATCTTTCACTATAAAATTTAGCTGAAATAGATTACTTCTTGCGAGGTTTACTAAACTACCAAAATAGGATTTTATGATTTACCAACTTGTAAATAAGAGAACTGAAATTCTAGCAATAGCTACCTCCCACATAAACCATTTATGCAACTAGTATGGTATAATGATTTTTTGCACTGCTAATTTTATGCCACGTATTAATAGCATTGATTTTATCAAAATAGGCCTAAAATTAAGTTATTTTTGCCAAAAAAATAAAAATTTTTCGAGAGCTGGGGGATCCGCCCCTACACCCTATGCTTACGGTGGCTGGGGGCCTTGCCCCCGACTCCAATTGCCTCCGGTGGTTGGGGGATCCGCCCCCAGACCCCCGCAGCGTCCCCCCCATTGCAAATTTTTGGTTACGGGCATGCTTGAAGAAAAATTTACTCCACGTTACTGCCGGCATCCATTTATATTAGCTTTTGACTTTAAATATGCCTGGAACGTTTGGCGAAGAAGATGTTCTCATTCACAAACGGTGTATAATACGGCCAAAAGTATTTCACCCAGTAATACTTACACAGAAAAATTATCTCAAAAATCCTTTCATCTGCACCAACCCCACTTTGGCTTTGGCCGCGATGAGGTTTTTTTCTTCCTAAACATTGTACGCTCTTCTAATAAGTTCTACAGGGCAAAACAACGCAATCTAATTTTTGTGCAAAATTGTCAAGTAAAAAACATGGTTTTGTCTCTAGAAATTTTTGGGTGCCACCTCCCCTGAAACCGCACAAATTAATCCCCAAGAAATCAATTTTTATGATTGCACCTCTTTTAGAACACCCGAAATTGAACATAACAAAAAATAAATACAGGGTGAGCCAAAAGTAGGTGGACGGCATATAGAATAGATTTATGCCTCAGTTACTTTAATTGAATTGTTCATTTTAACTTTGTTACAACTATGTTATTTGTGGTATATAATTACAATTTTAGTACCAAAATTTGTTTTAATTTTGCCTGTTTTCTATTACTATGTTACACTTAATTTTTTTTTACTGTCCACCCATTCTTGGCTCACCCTGTATTTTAACGGCTTTAGCCAAAAAGCTAATTTTTTTTTATAATCAAAAGAGACAAAGAATCTTCTTGAGAGTCCCCCAAAAGCATGGCCAAAAGTGCTAAAGCTTTTTTGCGACAACTCTAATTGCATAATCTGTGTTCAACCCACACACTGGCTAGGTTGTTGCGTCCTTGGATTGAGCGCTTTACGATGATTATCTCTGCTTGTGGCTTCGAACTAGCCAGAAATTCAGTGGTAAGAAATCGAAATTCACGGGACATTGGAAAACTAGAAACTCTTAAGCAGGTGCAAATTCCTCCAGGCACGAAGTAAATATCACAATGAAAGTGTGCGGATTGTGCAATAATTAGCGTCTAACGCTGTGTTGTGACAAGAGAATAAATATGCTATACAACAGCAACAAAAAATGCTGTAATTTTGAAATTGTTCTCATTACGGAAAAACAAAAGAATTTTTTAGAAGTCACTATTAATATGCGTCGTTCGTTTTAGGCTGGCAACTGGTAAGCTCCCATCTAGCTTTAAATAAGAAATGCAAAAAGTAACTGCAGCAACGAATCGACTAAAAACAAATCAAAACAGTACACTTTGCCAAAAGTGCAATTTATCCCCCAATTTCTAAGTTTTGTGTAAATGTCACTTGTGCAATAATTGGGAGCTGATGATCGTCAGAGTATCCTTCAGTGTCAACTTACGAACGTGATGCTTTAGAGATGACTGCTGTTTGGTTATTATTGGGCACAAGATACTCTAAGTCTAGAGCAATAAGTAGCCCGGTGACCGTAGTTCGTATAAGTTAGATACTTTATCGAGTCAATTTCATCACTAGGTAGTACTGCACTCACTATTGTAGTAATACTAATACTGCAACTGCTTACTATTCTACGGCAATCTTTTTCTAAAACGAACTGTAGGTCTACAGAGTTCGCACTAGTCGCGGAAACGAACCAAATTGTTAAAAGTGATGATTTACAATCCAGTAAACGAGGTTAATCAGTCCAATTTTTTTTCTTTTAATTTTTTAAAAAAGTACCGCAAAAGTACCGCGGTACTACCGCGGTACTTTTAATTTGAAAGTACCGGTACCGCGGTACTAATTTTAGCAAAGTACCGAGTACCGGTACCGCGGTACTTTTGCAAAGTACCGTGCCCACCTATGTATACAACAATAATAAATACATAACCAGGGGTGCCAAAACCTGGGGGGGATATATCCCCCAATAATTTGACTGTATCCCCCCTAATAGTTTGAGTAGGGTCTACGTATGCATCCCCCTCAATAATTTGACTCTGGTCACTGGTGTGCATCTGAGTGTGGGTGTCCACTTGAATTCGGGGAAAAAAAGTGTTCCATTTTTTGGAAAGACCTTTTTTTTTGGTCTTTACTTAATTTGCTCACCTGAACAAAATCGTGGTCGAGGTAATGCATCCCCCCAATGTTGAAAATAGGGCAAAATTGGGATAAAATTGCAAGTTATTCCCCCCAATGCTCAGCAAAGATCGGCACTCCACTACATAATCTCATCTATCGGTAAGCAGAATCTGTAAAGAAAGGTAGGCTATCTAACACTGATCAGGAGGCTATAAAGTATATATCGTATCAGAAGGCTATGCTAGTTTTATTCACCATCACTTCGCTAAGTATAACCGTATTTAGCTCTAAACTAGAAATCTTCCCATAAGTTATCATACTTATGCTGTATTTATTATATGCCTTTTCATGGCAAAGCTGTTGAACAAAACGATTGACCATAATAGCCGAATGGAGCGGCATAAGCCTAGTTGTCTGATCATAGACTCTTTATCAGTGAACTGGAAATTAATGGTTTTGTATTTTTTCTTCTTGCTTAATTTGTTTCAAAATATGCCAATTTGTCCAATCAGCGTGAATGTTTTCTTCACGGTTTATTTATTTTACAAATACGTCTAATCAAATCAGCCGAATACGCGTGGCCTCAAAAAAACCTTAACTACAAAAGTATGCTTATTTCTTTAATGCTCTTCTCTTTTTTTCCGCGCGTCTGTCCCTATTCTACTAAATAATGAGTCACTGGCCTGACGGTACACCAAGCAAAGTGACTTGTGTTGTTTTTACTTGTTTATTGTAGCAATTAAGAACTAAGATAGTAGTCACAAAGCTTTTTTTTTGAAGAATTTTGGGGCTATCAATGTCACTAGATAGCCTACTTCAAATTCTATAGAAATCAATGGCATATCATTGAGAAGAACTCACCTTTAAAACCATAGGTGGGCACAAGTCCGTTAATCGTTAATCCGTTATTAACGAAGCTAACTTTTTCATTAACTCCTTAATCCGTTAAAGAGTTTTTTCATGTTAACAAACTAAATTAACTTCCGTTAAGTGCTGTTAATGGACTAAAGTAACTTCCGTTGAGTTCTGTTAACTTCTGTTAACGTTTTTGTCGTTAATATCTTGCATCATTTATTCATCGGCAAGGATGGCAGTACGGTACGGTACGGTACGTAGGTACGGTACGGTACGCCTCAATTTTTGCCAAGAAGTACGGTACGCTGGTACGGTACGCTTTTTTTGTAATGGTACGGGTACGCTACGTTGGTACGGTACGCCTTTTGTGTGATGGTACGGGTACGGTACGTTGGTACGCTGTTTAAATTTCAGAATTTGCCTACTAAACGTTTTATGTGCAAAGTGCGGCCGTCAATGAAGATTCGTACGACCGTGCCCGACGTGCATATAGTCTAGGCTATTCTCAAGTAATGATTATTATAGCCTGGTAATTTGTCGTTAAAATTGCATTATAATGTCACAAGTCACACTCATAACAGTCACAAGTATGACCAATTGTGATGTCATAACTATTGTTCATAGATGCTAGGGCTATCGTGGCATGTCATGTGTTGAAGAAAAATTTGAATGGAAATAACTGCGATACTTTAGCTCATGGCGTACAATAGTACACGCCATTTCCCATTTCATCGTGCAAGCGTCGACTAAAACTGGAGGAGGCCATGAAATTTTCCTTCGTGTTTTCGGCTTCGCCTCTGTGACAAATTGATGAAAGCAATTGAACCGTAACGCGCGTCATCCTAAAATGACCAGAAAATCCATTAATAACAATTATTGTTCGAATGCCGTGTTAGAATTTTCTCGGTTCTACAGAGTCAGCTAGCAGCAGTCTTACATATAAAAGAACTGTAATACAAGTTAGTTAACTGTTGAATAATTTTGGTTAAACGAAAGACAGTTTTAAGTTAAGTGATACAGAACAACTGGACATCAGTAAAAATTAATTGAAACTAAAATGTGTTGTAGAAATTTATTCACTTCCGTTGACAATCTAAATTTTGAGGTTGAGAATTTAAAGTCTGCAAACGAAATACTGATAGATAAGTTACGAACATTGGAGAGAATAGTTAAGAGTTATGAATAATAAACCTAGATAAAGAAGAATATTATGCCATTCAAGTTTAAAGCGCGATAATTTTGCGACTTGTTTTCAATGTTCTCTGTTACGTTTTCATGATATATTTGTGTTCTATCAAATACCGTACTTTAATTATTCATACCAACACTATTAACTTATTATCTTCTATCGTTGCTGAGCAAAATCAGAGCGAAAGAGATTATTCCGTACTGCGGTTTTGTATAAAAATATGTCGATTTGACAGAACATCAAATAAAATGTCTTCCGGAATGTAGTTTTGTTACAATGGTATAGTTACGATATGTTGAATGAACACTAGAACAGAATAGACCTTTGGCAACAGGAATGTTAAAGTCTGATGCAGATAGTTTTTACGCATTCTGTGGAGATGCAGATAATTGTTTAATAAACTTGGCGAAAGTTTAATAAATGCAATTTTTGAAGCAGGAAAGACGAAAAGTATTTTATTTTATTAACTTGAATTGCATTGATTAAATTAAAAAATTATTATACAGTATATAACGTTTTTTGGATGGGATGGATCAAAAACAGTAGCGTAGCCAGGGGGAGGGGCGAGGAGCTATAGACTCCCCCTCATTGGCCTGCCGACCAAAATGCAGAATAAAGTAAATACCACGTTTTTAGCACTTCTGACACTGTATTTTACACTGGAATAAACTCAAAATATGATTTAAAGCATAACTTGAAATGTTTATTTAGGGGGCTAATTTGTCAAAAACAAAACTTATAAATCAGAAAAAAATTTGAAAAATAGCCAAAAATTGGTATTGAATTTTGATCGCTTATTGAAAAATGCTTAACATGGGAATTATCAAAAAATATATAAGTTCAGGAATGTGGGAGGAGGACTTTTTGGTATTACTGTAGTTAATTACCAGTCACTTCTCTCAAACTTCTTTTCTTTAGCCTCCCAAATTATATCTTTCTCTATAAAATATGGACGAAACAGATTACTCCTTCAGAGTTTTATTGAACTACCGGTATTGTATTTTACGATTTATCAGCTTGTAAATAAGAGAACTGAAATTCTACCAGTAGCTATCTCCCACATGGCCCATATATGCAACTAGTATAATCATGTTTTCGCACTGCTAATTTCTATGCCACGTTTTAATAGCATTAATTTCTATCAAAATGGGCCTAAAATTAAGATATTTTTCCAAAAAAACTACAAAATTTTCGAGCGCTGTGCCTCCGGCGGCTGGGGGCTTTGCCCCTAGACCCCCCAGCCTGTGACAGATGGGGGCTTCGTCCCCACACCCCCAATCTCTTTAACAGTCCTCAATTGCAAATTTTTGGCTACGCACCTGATCAAAAACATGCCAAACAAAGTTTGCGTGAGGTCAAGAACAGAAATCATCACCATTTAAATTTGTGATTATATACAATTTGTGCTTATAAATTTTATCATCCCTCGAACAAATTTTCTGGATTCGCCACTGCAAGAATGGCAGTACGGTACGGTACGTAGGTACGGTACGGTACGCCTCAATTTTTGCTAAGAAGTACGGTACGCTGGTACGGTACGCTTTTTTTGTAATGGTGCGGGTACGGGACGTTAGTACGGTACGGTTCAAAGTGCGAGGTACGTAGTACGCAAATTCTGAACGTACCGTACCGTACTGCCATCCTTGTTCATCGGACCGGTACAAACAAGTTTGCTCTGGTAACACTTGTTGCGTATTAGCACGAGCTTTATAGAAGAGAGCGAAGAAAGGAGCTCTTTTTGAGGCAAATAATAAGCTGCAGCCTCATAGGTCTATTAATTATCGCTGTTTACAATTTCCAAAGATTTTCCGATCGCAGCTTCGTTGAGCATTTGAACTTATTTTTATCTTGAAATTAGATTAGACTGTAAAATGGAACTTCCAAAACACAAAAAGACCACCGTAGCGATAAACATTTCCTCACAATCAGCTCAACAGCGTCAATACGTGTTCTAGAAGCGAGTGAATAAAACGAAATGTAAATTACACTCAAAATATTAACGGATTAACGGACTTTATTAACTTCCGTTAATTAAAGCTGAAAATAACGAATTAACGTTAACGGAGGTGTGAAGTTTGTTAACGGACTAGTGATTAACGAAGCTAACGTTTTGCATTAACTTGCCCACCTATGCTTAAAACTCTTTTTGATCAATTAAAAGCATATTACAATGTACAAAAGAAAAGAAAATGTAAATGCATTATGACATCACACACGAACGCGTTGATCTAGACTCCTTCTACTCGATATAAAATGAGCTGCAACCTGCAAGCAAAACCTTGTTATGATTTACGATGGATAGTAATTGCATTCAAATCAGTCGAAACTCGCAAATTTGTTACAGCTTTATGACGTCATAGTGGTCTCCCGACAACATACTTCAATTGCAATCTTGAATTTATTTAATGCTTATGTTAGCTGGTAATGCGACTGTTCTACAGCAAGCTTGAACAGAAAATTGAAACAAAACTTAAATGGATTATGACGTCACACACGAAAGCGTTGATCACGACCCTTTTTACTCCCAATAAAACTTAGCTGCAACCAAATCCTTGTACTGTATGATGGATTATGTTGCAGTCAAATCAATTGACATTGGCAAATTTGTAACAGCTTTTGTGATGTCATAGTGGTATCCCGATTTCATCTTTCACTCGATCCCATTTATTTCTTTTAGCTATGTTTCATTTATTCAATATTGGCATTTGGCTAAATTAGGCTGTCCAATAGCAAGCATGAATACGAAATTAAACAATATATATCTGCATTATGACGTCACAAATGCATCTCGTCCACCGTCTACTTCGATAGAAAACCTTGAGCAGCCAAGAAGACCTTGCTTTGATTTAAGATCAACGATTGCACTAAAACACTTGAAATTAGTATATTTCTAACAAGCATTATGACGTCATAGTGGGCTCCCGGCATCTTCGAGCATGCTTCGTGCCAATTTCTAAGATTTGAAAAAGCACAAATGTAACAGTTTGCTCGCCCACTGCGCTTTCCTCAAGCACAAAGTCTATTAATTCAAATAAAAAACCCCAAAGTTTTTCAAAAAATATATAATATCAAAATAATCGAAAGAAATTGGAAACATTTTTTTTTCACCATGTAGTGACGTGACCCACCCAAAAAAGTCCTTATGACGCAACACAGGCAAAAAAATGCTGGACATTTTAACAATGCATTTTGCTTGAAGTGAACCTACTGTATATATTAGTATACTGTGACTTAATACACATTATATAATACTTTTGGCAGATGTAATAATTTTTCTGTGATATTGCATGTTGTAATAAGAAATGTTGTATATTTTTTGGTTGTTACGTCACAAGAGTATATTCCTGGTCACTTGCATTTTTCTTATAAGTTTCATTTGTATTTTTGCAAACAAGAAATGCGTTACTGTTCTGAGGATGCTCCCCGAACTGGGGAGCGAAACGTTAACTGTAATAAAAAAACTACATCGGAGAACGTTGTTTTGAATAAAATGTTTCATCCCGATGAACGAGCTCCTAGCTTCATTTTCAAACACCTAGATACTTTATGTGATGTGATTGCTTGACTGGATTATTATCTATTGATACTTTGAGTTCAGGTTTATTTTGTTTTGTTGTCACTACCATAAACTCAGTTTTATTAAAGTTAATTGATAATTTATTCACCTTGAACCAATTGCTTACATTGACTAATTCATCATTAATATTTTGTTGCAGTGTTGAAACATTAGAATGGGAGAGAGTAAGGTTTGCATCATCTGCAAAAAGATGAATTGTGGAATTTGAGGCAAGTGGTAGATCATTGATATAAATATTAAATAACAACGGACCTAGAGTTGATCCCTGAGGAATACCGCAAATAACATCTCTTGACTTGGATTTATATTGATTTACAATTGTATACTGTTGACGGTCAGTCAGGTAACTTGCTAGTAACTGTAATGGTAATCCTCTAATTCCATACTTTTCTAGTTTCTTGATCAGTATTGTGTGATTGATGGTATCATATGCTTTTTTTAAATCTAAGAAAATAGAACATGTAATGAGCTTTTTATCCATATTGTCAAGTAGCTTATTGTAAATATCTAAAACGGCTTCATTTGTTGAGCAATTTTTCTTAAAACCATACTGGTTTGGACTAATCAAATTATTGCTCACAAAATAATTGTTTAGTTGATCAAGCAGACACTTTTCAAATAGTTTAGCAAAAGAATTTAAAATAGAAATAGGGCGATAATTACTGCATAACTCTCTTTCGCCTTTTTTGAAAATTGGAACAACTTCAGCGGTTTTTAACACTTTTGGAAAATATCCTGTTGATATGCATGCATTAAAAAATGTTAGTTAGAACTGGAGCTATAATAGAGCCTGACATTCTTATATACTTTGCAGGAATTCCATGTCTTCTTGTACTTTTTGATGGATTCATAGCTCTGATGTAATTTACTACTTCTTCTTCAACTATTGGTTCTAGAAAAAACGAATTGCAACTACTCTGAATCAAAGATGTGGCATTAACTTTGCCATCAATTATAGCTGGTGTTTCGATTGTAGATGCAAGGTTAACTCCTATCTCTATGAAATATTTATTGAACAAGTTACTGATGGCCTGTGGACCTTGTGCACTTTCACTTTTGGAAGCATACATTTTATTAGGAATGTTATTTTCCCTTCACATTTTTCAAGTGAATAATGTTATTTATAATTTTCCAAAGCGACGAGGTGTCATGCTTATTATCATTCACTAAATTTTTAATGTAAAGTCGTTTTGCATATTCCTTAATACTGTTCGAGTCAGTTTATTTCTATAGACTTCGTATTGTGCCCATGTATTACTATCATTTAATTTAAGGGCTCTTTTGTACAATAAATTTTTTTGCTGGATTGATATAAGGATTCCTTTGGATAACCATGGTTGTTTTTTAGTTTTGTTTCCTTTCTGCTTTGTTTTCGTAATGGTGCATGAATGTTTAATGTCTTATGAAAAATGTCCATAAACTTTTCAGTGTAGTTGTCAATGCATTCCTCTTTGATATCACCTAATAGCTCCATTCCTTCAGTTAATTTGTCTAGAAATTTTTCTACTTCAAAATTTTTTGCATTACGAATTAGGGTGACAGTTGATTTTTCACTCTTGGGCAGGCTTAAATTAGAACACACCATTACTGGCAGGTGATCACTTATATCTTCCACCAGAATAAAACATTTGTGTTCACCCACTACATTGTTTGTATAAACATGATCTAAAAGAGTTGAGCTTGTAGTGGTTATTCTTGTCGGGTGTGTAATTAAGGGAATGCAGCCTAAGCTATATGTTAAATTCATGAAATCTTTAATATTGATATCAGAGTTACTTTTCAACAAATCTGCGTTAAAGTCTCCTCCGATATAATACATCAATTTTCTACTATTCAATTTTTTAATGGTTGATTCAAAACTCTTGCAAAACTCTGATAATTTCTGTTTAGGGTATCTGTAAATTACTCCCACTATACATTTTTTGTTATTCCCTAAATCTAGTTGAATCAACATATCTTCACAGTTAGGAATGTTTAAATCAAACTCCTTGCAAATTGAAATTGATAAAGACTCCTTAATAAACAATCCTACTCCTCGCCATCTTGTAGTAGTGCCTTTGTGGTAAAAATGGTACCCACTTAACTTTGCATTGTATACCTCTGCCAATTTAAGTTTGGTTTCACTTATAGCAATGATATCAGGTAAGATATCATAATTTGTTAAAAGTTTATTCAATTTATCAAAATTTGCATTTAAGCTTCTTATATTCACGCAAAGCAAAGAAAATTTACATTGTTTGTTAACAATATTGGCTTCGGCCTGTGAGCAGTATTTTGAGTCAACCAAACCAGAATTTAAATCGTTTAGAAAGCTTTTTATCTTGTTGTCTGCCTGTAAGCATTTAGCTGGAAAAAACGAATTATTTGTGTGATTAATATCAAAGTTTAGTTTGTCATCATTTCTCATTTCATATAACAATTGCTTATCATCTAGGGTTTGAAAAGGAAACAATTCACTGTAACAATTTTGGCAGAGGTATGGTTCAGTAGAAGAACAAAGAGTGTGAAATTTAAGGGGACTAATGACTGTGCATTTGAGGTGAATCCATCCATCACATATATCACACTGAATAGCACACTGGTTCATTTTACAAGGTCTTAAACATATTTCACATGGACATTTAACTGGCATTATCAAGCAGTCAAAGCAATGAAAGATTCTACACTAGTTAGACAAAATAGCAAATTTAGAATCAGCCACAAAATACGCAGAAAAAGTTGTTTTGAATTTAAAATGAAAACAGGTGAAAAGTATCTTTCAATATACTGGTAAGAAAGGTACAGAAAAAAAAAAAAAGAAGTCAGATCCAAACTATGTACACAAAAATACAAAAACTACAAATGTCAGATCCTGCTATGTAGGCACAGAACACCAAAAGAGTGCTGAGTGTCAGGTTGAAGTAGCCTTCTTATTCATACACCCAAGAGTTGTTAGCACAGCAATAATTGTTAAGTTCACCTTCTTTAAACCATAAAGCTATTTCTTTCCTTGCTGTTTCCACAGAGTCAGATCCATGACATATGTTTCTCCCAATGTCAATACAATAATCTCCACGAATTGTTCCAGGAAGAGAATCAACAGGGTTAGTCTCTCCAAGCATTTTACGATCAGTTTTAACTACTCGTTTTTCTTCCCAAACCATTGCCACAACTGGCCCAGACAACATAAATTCAACAAGTTTTGGGAAAAATGGTTTTGAACTGAGATCTGCGAAGTGAATTTCTTGCAAATTTTTACTGGCAGTCGTCATTTTCATGGCACAAAGCCTAAAACCTTTCTCCTCAAAACGGCAAATTATTTTGCCAACTAAACCCCGCTGAACACCATCTGGCTTCACTGCAATAAAATCTTCAAGAAAAAGTTGGATTTGACCAAAGAGTGGGAAGGCTTGAACCAAAAGTTAAAAGATTCCACCACCAACTATCACTAGACCTACCACTAGGCCTACCGTTTAACCTCTTTTACCTTATTCAAATAGAATCTAGTTATTGAAGTATGATCAGCGTTGCAACCTACCCCATCTGGTTGCTGCTTTAACTAATGGAAAGAATGCTATCGCAGCTGTGTGTCCGTTGGTAATAAGAAAGTTGAATCCAATTTTGAATGACGGCGTGGTTCGGATCGGAGGTCGACTGACGACTGCTCCGGTGGAGTACAACCGACGCCACCCCATCATTCTGTGTACCGAATCGCATATAACTGAATTAATTCTGAAAGACTATCATGAAACCGTGGGTCACTCAGGAGTTGGCCACACTTTTACGGCGCTTCGTGCTCGATTTTGGATTCATGGCGGGAGTGCGGCCGTTCGTGGTGTGTTTGGAAAATGTTTAAGTTGTCGGCGGAACTTCAAGCCGTGTGAGCAACAGATCATGGCTGATCTTCCTGCTGCGCGATTGAGTGTCGGACGGCCGCCCTTCTTTCATACCGGTGTCGACTTGTTTGGCCCTTTCTTGGTGAAGCAGGGGCGAAGTGTTATTAAGCGCTACGGGTGCATTTTCACGTGCATGACTGTGCGCGCGGTACACCTTGAAGTAGTGCACTTCCTCTCCGCTGACTCCTTCATTTCTGCTCTTCGAAGGTTTGTCAGCCGGAGAAGCAATGTCGCTCACTTGCACTCTGATAATGGAAGTAATTTTACTGGAGCTGATAGAATTTTACGCGAGTCCATACTGGATTGGAACCAGCACCAACTCGGCGGATTTCTTCTCCAACGAGAAATCGAATGGAACTTCAATACACCCTTGGCGAGCCATTTTGGCGGTGCTTGGGAACGCCTGATTCGTTCAGTGCGTAAGGTCATGCGCTCTCTGCACGCCGGTGCGACGTTTAGCGAAGAGGGTTTGACCACCTTGCTGACGGAAGTAGAGAGCATAATCAACTCGAGACCGCTAACGCCGATATCCTTTGTGGAGGAGTTTGACAGACCGCTCACGCCTAAGGATCTTTTAGTGCTACAACCAGATTCCGGACTCCCTCCTGTTATAAATAAGGACAGTGACACCTTTTTTCCACTGCGATGGCGACATATTCAGCACTACTCAGATTTGTTTTCGTAACGCTGGGTTAAGGAGTATTTGCCTTCACTTGTCCCGAGGCAAAAATGGTATGATGCTAAGCCAAACGTACGTGAAGGAGATATTGTGATTTTAAAAAATGAAGATATGCCTAGGTCTCAATGGCCTCTTGGTCGGGTGATCGATACCTTTGCAAACTCCAAGGGATTTGGTAGATCTGTTTTAGTGAAAACTACAACGGGAAACTTAAAACGACCCATTTCGAAAATTTGGTTATAGTACCCGACCACGAGGCTGATGAATGAAAGGTTTAATTTGTGCTTTTACCTTTTGCTTGTTTGCGTTACAATATTTTTGTGAGCTGAAATATTCTCCTAAACTCTTATATTTGGGAGGAGTGTGCAAAATATTGCACGTCTCTACTTTAAATTTCTCTTTGCCGCGAAGAGATTCGAACCCAGGAATTAGTATACACCAGATTTAAACGTAATGCAGTATGCAAATCAGTATTTCTCACAGCTACTGCATTAAGCGGCGAAGAATTGTCCAAACTGACCTAGTTTTCTGTTTTGCGTTTGTTGCACATTCTGTTTGTAACGTTAATGCGTTCAATTTAAATCAATCAGTTAGCAGTTGAGTCTAGTCGGTGTAAGGTTAATTATTTTGTTGTTCAAACCGACTAACTGAGTAAGTTGTTGAATGCAAAAACGGCAATATTGAAAATCTTCAAGGTACGTACGTTTTCATTATGATCATGGCCGGATTTAGACCATGATAGGCTCTAGGCTATTCCATTTGTGAGGCCCCTCCTTATTTTTGAGCTCAGAATTTCTCTCTAAACAACATCACATGTCATTGCTTAATGTTCAAAATTTGAGAGCATTAAACTCTTCGTTTTTTTCATTCTCCACACTCATGGGTGCAAATTTTTAGTTACAAGAATAAAAATTTAGTTAAGGCAGTTTTGCTTTTAATTTTAATTTTTTTGATCAAACAACCGTTACAATAATTGTAAAGTTTATTTACGAGGACATAAGAAATAGTTACAGCCATCAAATAAAGACAGACTAGGCTACAATTTTTTTTTCTAGCTTTCGTCAAAGCAAAATCATGCAAAAGTTTGTCAAAATTTATATGTTTAAGTTTGTCACTCTCAATGCACAGAATGCTCAGCGCGGACAATCTTTCTTGAGACATTGTCGATCTCAGTTTATTTTTGATGCTTTTGAGCCTTGAGAAAGATCTCTCTCAAGCAGTTAGTGACCATTAAGCTTAGAAACAGTCTTAATATTGCTTCCACATTAGGAACGACAGTGTTAATTTTTTCCTTGCACATAATTTCATAAAGGTCTCCATGAAACAAGTAAATAGATTGCTCTTCTTTACCGGTAAGCTCTAGGTTTTGTGTTTGTCTCACGTACAAATGAAAATGTAGAAGTTCATCAGGAAGTTTCGGGTCAACATCTTGCGGATACGCTTCCTTTAAAAGTTCTACGCCTCGAACAATTTCTACCTTAGTTGCCTTCAGATTAGCAAGAAAGAGGAACATTTCTGCAATGTCACCGTACACATTAGCTCTTCTTCTTAAATTGGCTTCAAGTGCATCGAGCATAGGGATAAATGAATTTATTTTAAACCTTTTGTTTGAAAAGAGTTTACTTAAAGCATAGTCACTAATACCATACACTCACTTCAAAGAAATTGTTAGTTTCGAGTCTAAGTGGTAGGTATAAGCTTTAAAAAGTAGAAAATAACAAAAGTACTGAAAACTTTTTCCATATGCGCTCAATTTACAACTTTTTCTGTACCTATCAAGCTATTTTACATTGCCTCCAATTGTTTTTCAAGCAAACTTTCCCCTCCTCACAAGGTGGCGTAAGTGACAAGTTTAAATGCACGAGCGCTTTCAGACTATATATATTTAGTGACTATACTTAAAGCGTCAGGTGCATTTCTTTGACTTCTAGTTACAGCTCTGTAGTTAATATTCGGCAAGGTTGCTTTTGCTTGCTGATCAAACTCGTCAAACTCATCTCTAGTTTCGCTCAGAGTCTCTAATTTCTCTAATTACAAGTGAACTGTACAATTCGGCACTAGTACTTAATAATAATCAGATTTCTGAAGGGCTTTGTTACCCTGTGAAAATGACGTAGCACTCTGGACTAAAAATGCAACATAAACACAAATTCCAATTTTTCCTTTTTTTGCAAAAGTTTGTTAGTATGAAGTCTGGTATCACCTTTTTCACTTACATCGGAATGCAAATGACTGAGAGCATTAGTGATGGCATTGTAACTTTCCAAAATAGCTTCCGTGGCTTTCGCATGTGCATCTCACCTAGTATCTGACAAACGTTTTGGCACTTTTGATTGAGGATGCAAAAATGATTTTAGAACTGCCCACCTCTTTGTGGAAGCTGAAAAAGATGTAAATTTCATTGATAATGCCAAAACAGTTCACTGCATCAAGACAGCATTCAACAGCTGAGCGGCCTACCAAATTTAAGGTGTGACCTGCGCATGGAATAAATTTTGCTAATTTATTGTCTAGAATTTTTTGCTACATACCGTTGTACCTACCAGCCATGCTTGCAGCATTGTCATAAGACTGCCCTTGGCATTTATTAAAATCAAGCTGAAGCTCAGTTGTGAGATATTTATGCACTTAATCTGCCATGCCTACCCCAGAATGGTCTTTCAGCTCAAGAAAAGTTATAAATCTCTCACTTGGTAAACCGTTTACAGGAGACACGTAACTGATAATCAAAGTTAACTGATCGGTTTGTGAAATATCGGGAGTAGAATCCACAGAAAAGCTGAAATGTCGCGATTTTTTCACGTCAACCAGAATTGACTTTAACTTTTTTGGCCATGAGCTGAATCATCTCTCCGCAAATAGTTTTAGACAAACAAGAGGGATTTCTTGATCCTGAATTTCTATAGCGATTGATATGAGCAAGTAAAAATGGATCAAATTTGGGCTCTAGTTCTAAAAGATCAAGATAATTGCCGTTATTGGGAGATCCAAATTGTTCATTGTGCACTCTAAAAGGTTAGCCTCGTTCTGTAAGAGTACAAATTACAGCGGTGATTCTTTCCATTACATGCCACCAATACTGCTGTTCTGCTTTTATTTGCTCCTCCAGCTTTGAAGTAAGCGTATATCCTCGCTTCCTTGTTAGGTAGGTTGACATGGCATTTGTGTGTTTTACTGAGTTTTCATGAGCTTGGATAAGATAAGAGTTGTGGCAGTCATCAAAACCATCAGAAGCTAAAGCCGAAGAAGATGCATGATTTGGAAAGAGTTTACAAACAAAGCAATATACGCGTCCTTTTGCGGGGGAATATACAAGCCACTCTCTGCTATATGTTTCACCATTGACTTTCGTTTCATAAAACAGAACTTTTGTGCAAAACCTGGATTGCTTTCTGTACACTCGTTTGGAACTAGAAAATGGACCACAACTGTGCTGAACTTCAGAAGGGCGTCTCTCTATCCAGTACGCTATTTCTTCATTTGATAATTCTTTCCATAAACCAACGTCCTTTAAACTCAGTGTATGTGTAGATTTAAGTCAGGCATCATCAGCATAAGTATTAGTAATACCTTGGGATTGATCTACTTCACCACGTGTGAATTGAAAATTTTGACTATCTCCACAACTTTGATGTGTTTCTTTTTCCCCTCCCTTTGCAGCAACTGAGTTCTGAAATATACTAGTGTTTTCATTTTCCCTGGGCGTGGCTCCTTCCTCATTACCAGGTTGCTGTTCAACGTCTTGCATTGATTTTTCTGTAAGACGTTCTTCTGGTTGAATGCTAGTGGTTGGCTAATCAACTTCGTCACACTGATTTTCGTGTGCTAGCGTCAAGGAACCTACTTCTTTGCCACCACGTGTTGCTTCTGTCAGAGGTTGATGCAAGAAAGCAGTGATTGGTTTTATCTTCTTTAGCATATCATTTTCAAGTTTTTTCTCTTGCGCTTGCTAGCTCCACTTTCAAATTTTTTACTCGTAATAAATTTAAGGTTCAAAAAATTATGAAATAAGATTATTGCCAGAGGTGGAGTCTTCGAGGACGTTCTTGGCCTCGAGGACACATTTTGAAGTCCTTGGCCTTGGCTTCGAAGCCTCCAGTCCTCGAAAATTGCCCTGTCCTCGGCTCGAGGACAGCACTATTTTTGAACCGTTGAAATTTCGTTGGAAAGCGCCAGAAACCTTGCGGAAAATCTGCAAAAACCTTTTTTTGGTTTCCTCAAGTAGAGATCGCCGGAAAAAAAATTTTTGAAGACCTTTTTTGCCTGAAAAAAAAATTTGAAGACCTTTTTTTTTTGGAGAACACTTGCGTCTGTGTCCTTGGTCCTTGGCCTCGAGAGGGTCTGTCCTTGACCTTGGCCTCGAAATTTTTTGTGTCCTTGGCCTTGGCCTCGAGCCTTGAGTCCTCGACTCTACCTCTGATTATTGCTTGATCTAAACGCCGGTTAACAATGCCAAGACGTCTAATAATCAGATCAGTCGATAACATTAGTAAATTTCAATCGATAAAACGTATAATTTACCACATTAATAGTATGCAACACAATGTCTATTAGTTATTTCAGCAACATGTCAACTACCGATACTGTTTTTTGCTGAGTAGACTGCGGTACTTTAACAATTAGAAGCTTCCAGCAGAGTGCGCATTGGGGTGGATCGAAAATGGCAAAAAAAATTTTTTTTTTGAAATTTAGTTAGCTAGATATGGCAAAAGCTGCCAATATATCACCAAAACGCAATGTAAAAATTTGAAGAGTTTTGAGTGAGGTTTTGACCTCCCCCCGTCAAATATAAAATATTGATGCTCACACATACAAAAATCGCATGGTAAATTTTTTTTCGATTTTAACTCGCTATACACTCTCAAACCAAACTTTATTTATCCAGCCCTTATGCGTTGCTGCCAGGTATGGTTATTACTGCAAAAGCATGGCAACAGCTAATCAGATTGAAGATAATTAGATTTGCTTTCAGAGCATATTTAGTAATTTAGACATGGCAAAACATTCGAATATACCACCACATACAATAAATTATGAGAATTCACTATATAAGAGTTTTGACTTTACCCTCATTTAGCATAGATAGTGATTTCAAAGTAACTCGGTGGAGGACCCCTGCTGTGTCCACAGGCAAATACATTCACCACCAATCAACCAGGTCGCCGAAAAGATTGTAAACTTAAACTTCATACGAAAAACGCCCATGCACTCCGTAAAGTCAGTTCTTAATAAATTGTGTTCTCATACATATAAAGACTGCAAGCACCTATAATCGTACACTTGAAGAGTTACAAATTAAAGTGAATTAAGTCTCACGTTTAGACTCAAATCATCAGGCTTGTCCATGGGACATATTTTTCTGTCCTATCCCATCCCATTTCAAAGCAGTCATGCCTTTCCCATCCCATCTCATGAGATTGCCATCAAAATGCAATTCAACAAAAGTTAATAAATTTATGAAAATTTAAGTATAATGTGTACTAGGTAAAACTACACATAAAAAGAGAGATACAAACTAACAAAATTTATTGACTTTGTTAACTTTAAAGTTCAGAAGAGTTCACAATTCATTGTCATTCTGGCACTCACATTCCGAGTAACGGTGCTTATTCAGCAAATTTTTAATTTCCTACTCATCAACTGTTTCTGATAGTGATAATTTAGTTAGTTCGGGTAGTTTTTCAACCACTGTCCCATGGGAAATGCAATGCGTGCTGTCCTATCCCATCCCATGGGACATTTCCCAAAGGATTCCCATGGGAATCCCATTCCCATAGACAAGCCTGCAAATCTTGGCTTTAACTGACAACAAGCAGTTTGTGCACGAATGAAGCGATTTCGAGATTTTGGTCCACAAACTGCTTTGGATGTCTCAGTAACCTCTTCATGAGCCTTCCAACAGCCTGTAAGTGACAGAAAAATTCTGGAAAAACTATAGTGGGAGTCACATCCATCACAATGAATGGCTGGAGCTCACTATCCATCATTGTTTTAAGTAAAGAAGGCTCTGTGATTGGAAGATCTGTACAGTTAATCACTTCGAAGTATTCCACTGCATCAAAATATCAAGATTTGCGAAAACTTTTAATCGTCATAGCCAAAATTATATTTTCCGGGTGAGCAAAGTATGAGTTGCGGTGTAAAACTGGATCAATAATATTCTTTTGCTCCTGACTAAGACAACGTGATCTGGTCACCTGTTGAAGTGTCTATAGCTCCATCTTTGCAAGATGAGTGTGATTTTATTGCGAACCACGGATGATAAATATGAACAATGCCCATAGGCGTAGCCAGGGGGGGCTGGGGGCCCGCCCCCCCCCCCCCCCAATTAAAATATCACCAATGATAAAAATTACGACAACGAAGGCTAGCGCTGTTTAGTTGCAGTTTTTTTTCAGCAATTACGCACATAACAGTAATTAACAATAACATTAATGATGATGAGGGAGCCTTGGGGCCCCTAACTAACAACCAGGGGGCCCCAAACTAACAACAATGGGGCTCAAACCAACAACTAGGGGGCCCAGGGCCCCTAACTAATAACCAGGGGGCCTCGGGGCCCCTAACTGACAACCAAGGGGCCCCAGGGCTCCTAACTAAGAACCAGGGGGCTCCAGGGCCCCTAACTAATAACCAGGGGCCCCTAAATAACAACCAGGAGGCCCCTAACTAATAACCATGGGCCCCGGGGCCCCTGACAACAAGGGGGCCTCAGGGCCCCTAACTGACAACCAGGGGGCCTCGGGGCCCCTAACTGACGACCAGGGGGTCCCAGATCTCCAAACTGACAACCAGGGGGCCCCAGAGCCCCTAAATAACAACCAGGGGGCCCCTAACTAACAACCAGGGGCCCCAGGGCCCCTAACTGACAACCAGGGGGCCCCGGAGCCCCTAACTGACGACCAGGGGGCCCCAGGTCTCCTAACTGACAACCAGGGGGGCCGGGGCCCCTAACCGACAAACATGGGCCCTCAGGGCCCTTAACTGATAACCAGGGGCCTCGGGGACCCTAACTAACAACCAGGGGCCCCGGGGACCCTAACAGACAACCAGGGCGCCCTGGGGCCCCTAACTGACAACTAGGGGACTCTTAACTAACAATCAGGGGGCCCCGGGGCTCCTAACTGATAACCAGGGGCCCCGAGAACCCTAACCGACAAGGGTGCCCCTAACTGACAACCAGGGGGCCCCAGTGCCCCTGACTGACGACTAAGGGTCCCGGGCCAGTAACCCCAATTAATTCAGATTTTTTATAATTTAAATGCAAAACTTGTAAGAAATTTAAGAGTTTTTTCCTAAAAGTTGCAACCCCAGGCCTTCGTTTAACGTTATTATGAACTTAATGCTATAACACTGGCGGTAAAGCAAACCTCCCAATTGAAATACTACCAATGATAAATATAATGAGAGCATAGCCCTGTCCAGAATTGCAGTTTCTTTAATTTAGGATTTACGTGTACGAAAGTAAGTAATAATAATGACGACCACGTGTCCACGTCATAATAATGTCATGCAATTCTTGTACGTTTCAAAAAACTAGGAAGTGACTTGACTCAAGTTCTCTACGTTTTGGAAAAAAAGTTATTTTAATTTTGCTTTGAATTTTTTTATGAAACAACTTAAGGGCGCGATCTTATCTCAAAATCATAGGCGAAGGCAAGGGGGTAGCCCAGGATGCCCGGGCCCCTCAATCGAAATGCCATCAATGACACAAACTTGAAAAAAAAAGTCTTGTTTCTTTATCTTCAGTTTCTTTTGGCATCTTTGCGTACAACAGTACACGCGTACCCTAGTAATTAACAATAAATAATATTGACGACCAGGGGGCCCGGCGCACCTTTTTATTTCAATTTTTTCCAACCAATTTAAACGTATAACCAGGGTGAAATAAAATTTTTTGTCCTAATAGTTGCTACCTCAGGCCCTCATTTAAACTTTTTATTGACGTACTAAAATAACCAGCGTCGGATTTGCCATATGGCACAGTGCCAAGGCTCCACGCTCAGATAGTAGGACTTTTTTGGTCTTCACTTATATTTGGCAGGAAGATGTTGCAAAAATCCCCTAAGTGCCAGAGGCACCGCGCAATGTAAATCCGGCCCGGAAATAACATGTTTAGTAAGCCTAACCATCTATTGTACCATTTTTCAATAACATTCGTTTCCACCTCGCCAGTTTTTACGCACAAAATACTTAAAACAAAAAGCTAGGAAAATGCTCATTGAACAAATTATTGAATTTGAGTTGAGGGTCCTGGGTCCCTTGGCTGTACATGTACTCCTACAACTAGTTAAATTCATGAAAGGAAATTCTTTGGGTGGATTATTATTTACTGCTAAAATATTGCAGAAGGCAATGTGCCTTACTTCCCCTATATGGACCAAATCACTTACAATTAAAATTTTACACCATAATATAAGATTTTAAACGTGTTTTGAAATTTAATTGCAAGTAAAAGAAGGATTGAACAATCAAAATTTTTCGATTGGCTTTAAATGTTAAAAATCTAGTTCTTTCAAATGGCTGTGAACACGAGCTAAATGTGATCCAATGGGATTAAAATAGCTTTTTTTCCAAAAACTTACAAAAATCGCCCAGCGGCTGAGGGCTTTGCCCCCAGACCCCCATAGCCATCGGCGACTGGGGGCTCCGCCCTCAGACCCCCGTCTGTGATACGTTTGAGTACACTAGCTTACTCAAAACGTCTGCTAAGTTAGATATTTTTGCTTTTTAACTGTTAGTTTTCGCCCTCTCCCTTTACCAAAATCCTGGTTAAGTGACTACAGACCACGACTTCAGATCTCCTATTTTACGATATCTTTGCCCTACAAAAAGTTCCTTTTTTGAAAATTTCTGATGACGTCATTGCATGTGATTTGTGGTTTGGGCCCCCCCCCAATCAAAAATCCAGACTACGCCTATGCCAATGCCTGTAGTTTTTCGGATGGAATTTTAACGCCCACAAATAATTGAAGGATTCTATTTGCTGCAGTCAGCCATCGAGAATGATTTAAGCATCCAGGGTTTCGTATTGACAGGTCTATACTGCATTCACCAGCATTGATACCATTACAAATTTTGAGTAAATATTGCTGAGCTGTGCTCAGCTTTTTGGGGTCCACGTTAGATAGATCTTCGGTCAGCCGCGTGCAAGACGACCAGGAGGCCCAGGCTCCCTCAACTCAATTTTTGCTAGCCAATTTAAATGTATAACTCGGGTAAAATTAAGAGTTTTTGTCCTAAAAGTTCCAAAACCTAAACGGTTACGGTGTTACACTACTCTAAGAATTTTCTGTTTGTAAGAAGCGCTAACAACCTTTATTGTATTTCATGGAACCCAGCGGAGCAAGCAAATTTCAAGGAAAGCTACCCGTAATATCTGGAATCCTTTTGAAGAACAGTAATGCTGTATTAGCTAAATCAGCAATGCTGATGGTTGACTGTGACTAAGTTACAGTAGGCTACACAAAAATGCATTTTCACCGTAGTGGTAAAACCGTTTATTATAACGTCATAACGGTTTTACGATTGTCTTTGTTAAAACACAGTTTGTTTGTTACAACGTCATAGAGGTTCATATGGAAGTCACGTCACACAGTGCTTATGCTCTTGACCAAAAGTTGTTAGCGACTTTCTCGAACCCTTTATCAATAAAACTAAAACTTTGCGGGGGCGATCAAAAAATTGTTCAAAACAAAAAATATTTTGCTTGCGTGTTTTTATGCCTATAACGCACCTTTTTTACACACTAGCTTTAAAAAATAAAATTTTTTGACATTTCGATCCACCCTAGTGCGCATAATAATTGCTTTCATTATGATGCAAACGACGTAATAATGACTATTTACAACGTGGTTCAAACCAGTTGTGTATAAAATTTTCTACTCTGAAAAGCTTGATATACATACTTTAGGTAGGGTTTAAACTTGACAAGTTTTTAAAAGAATTACAAACTTCGAAATCGAATATTGAGGCCCCTGGACATTGAGGCTCTAGGCTTCAGCCTGCCTAGTCTATTGGTAAATCCGGCCCTGATTATGATTATGATAGTTTTAACAGATAAAAATTTATTGCTAACAACCTTGATCTTGTTCGGGAATAGTAAAACTTAGCTTGCTCTTCTGCCTTTCTGCACGTTGTTGTGTTTTCACTTTTAAGGATACTGAGATATGAATTGTTAAACTATATGTAAACTTTGATAACTCACGTCCTGAATGCAATAATGCTAGTTTGCACCTCTTATTTATTACGTTTCCACTTAATGTCTCTTATCGAATCAGAGATGAAAACCGGTCGGGTCGACCGGCACCGGTCGGGTCGACCGGCACCGGTCGGGTCGACCGGCACCGGTCGGGTCGACCGGCCGGTCGGGTGGTGGTGGTGGTACTACCCAATCCCTTCCGAGGGATGGGGGCGCGGAGGAACTCCGCGGAGACCCAACAGTCGGGCCACACCCCAAGGTCTGGACCATAGGTCAAGAATAGAGAGAGAGGAGCCAAAGATAGATTTGCGAAGGGGTTCAGAAGCAGGACAGTCGAGGAGGAGATGATTGAGGTCCTGTAGAGGGTGTCCACAGGCACTACAATCAGAATTCGCCTTCCAACTGATCCTGTGAACATATGAAGATAAAACAAGACTGTGGCTATGGCAGCGAAGACGGGAAAGCTCACTGCGAATGGAGCGAGAAAAAAGAAGTTCCTCCGAAGAGACTTCGGGGACTTGGAAGTTCAGATGGGAGTGGGAGATGTGACGTCTCCAATAGCGGTATTGGGAATAACGGACTTTGGCAATAACTGGGGGGAGAGGGCATGGGATCGCATCAGTGGGAAGAGAGGCACCAGTTTTGGCAAGTAAATCTGCTTTTTTATTTCCGGGGAGACCTGCGTGTCCGGGGACCCATTGGAAGCTCAAAGTGGTATTGTTGGAGAGGGAGGAGGCGAGGGACCAAACATTCCAGAGGAACTTGGGCAGGAGATAAGAGGGGGCTGAAGAAAGGATAGAGAGGGCTGATTGGGTGTCGGTTAGGAAAAGGACTGACTGGAATTTGCAGATCATCAAATGGCAAGTGCACCCAACGAGACCTTGCTTGAGGGCCAAGGTTTCAGCTGTGAAGCTGGAGGCAATTGGACCAGAGGAAAAGGACAAGGAATTGGATGTGTTGCATTTGGAGCATGTTACATACACTCCAGCACCACCGGGACCAAAAAGGGAGGGGACAGATCCGTCAGTCCATACTTGGATATCAGATGGGGGAGGGAGGATAGTCTGCTTGAAGCAGACTGGAGTCTGGCTGTACTGTTGCCTGTGCAGTCGGGAATGAAGGGGGAAACACTGAAGTGGGTTGTAGACCATGGGGTGAAAGGGGGGCACGTGATCCTCTGATCACGTGGGGATGGGAGTGGTTGTGTGGCCAAAGAACAGAATGATCTCCAGGAGGGTTTCTTCTTTAGTCGACAGCGAACGTTTCTAATTGCCAGGGCATAAAGGCTGGAGAAATCTGGGGGGAGACGCAGAGCACGTTCAAAGGAGTAAAGGGTCTGATGTTCTAGAGTCAGCTTTAGAGGAGGGAGTTGGGCCTCGAGAAGGGGTAGTGAGGAGGGGTTGGAAGAGAGGCATCCAGTAATGACCCTGCATGCAGCTCTGCGCAGAACTTCCAGGTGATTGGTTGCAGTGTTGCGAAGGAATGGGAACCACCCAGAAGAGGCATATGTGAGCACGGAACGGACAAAGGCTTTGTAGAGTAGGGAGAGAGATTCTTTTGTGGGGCCCCAAGAGGCAGTGGCTATTGAGCGAAGGGCTTTGTGGCGTGAATAGAATTTGGAACACAGGGATTGGACATAGGCCCCAAAGGATAGAGTCCAATCAAAGGTTACACCAAGGAATTAAGAGGTGGGGTTGAACAAGAGAGGGAAACCCAAGAGCTTCAGCTGGGGTTGGAAAGTGGCTTGATGGGGATCTGTAGAAAAAAACGAGGACTCACTCTTCTTTGGATTGAGTGGAAGTCTCCATAAGTTGGACCATGTTTTTAGGACAGTGAGGGAGAATTGGACAACAGAAGACGCTTTGAGCGGGTCTGGGGAGGAGGACCAAATGGCCAGATCGTCAGCATACAGGGAGGCATGGGCACCCCGAGTAAATCCTTAGTGATGTCATCAACAAACAGAATGAAGAGGACTGGACCAAGTACCGAGCCCTGGGGGGCCCCTCGTCTGATGTGGAAGGAGCGGCTGTGGGAACCACCAACCTGGACTTTAGCTCTACGATCAGAAAGGAAAGAGCGTACCCAAAGAACGAAGCAAGGTAGGAGTTTGAGTGAGAGAAGTTTGTGATACAGAGCAGAGTGCCAGACCGAGTCGAAAGCCTTGGAGAAGTTAACAGATGCAAAAATGGTTCGGTTTGGAGGTTTTTTCTTTTAGAAGCCATCCCAGATTGATTGATTGAGACAGAGTAAGAATTTGGTCAAGGGGCGACCTACCAGGACGAAAGCCGGCCTGGCAAGTGGAGAGGAGATGATTCGATTCAAGGTGAAAAGTTAGGCGCGAAAGGATCAAGCGCTCAAAAAGCTTGGAAATGCCGGAAGTGAGGGAAATGGGGCGGAAAGAGGACGGAGAGGAAGTGGGTTTTCCAGGTTTATGAATGGGGATGATAGTGGTAGGTTTCCAACAAGAGTGGGAGGTGTGAGAGAGCCAGGACCTGTTAAAAAGAGAAAAAAGGAGGAGTTGTGCTGGTTCAGGCAGGTGCTTTAGTAAAGGATAGGCAATCTGGTCAAGGCCAGACGCAGTGGAAGAGGAGAGAATGCAGATGGCAGTGGAGAGTTCAGTCAAGGAGAAGGGGGAGCTGAAAGAATTATGGAGGGAAGAAGCATCCTCACAGATAGCTTTCCGGAGTTCATTCATGAACTGTCGTTCGGCTCTGCGCGAGGAACGAGGTGTCGCTTGAGATAGATGTGAACGAAGATAGGAGGCATAGTGGTTGGCAGTGTCAAGAGTGGAAGTGCAATCGGGAAAAGAAGGGTCTTGGGAGGTGTTCTTTTTGCCCGAGATGGCATTGAGAAGCCTGAAGACAGCACGAGGATCAGAACGAGGGGACAGGTTAGAACAGGTGGCTTGCCAGGTTGCAGATTTGGCTCTAGAAATGACTGAGGACGCCCTACGAGAGGCATCTATGTATCTGAGGCGTTGCGACTCAAATGGGTGTGCCACGGAGCGAGCCTTCCGTCGTTCCCTCACTGCAGATTCCGCTTCCTGGGACCACCAGGCTTTAGGAGAACGACCAAGGCGGCCAAAAGGGATAGAGGCCTTGGCAGCTTCGAGTAAGAAGAGGGAAAAGGAACGGGCAGCCTGGTGGATGTTGAGTGCATCAACATCAAGAGAGGGAAGGTGCTCAACAATATATGATTGGTAAACATCCCAACTAGCCTTATTGTAGTTGAATTTGGGGGGACGAGTGTTTGGGTGACGAACTGGAGAGAGGGGAAGGACTATTTCAATGGGGAGATGGTCATAGCCAAGGCCAGGGAGAGTGCGCCACTCACAGTGGGGAACGAGAGACGCAGGAGCTAACGAGATATCAGGGGATGAACGGCTCCTGGTGGTATGATGAAGGAGCGTGGGAGATTCGGGGTCGTTCAGAATTTCCAGACCGGAGGAAGTGATCCGGCGAAACAGGTCATTTCCGAGCGGGTTAGGGGGAATGAGTCTGTCCCAGGTTGGGTGGTGAACATTAAAGTCTCCAAGGATAAAAGTGTCAGGGGAGTTAGGAAGGATGTCAGGATAGAAGGTCCTGGTGCGAGAGTCAGAAGGAGTGTTTCTGATGGGAGGGTAGTAGAGGTTAAGAAATTGTAGAGGAGAGTGGTTGGAGAGAAGAACTTTAACACAGGTGTAGTCTGAATAGGGGTCTTGGGAAGACAGAGAGGAGACAGAAACAGGAGAGAAAGCCAGGTCAGAGTGGATAAGAGTGAGGACACCACCACCAGTGTTATGAGTACCAGAGAAAACAGGGCTTTGTCTACCGAATGTCCAATCCGTGCGGAGGGTATAATAATCAGGGATTTGAAACTTTTTGGTTGACAAAAGATGGGTTTCTTGGAGAAAAATGAGGTCATACTGGTTGCCAGAAAGAAAGGCGATTAGTTCAGCACGACGGAAGGAGGAAAGACCACCGGCATTCCATTGCAGAATTCTGAGATTGTGGGAGAGGTGTGGATTTCTTTGAGGGTGGGGCGGCGAGTTGTGGATTGGTTGTGAGCTTGTGGGTGGTGGTGGCGAGACAGGTAGGGTGAAGGCGGAAGGAGGGTAGGTGTTAAGGAGGGGAGGATGTGAGGGAAGAGGTAGAGATGAATCCATGAGATCTGAGCAAGTTACTGTAGGGGGTGGGGGTGGGGGTGGAGAGACGGGGCGGGGGGACACTTGCTGGTAGGTGGGAGAGGCAAGGTCCCCATTGAGACAAGCAGGGCAATTCCAACCCATGGGGGAGCCAGCCGTGCAGATTTTGCGAAAATCAGCCCGGGTCAGAGAGGAGCAGGAGAAGTGCATCCACTTGGAGCAGGTGGAGCACTTTAAAGAATTCTTACCTACTTTGAGAGAGCAAATGGAGCAAGGGTAACGTGGGGGGCCCCGAGGTGGACGTGATTGATAAAAGCCAGGCGGTAGTGGGGGGAACCCTGGGGAAGGAGGTGGAGGGGACGCAGGCGACATAACGAGGAGACTGGTGTGAGTGGGGGAGCCAGTTTTCCTTTGGGGATGGCACGCTGGGCATCGCCAGCCCACTGCAGTGCCAGTTGCAAAGATTGTGCGAAAGTCAGCATGGGTAAGGGAGGAGCAAAGGACATGCACCCACTTGAGGCAAGCAGAGCATTGAAGAGAATCTCTGCCCACATCCAGATGGCAGATGGAGCAGGGGTACCTGGGGTGAGGATGGTTGCTGATGGGGCCTGGGTTAGGATGGATATTACCACTAATAAGGAGCAATGCCAGGATAAGGAGACGCCGAAAGGGGGTCCGGTCAATAAGAAGAAGAGGAGCCGCCCAGTTGTGACCGGTCAATGGGCGGCCCGGCGAAAAAACAGTCCGAGACAATGGGGGCGACCTTCCGGTCGAGCCCCTCGGGAGATCTGCCCTGCCATTTCGACCCAACACCATTGGGGAGGGGACTGCACCACCACGATGAGGTGGCAGGACGTTGGTGCAGGGTCGGTCGGGTCGAGATTCGTTGACCGGCCGACAAAGCCGGTTGAAACACCAGTCGAATTATCCTTTCTGGCAACTAAAAGACATCTAAGCACCAACCGAAATATACTTATATATTTTATCATAAATAAAACTTTTCATAAAAAAAACAGTATTAACAAACCACACCTTTCGAAAACACTTGTTGAATGGTTTCAAGCTGTGACTAATATGCTGTGACCATTAAGACATGCACACCCAGGGACGTATTTAGGGTGGGAGTATTGTGCCATGCCACCCCACTTTGGCCACGGCCCAAAGCAAGAAAGTGCAAAATATACCTTAAAATCGCGTAATCAGATTTTAATGAAGCATGCATGTGGAAGAGGCTTGCGCTAACTAGCATTTTAGCATCATTTTAATCAGCTTAAGAGTAGAAGTGGCGCAGATTTCAGATTTTTTAGTACATGCTAAAATCTTGCCGCTTTGAAAAGCTTGTTTCAACTTAAATTTACCACACTCTACATTGGGTAAGAAAGACATAGCTCTTATTTTTTCATATCTAACTAGCTATGGCATGTTTTGAAGTAGTAGCATTTCTACAAACTGCTGGGGCACATTATACTTCGAATGTTTTCTAGCCTATGTCATAACAGTTTAGTGTTTTCAATGAAAATAACGGACGCGTTGCGTTCATTGGGATAGTTATTCATAGCCACTTTGTACTACCGATGAGTTTATTTATTGGTTTGACGTTTTGCTTCCCAAACCGGGAAGCTTCTTCAGAACAATTTTCGGCAGTGCTGCCTTTGCAGTTGCAAAAAGATAAATGAGAAAAAAATAACAGCAGATGATAGGTAACAGTAAAAACATATGAACATCACCATACTTGTACTATTATACCCAAAAACATTAAAATGATGGAGCAATGACATTATATAATATTGAAAATTATGTCACTAACAGCGTGAAAAAAAGGAATATTGAAAAATTATGTTACTAACAGCGTGAAAAAACGAATACTGAAAAATTATGTCACTAACAGCGTAAAAAAATTAATAATATTCGTAACAACTAGGCTGCTTCACAAACAGTTTGAGAAAGTATGAAAAGGATCTATTGCAAAACATTATGTACTGGAAAAGGTTTTTTGCTCCACGGAGGTTTATATACGGACGGAACAATTAATATAAATCTCTGTGGAGCTAAAAACCTTTTCCAGTACATAATGTTTTGCAATAGATTGTTTTCATACCTTCTCAAACTGTTAGTGAAGCAGCTAGTTGTTATGAATATTAGTAATTTTTTTCACGCTGTTAGTAACATAATTTTCAATCTTATATAATGTTATTGCTCCATCATTTTAATGTTTTTGGGTATAATCAGGGGCGTACGTATTTAGGGGGGGCATGGTGCCACGGGCCCCCCTTTGGGGTGCCAGTAATGCATAAATAAGTAAGAATAGTGCGCAAAATTGAGTCATGCCCCCCCCCCCCTTTGCTGGACTTTGAGCAGAAGATCTGTGCAGAAAAACGGGCTGCATGTGGGTGAAGAACTTTTTTTTATTTTTTGGTCTTCACCTAAATTTGGGCAGAAAACGAACTAATTTTGAGTGAAGAACTTCTTTTTTCTCAAATTTCCTGCCCCCCCTCCCTTTCGAAAATTCTGCGTAAGCTAGTAGGTATAATAGTACAAGTATTGTAATGTTCGTATGTTTTTACTGTTACCTATCTTCTGCTGTTAGTTTTTTCTCGTTTATCTTTTTGTAACTGCAAAGGCAGCATTGCCAAAAAAAAGTTTAGAGTTTGCTGCTCGGCAAATTGCAAATAATCTGTCGCAAATAGCTAAAAAATCGTAACTTAATTTTTGGCCTTTCGCGAAATATCACTAGAAAGAACGTCTAATAATTTGTCTTGAGCCCTCCAGTGCTTTTTATGCTTATTTTGTGCACGTTTTGCGCTGCCCGAAACAGGTCTTTCAAACCCAAACTTAACCAAAAAAAGGTCTTAAAATTGAGTCATTGTTGCAAAAAACGGAAAACTTTTTTTGCGTTTTTTTTTCTGAGACTCCCGTCTAAAGTCACAAATTTTAACACCTAATCCATGCCCCCTCCCCTTTTGAAAATTTTTCATTAAATACATTGAATAGTGAAGAAAAACCTTCTGTGAAAAAACCGGTCGACCGGCCAGTCAACCGGCGATGATTTTGAAATTTACCGGTCGGGTCGGGAAAATCCTGACCGGTTCCATCTCTGAATCGAATTATATTAGCTTATCCCTTGCTCTTCAATTTACGTTTGGATTTTAAATTGTAGAGCGAACCACGAAATCGCCACGATACTGCACGGTCAGCTGTTGTCCGCACTGTGATACCTTTTCTCTGCGTCACTTTAACATCGTTTGGGCGAAACAATTTGGTACGTTAAATAATCGAAATTACCAAATTCAAATGCTAATGATTGTTTAGTTAACGTTGGTAATAAATATGCATTGTTATAAGGAATTTTCTCCTAAGTATCTTCGAGTAGCATGTTTTTTATTGTTTCCCATAAGTAAGCCTTTTTTTGTAATAATTAGGCTATGTTATGTGCTTTATGAAGTTTTGCCTCTGCGCTAGTGTTAATTTTTCTCATTGTTTTTAACAGAAACCGCTCGCTCGCTCGCTGGCTTATCTACCCGTTCTTTGTTTTATCCTGGCCGTGTAATAAAAACGATTTGATCTACACGTTTGGTGGAGAATCCGGCAGGAGTTAATGAGCCAAATCGAGATCCGAGTTCTGAGCGCGTTTCGCTGTTAGCTAATCACCTTTGTTGGCATCCGGAGTGTACCCAAACCACTCAATAAGACGGCTGCGCAACAAGTACCTTAATGAGACACGGGTCGTGAAAGCGTTTAAAGATTTGTTAACTGAGTAAAGGTACGTTTAGACTGGACACGAAGCGAAGGTTGGCGAGTTTCGCCAACCTTCGCTAGTGGTCGATTACGTCGCTCGCGAAGGTTGCTAATCTTCGCAAGTGGTAGCTAATCTTCGCGACTGGTCGCTTCATAGGCTAATTTTAATAACTTACTTTTAAAATGTATTCAATGAACAGAAAGCTTTGTGTAGGCTACTTTATTATTGAAGCGCTATTATAGTAATCACAGGTTCTGTTTCGTCATAGTGCGCTGGAATTACCGGTAAAACGAAGATTGAGTTAATATTATGTTATCACGCAATAACCGTGAATAAGAGTCTAGACTAATAGCCTTGGTAACAAAACAATCTTGAGAAAAAAGTTTGTAAAGTATAAGTGAAAAACGAAGTACCTCGTACAGTACATCGAATTTGGAAATGAAAAGACTAGTCATTTCTTCAAAAACGTAGTAGTACTTAGCCTATTTACTAGCTATCAATGATTTGTTTAGATCCTTCCACTGAAAACTTGCCATAATCTGTTTTGACGATGACAGTTTTGGGTTTTAATGCAGAAACGCAAAAATTGGAAGCAAATGTCAAAAATTCTCTTTAGGTGTTTACTCAATTAACAAATCCTTCAACGCTTTCACCATCCATGTCTCATTATGGTAGTGGTAGATCTACCGGTGTCTTGAAGAGTGTAGACCAATAGGCTAGTCTACAGGTACATTTAAAGCATAAACTATGTTGTTTTTTTGATGTGATTTTTCTTTTTCAGGCAAGCATGTTATGATACCTGTAGTGAGCTTAAACAGTTGTTTGTATTTGTTATTTAGTGCTGTGTATGAAGACTTCCAATGTTAACGCTATGAGTGAAACTAAAAGCTGGATTTGTCATTAGTTATATAGTGGATTTTTTGCTTATTGTGCAATGGATTGCTGTGTTGATTTGCTGGAGAAAGCAAAAAAACATTGCAGTTTTTGCATGATTTGACCTTATCATCGAAGGACAAGAATTTAAGCACCGTAATACCAACAGTTGCTTTGAGGAAAAGTCAGCCTCTAAAACTAAGTTTGGTGTTTTATTCGCTAGCGGAGCGCTTATCGATGTTTAGTGCGAAGTTAAATGCTTTTGAGAGCATTTTATTAGTTTGCATTTTCTTGTGGTACCGGTAGGCTACGTTGCGACGGTCGCGTTTACCTCAAAGGGCTTCGCTCCAAACCACCGTTTGTAAGATACAGACAAACTTATAGCTGTAAGGTCAAGTCCCCTCTTAGCAAGTTTTTGGTTATGCCCCTGATAAAAAAACATCTAGATTTTTTTATGTGAAAATTGTTACTCAAGCATCTGAATAAAAGTGTTGTTAGTTTTCACATTTACATGCAACTGACGCTTTCTTCCCCAGTCCAATTATTTTTATTATAAATGCAGCATCAAGTTTTTTGTTTAGTGGTGACTAATGAGAATGGAACAATATTAATGAACTTGCTTTACGGGTACTTCTCTACCAATAATAGTAACCTATGCAAAAAATAGAACTCACTTTCTACTGGTTATATATATATTGGCTTTTTAGCTCATCTAAATAGTAAATGCACTGTCTGTAATTGTAATGATTGAACTTCAGACTTAAAATTGTTTACTTTGTCACTTTATTCACCATGTAAAGCAGTAAAACTTTTAAGAGACATAAATGTTTTGAAATGCTCAAACAACTAAATTCAGATATTACACAAAGAACAGTAAATGAATATTTAACACACTTGACACTTCTATTTTCATCACATAGGACTGGAGTGAAAAATCACTACCAGACTACAATATTTATGATTATAACACTTGGGGTAGTCCAAAACCATTGCTTCCAGTTCAACTTGATCACAGTCACAAACCTTCAAAAACAAGAAGACTTTTACGAGGACATTCAGAAGAAAAAACTCCATGTTTGTAGCTATTCAAAGAAGTGACTACTAATTAGGCCAATCCAAAAGTTCATAGAAATTTTTCGATTTTTTGTATCTATCTAGCTCTTGTATGTAGCTTGAAACCATAGGTGGGCAGTACCGCGGTACCGGTACCGCGGTACTTTTTTGGTACCGGTACCGGTACCGTCGGTACTTTTGTGGTACCGGTACCGGTACCGCCAAAAAATAGCAAAGTACCGCGGTACCGTACCGGTACTTTAGTTTTTTTTTAGTACGGATTTTAAGAACGTACCATTAAAAACTTGAAACGTTGTAAAAATGCTTGCAAATAAATTGGATAAACGACCAATCTTTTTTCTTAATTTAGTGTTTAACTGTTGGTCTTACTCGCTACTACCACCGCAGGGACTTAGCGTTTGCAGTTTGCTGGCCGATTTGAAAAATTGGCGTTTTCTTGCAATGGCAAAATAATGCATTACCAGTATTCATGCACCGGCGAAGCAAAAGCAAAATCGCTAAGAAAAAATTGTAAGAGACGACTTACGCAATGAATACTCATCACATCAGGCGTAAATACAATAGCGTAGCCAGGGGGTGCGGGGTGAATACATTGGTCTGCCGACCAAAATGCAGAATAGGAAAAATACTACGTTGTTAGCACTTCTGATATTGTCTTTTGCTCTAGAATAGATTCAAAAAATTATTTAAAGCATATTTTGAAATGTTTATTGAAGGGGGGAGGGAGCTAATTTGTCAAAAATAAAACTTATAAATCAAAAAAAAGACTATAAAGAATAGCTGAAAATTGGTAATCAAATTTGATCGCTTTTTGAAAAATGCTCAACAACTTTTTTCGACCTTCCTTCGATTGGCCCCCATATTTGCATACATCTTTCACTATAAAATTTAGCTGAAATAGATTACTTCTTGCGAGGTTTACTAAACTACCGAAATAAGATTTGATGATTTACCAACTTGTAAATAAGAGAACTGAAATTCTAGCAATAGCTACCTCCCACATAAACCATTTACGCAACTAGTACGGTATAATGATTTTTTGCACTGCTAATTTTATGCCACGTATTAATAGCATTGATTTTTATCAAAATAGGCCTAAAATTAAGTTATTTTTGCCAAAAAATAAAAAATTTTCGAGAGCTGGGGGATCCGCCCCTACACCCTATGCATCCGGTGGCTGAGGGCCTTGCCCCCGACTCCAATTGCCTCCGGTGGTTGGGGGATCCGCCTCCAGACCCCCGCAACGTCCCCCCCATTGCAAATTTTTGGTTACGGGCATGCTTGAAGAAAAATTTACTGCACGTTACTGCCGGCATCCATTTGTATTAGCTTTTGACTTTAAATATGCCTAGAACGTTTGGCGAAGAAGATGTTCTCATTCACAAACGGTGTATAGTACGGCCAAAAGTATTTCACCCGGTAATACTTATACAGAGAAATGATCTCAAAAATCCTTTCATCTACACCAACCCCACTTTGGCTTTGGCCGCGATGAGGTTTTTTTCTTTCTAAACATTGTACGCTCTTCTAATAAGTTCTACAGGGCAAAACAACGCAATCTAATGTTTGTGCAAAATTGTCGAGTAAAAAACACGGTTTTGTCTCTGAAAATTTTTGGGTGCCACCTCCCCTGAAACCCCACAAATTAATCCCCAAGAAATCAATTTTTATGATTGCACCTCTTTTAGAACACCCGAAATTGAACATAACAAAAAATAAATACAGGGTGAGCCAAAAGTAGGTGAACGGCATATGGAATAGATTTATGCCTCAGTTACTTTAATTGAATTGTTCATTTTAACTTTGTTACAACTATGTTATTTGTGGTATATAATTACAATTTTAGTACTAAAATTTGTTTTACTTTTACCTGTTTTCTATTACTATGTTACGCTTAATTTTTTTTTACTGTCCACCTACTTTTGGCTCACCCTGTATTTTAACGGCTTTAGCCAAAAAGCTAATTTTTTTTATAATCAGAAGAGACAAAGAATCTTCTTGAGAGTCCCCCAAAAGCATGGCCAAAAGTGCTAAAGCTTTTTTGTGACAACTCTAATTGCATAATCTGTGTTCAACCCACACACTGGTTACGTTGTTGCGTCCTTGGATTGAGCGCTTTACGATGATTATCTCTGCTTGTGGCTTCGAACTAGCCAGAAATTCAGTGGTAAGAAATCGAAATTCACGGGACATTGGAAAACTAGAAACTCTTAAGCAGGTGCAAATTCCTCCATGCACGAAGTAAATATCACAATGAAAGTGTGCGGATTGTGCAATAATTAGCGTCTAACGCTGTGTTGTAACAAGAGAATAAATATGCTGTACAACAGCAACAAAAAATGCTGTAATTTTGAAATTGTTCTCATTACGGGAAAACAAAAGAATTTTTTAGAAGTTACCATTAACATGCGTCGTTCGTTTTAGGCTGGCAACTGGTAAGCTCCTCCCATCTAGCTTTAAATAAGAAATGCAAAAAGTAACTGCAGCAACGAATCGACTAAAAACAAATCAAAACAGCACACTTTGCCAAAAGTGCAATTTATTCCCCAATTTCTAAGTTTTGTGTAAATGTCACTTGTGCAATAATTGGGAGCTGATGATCGTCAGAGTATCCTTCAGTGTCAACTTACGTACGTGATGCTTTAGAGATGACTGCTGTTTGGTTATTATTGGGCACAAGATACTCTAAGTCTAGAACAATAAGTAGCCCGGTGACCGTAGTTCGTATAAGTTAGATACTTTATCGAGTCAATTTCATCACTAGCTAGTACTGTACTCACTATTGTAGTAATACTAATACTGCAACTGCTTACTATTCTACGGCAAACTTTCTCTAAAACGAACTGTAGGTCTACGGAGTTCGCACTTGTCGCGGAAACGAATCAAATTGCTAAAAGTGATGATTTACAATCCAGTAAACGAGGTTAATCAGTCCAATTTTTTTCCTTTTAATTTTTTAAAAAAGTACCGCAAAAGTACCGCGGTACTTTTAATTTGAAAGTACCGGTACCGCGGTACTAATTTTAGCAAAGTACCGAGTACCGGTACCGCGGTGCTTTTGCAAAGTACCGTGCCCACCTATGCTTGAAACCAATTCAAAATACAGTTTTATTTACCAAGTTGGCTTGGTCAAGAAGACAGTGAAAAAATTTTTGCGAGTTTTCCAGTATTCAAGAAATTGTTCAATTGTGGTTACTTTTAAAACAACAAACTAACAAACAGTGGGTAAAAGCACTTTCAACACATTCAAAACTAGCCTGTTGGTGGGTTATTTTATATTCTGAAAAGAACAACAACACCATGTTAATTTAAGTTTACTTTAAGACAAAAAAGCAAAAGCTGCTCAGCCAAAAGAACCACTGGACTGATACAATAGCTTCTGTTATGCTGCACAGAAAAAAAGTTTTGTTTTAAAAGCTAGATGTCGTGGGGCTAGGCCTACTGCTTTGGTGTATTCATTATAATGAAGCTCTGAGATCCAGCATAGCTATGTAAAATCACTCTAGGATTAACAGCCTTAGCTGTCTAGATCCAAATTAACTTGGCTAGCCTAGGGCTATCGCGAATTCAACTTTGCCAACAACCTACTCTTTGGACTGATAAGTAGGTGCTAAACCATACAAATATACTATTTACATGATTTTCTAGCAAACTGCTATCGTAAAAATCCAATCAGTGGTTTGGTAGGTTATCTTACTAGTTACTACAGCCTGCAAGCAAGCGCTGTTGCGCAACTGCTCGCGAAGGTTGCGATCGGTTGCAACCTTTCGCTAGCTGTCGATGACGTCAAATTTTGGTCGCTTCGCGTTGCTTCGCGTCCAGTCTAAACGCACCTTAAACATCCAAAGAGAACTTTTGACATCTGCCTCCAGCTTTTTGCGTTTCTGCATTAAAGCCCAGATCTGTCATCGTCAAAACAGATTATGGCAAGTTTTCAGTGGAAGGACCTAAATAAAACATTGATAGCTAGCCCATAAGCTAAGCATTACTACGTTGTTAATAATAGTAATAATAATTGCAATTTATATCCCCCTTGAGATAACATTAAAAAGTGTCAATGCATTTGACTAAGGGGCCAAAGTAACATTCGAAGAGCTTTACAGAAATAAAATAACAAAACAGAGGTACTAATTCTACGACAATAAGCAGCAAAATACTGACATCAAACAGTGGTAATATCCTCAAAGGCTAAATTAAAACAATTTGCTTTTAAGACGTTTCTTGAAAAGGGACAAAGTTTCAATTTTAAGCAGAGAAGAAATGACTTGTCTTTTCATTTCCAAATTCGATCTACTGTACTTTGTTTTTCACTTATACTTTACAAACTTTTTTCTCAAAATTGTTTTGTTACCTAATCTATTAATCTAGACTCTTCTTCACAGTTATTGCGCAATAACATGATAATACAAACTCAATCTTCGTTTTAATTCCAGCGCGCTATGACGAAACAGAACCTGTGATTACTATTAGAGGTGGAGTCCTCGAGGACACATTTTGAAGTCCTTGGCTTTGGCTTCGAAGCCTCAAGTACTCGAAAATTGCCTTGTCCTCGGCTCGAGGACAGCACTATTTTTGAACCGTTGAGATTTCGTTGGAAAACGCCAGAAACCTCGCAGAAAATCTGCAAAAACCTTTTTTTGGTTTCCTCAAGTAGAGATCGCCTGAAAAAAATTTTTGAAGACCTTTTTTTTTGTTTGAGAACACTTGCATATGTGTCCTTGGTCCCTGGCCTCGAGAGGGTCTGTCCTTGGCCTCGAAATTTTTTTGTGTTTTTGGCCTTGGCCTCGAGCCTTGTGTCCTCGACTCCACCTCTGATTACTATAATAGCGCTTCAACAATAAAGTATACAACGCTTTCTGCTCATTGAATACATTTTAAAACTGTTATTGGAATGACCGACGCTCGCGTCGCGTGTTCCGCTGTTTTTACCCGGCCATTTTCCAACTAACGAGTGCGAAATTTCAGACTTTTTCTTATAACTCGAAAACGGTTGGGTCTAGCTACATGAAATTTTGACAGCAGTTTGAGATTAATGAGTTGTATGTTTGCGCACAATTTCGAGGCAATAGGTCACGTGACTTCGGTTTTAGAACCCGAAAACCGTCCCGCGAGTTTGGCGTAAAAAGCGGTCTCAGTCAAAAACGGCTTAAGTACGACAAAAAATATTTCATAGAGTTATATGTCTTAAGATACCCTTTCATCCCAACCACCCCACTTTTGGCCGCGATGAGGTTTATTTTTGCTTTTTTCCTTTTTTTCCTTTTTTTTCTTTTGTTTCCCTTTTTTTCCTTTTTTTTCTTCCTAAATTTTGTACGCTCTTCTTCTCCTAAACCACAACACATCGAAATCTAATTTTTGTGAAAAAATGTTGAGCTGCAAATGCAAGTTTTTCTCCCAAAATTTTTTGGGGCAACTCTACCGGGAACCCCCCAAAATCGGGCTCCGGGAACCCTCCGAGGACCCCCCAAATGGACCTCCTGGGGCCCCCCCAAATGGACCCCCCAAAATCAATTTTTTGAATGGCTCAAGCTAGAGTTCTACTTTTTTTTGATATCAGTAGATATTTAACAGACAAATATTTTGACATAGTTTGGGGGTGCCACCCCTCCCGGGGACCCCCCAAATGGACCCCCCAAAATCAATTTTGTGAACAGCTCAAGCTAGAGTTCTACTTTTTTTTTGATATCAGTAGATATTTAACAAACAAATATTTTGACATAGTTTGGTGGTGCCACCCCTCCCGGGGACCCCCCAAATGGACCCCCAAAAATCAATTTTTGAACGGCTCAAGCTAGGGTGCCAGTGTTTTATGATATCAGTAGATATTTAACAAACAAATATTTTGACTCCACTTTTCTGGAGATTCCATAATCAGATATTTTTGAATAATTGCTGATTTTACGATCGACAAAAAGTACTTTTAAGCGTCACATCATTAGCTATGCGTCGGTCGTTCACTGGGTTTGCTGGCAAACTCCCATCTAGTTAAAATTAGCATAGGTGGGCACAAGTCCGTTAATCGTTAATCCGTTAATAACGAAGCTAACTTTTTCATTCACTCGTTAATTCGTTAAAAAGTTTTTTAATGTTAACGAACTAAATTAACTTTCGTTAAGTTCTGTTAACTTCCGTTAAGGTTTTTATCGTTAATATCTTGCACCATTCGTTCATCGTACCGGTACAAACCAGTTTGCACTGGTGACACTTGTTGCACAATAGCCCAAGTTTTATAAAAGAAAGCGAAGAAAAGAGCTTTTTTTGTGGCAAATAGTAAGCTGCAGCCTCATAGAGCAATTTTCAAAGATTTTCCGATTGCAGCTTCGTTAGTGCATTTGAACGTATTTTGTCTTGAAATTAGATTAGACTGTATAATATAACTTCCAAGACATAAAAAGACCACTATAGCAATAAATTTTTCATTACAATCAGCTCAACAACGTCAATACGTGTTCTAGAAGCTAGTGAATGAAAAGAATTGTAATTTACACGCAAAAAATTAACGAACTAAATTAACTTCCGTTAATTAAAGCAGAAAATAACGGATTAACGTTAACGGAGGTGTGAAGTTTGTTAATGGACTAGTGGTTAACAAAGCTGACGTTTTGTATTAACTTGCCCACCAATGAAAATTAGCCTGTCGCGAAGATTAGCAACCACTTGCGAAGGTTGGCAACTTTCACGAGTGACGTAAGCGACCACTCGCGAAGGTTGTGGAAGTTCGCCAACCTTCGCTTCGCGTTGCTTCGCATCCAGTCTAAACGCGCCTAAAGTTTTCAATTATGACGTAATCACTCATTCGTTAAATGGCGGTTGGTAACACTGTTGAATGTTTGTGACGTAGTTTTTAGAGTGGAGCTTGGAGTCGGAGCGGAGTTGGAGCCGGACTTCGCATTTTTACGCCGGAGCCGGAGTGACAATTTTTAAAAAAGATTAGGAGCCGGATCGGAGCCGGAGTCTGACTTTAAGGTAGTCTTTGAAGTCGAAGTGATAGTTGGTAGTAAAATCAGTCACTACTTTTGCATTCTGGATATAGAATATCAGAATATGTAGCTAGGCTAGGCTTATACCAAGCTATTGAGCAATATGAAAATTGGTTTGAATTTTTCGTCGAAGCGTATTTTTGTCTTGGAGTATTTCGGAGCGGAATGTTGTTGTAAAATTTCGGAGCCAGATTGGAACTGGAGTCAGTTAAAGAAATATCGGAATGGATCCGGAGCGTAAAAATTAGCCACTCCGCTCCACTCTAGTAGTTTTGTTTTTGCCTTTTCATTGCGGCAACACTTTCTGCCAGAATGACCTAATTATTCTGCCAGAATGACGGTGGTGATGAAACAGCATTGTAAGCTTGCACAGCCAAAGTTGTGAAAACGTAGCACAGTTCAGTTGGGGCAGACAGACGTCGATTAGCATCGTCAAAAAGAGACATATAGTCTTTGGGAATATATTTCTCAATTTGTTCCTGTCTTTTGCTATCAGCCAGCAAAAGAACTCTGCAATCGGTATGCATTTTCTTTGCCGGCAAATACCGTACTCAGTACTGTAGCCAATATAACCATTGTCAAAGTAAACTTACATTGCCATCCTCGAGAGATATTTTGTGCAGATTATCTTCTTCATTTTGCCAAAAAAAGTTGTAAAGCCATTCAACTTTAACAGCATCTTTAGAGGTGCAGAAATCTATCGTAGCTCATTGCAGATTGCTAGCAAAGGAAACTTCGAAGGCTTCCAAAAGCATCTTTAGCTGAAGCAAGCTTAGTTCTCTTTCTTTTCAGCTAGCATCAGTTGCCGTATGGAAATAAAAGCATTTCCACCGCTGGCTCGGCGAACTTAAAAAAAATTTCCATTTTTGACGATGCTCCTCATTCTTCGGGAATTGAAACATTGCTGGTTATTTTAATTTGACTGCACAGATCGATAACCAGACTTGCATCCTGGGGCACAGCATGTATTCACCTTTAAAGTAACAAGTACTAAACACTACTGCACTCAAAATATTAAACTATGTCGGTATTGATAATAACATTACGGTTACACTGCAACAGCACATACCAGTATGTTTAGATCACAATTTAAATGCTTATTTGTTCAAATTTAAAGACAGCAATGTAGATAAGACTTGAATTAGCTGAAAAAAGAAACAAAACTGACATTGATAAGCTCATGAAATCTAAAATTAGTTTTTACAATTTTACCAAAAAAGTTTCTTAACTTTGTGGTCCTACTCTCGATATCGAGTTTTTCCTAATGCTGGGAATTTCAGATAATGGCAGGTATCTAGACAACTTCAGACTTTATTGCTGAGCCTAAACTGATTTTGTAAATGTATTGTATACTTGGCAGTATTCTGTGCAGCAGTCTGCATGCTACGGTAGTGAATTCAGAACAAGCGAAAAGCCTAGACTACTGCATGCACTTACAGTTACATTCACTCAACAGCTTTTTGTACCATACAGAGTGCATATCGATACTTTCATGTTACTAATAACCAGGCTACCATAATTTATTAAGTACCGGTACTTTCTTCTGAACTATACTGTACCAGAAGAGAACTCTGACTACACCATATGTAGAAAATCTACCATTAACCAAACTAACCGCAATTTTACAACTGCTTTGGTAATTTTACAACGGCAATTTTACAACACATGTGCTTGCCAAGCTTGACTTTAGAAAGATGCTGCAGCTTCGTACAGTAGTTGTTTACTCAATCACTCGCCTCTGAGCGATAGCCCTTCTACTGTTGTAAGAAAAAGGCTGTCCTGAATCGCTGGAAGCCTTTGCATTCCGATGTTGTCTAGAAACCCCTGGCCCATTCCTAAGAAGAATCTTTCTATGTCTCATTTATTTGCTGGGTCATTCCATGCCAAACGTTCTGATTTTTCATAATGTCCCAGCTTGACCCTCTTTAAATTTATTCAAAATGTGTTAAAATGTTTTATGGCATGATTGACTTTCACACTGAAAATTTTAGCTCAATACCATAAAATCTCCTAATGTTAGCCCAGACCCATAACTTTAGCCCAAATACAAATATGAACTTTACAATAAAAAAAAAAGCATACCTGAGAATTCATTTATGTAAAAATGGTATATCTTGTGTGAAGCAACATTTAATGCAGCTACAAAATATAAATCACTTGGTTCAATGCTTGAATTCTTTTTGAGATAGATTCAACATAAAGACAGCTAACCAAATGACGTAAAGTTTTTCGACCCCCTTTAATCTTCTAAAAATTTCCGCGACCCTTCACTGTTAAAATAATAAACACTGTGAGTTGTGTATTTGTGGTAATTATACAATGGAAAAAATAATAATAACAAGGCACCAATATCCAATGCGTATATACAAAACGCACACACATTGGCAAACACCCTGTTTGCATTTGTCTTTACCACTGCTTTAACATCATCTGCAGTACGCTTATTACTGTTATCGTGCGACTTTTTTAATCAGCTATCTGTTGATTAGAGTATAACCAGTTGTAGTAGTCTGGTAGTTATACCTCTACATCTACTCAACTATATACTGGCATATATACAACGCTCCATCTCCTCTACTAAACAACCGGTGCTATAGCCAGACGCATAGCCAGAATTCTGCAAGGGGGGAAAAGGGGGGCTGTTACGGGGGTCTGGAGGCGGAGCTCCCAGCGCTCAAAAATTTTGTGTTTTTGCAAAAATAACCTATTTTTAGGCCTAGTTAGATGAAAATTAATTCTACTAAAACGTGGCGTAGAAGTTAACAAAGCAAAAACATATTTAACACTAGTTGCATAAATGGACTATGTAGGATTGCTAGACTTTACTGACTAGAATTTCAGTTGTATTGCTAGAGTTTCAGTTCTCCTTTTACGAGCAGGTAAATCATAAAATTCCATTTTGGTAGTTCAATAATACTCTCAAGCATAGGTGGGCAAGTTAATGCAAAACATGAGCTTCGTTAACCACTAGTCCGTTAACAAACTTCACACCTCCGTTAACGTTAATCCATTACTTTCAGCTTTAATTAGCGGAAGTTAATAAAGTCCATTAATCCGTTAACATGTTGCGTGTAATTTACATTTCTTATTTTTCACTCACTTCTAAAACACGTATTGACGTTGTTGAGCTGATTGTAAGGAAATATTTATTGCTATGGTGGTCTTTTTGTGTTTTGGAAGTTACATTTTACAGTCTAATTTAATTTCAAGATAAAAATAAGTTCAAATGCACAACGAAGCTGCAATCGGAAAATCTTTGGAAATTGTGAACAGCGATGATTAATAGACCTATGAGGCTGCAGCTTATTATTTGCCTCAAAAAAGAGCTCCTTTCATCGCTTTCTTCTATAAAACTTGTGCTAATACGCAACAAGTGTTACCAGTGCAAACTGGTTTGTACCGGTACGATGAACAAATGGTGCAAGAAATTAACGATAAAAACCTTAATGGAAGTTAAAAAAACTTAATGGAAGTTACTTTAGTCTGTTAACAGAACTTAGCGGAAGTTAATTTAGTCCGTTAACATGAAAAAACTTTTTAACGGATTAACGAGTTCAAGAAAAAGTTAGCTTCGTTATTAACGGACTTGTGCCCACCTATGCTCTCAAGGAATAATCAATTTCGCCTATGTTTTGTAGAAAAAGATATACCAGTGTTTAAAGGGGCTAATGGAAGGGAGTTTGAGAGAAGTGATCGGTAATTAACTAACACTAAAAAGCCCAATTTCCTATTCCTGAGCTTACATATTTTTTTAAGAAACCTATGTTAAGCATTTTTCAATATGCGATCAAATTTGAATATCAATTTTTAGTTGTGTTTCAAAGTTGTTTTTTTTCTAATTTATGAGTTATTTTTGACAAATCAGTCCCCCTAAATAAATGTTTCAAAATATGGTTGAAATCATTTTTTGAGTCTATGCCAGGACAAAAGACTGTCTAAGAAGTGCTAAAACGTGGTATTTTCCTTATTCTGCGTTTTGTTTGGCACGCCAATGAGGGGGCTATAGCTCTTCCTCGCCCCCCCTCTGGCTATGCTACTGACCGCAGCACTATACAAGCATTGAATTTGGTCTGCATAGTTCTATTATGTCATAAACCAAAGTGACAAAACAAGTTTAGGCATCTAGCTGTGCTACATGACACGAATTGGGAAAAGTTTATCTGCTCTCTTCTTATACACTACATTGTTCAGCGAAGTCTCACAATATAATAGTGCCAATTTAAGTAGAATCTACAGCTAAGTTAAGAATGACGTTTTGCAGAATTGCACGAGTTTTTAACGACAGTCAGGGGTCGCTGAGAGTATACCAATTTTACACTTCTTTGTAAAAATTGGCATACCCTTTGCGATCCCTTAAGATTGTTACGCGACCCCTTGGTGGGTCGCAACCGGCAGTTTGGGAAGCCCTGCAGTATACCTAAGTTTCAAAAAACAATTACGTATTTACTACTAAATATACGTCTTACAACCTTGTTGCTGTTACTAGTAAAAAAACAAATTGCAGAGTATTCTTGAAATGACACCTAACTTTAGCCCACTGTTTTCCTAACTTTGGCCTACTAGCCCAAAGTTACAAAAATCTACGATTTAATACATGAATAATATTACTGTGGCACCAAAATTGGCATTTTTTAATTGGATCTATTCAAAGGTTATTTACCATTGCTTGCAGTACAAGCTATTATGATGCCATACCATATGGTGCTTGCAGGGAGGTTCTTTCCACTATAATAACATCATACTCGTCCAGTTGTAATACTGCGCATCTGTGTTCCCTCTAACTCTATGGCTAATCGGCAAGTGCTCAAATTTTCTTTAAACAATTGCGCCCAAAGCTCTAAAAAGACGTTTGTGCGCCTTTAATTTTGTACCAAACCAGTATTAAAGTATACTAAATGTCATGTTTCCACAAATTTGTTGAATTTTCTAAAGCTATGTTCACTATATAGCCAAAATTGATTTACCCTTGCTCCATCAAATCACCGATTCGCTGAAAAAAATCGGCTTAGTGGGAACACTGCTGCGCATACTGGTACCAGGTGCTGAGTAGGTATACAGGTATACAGTGTGGCTCATAAGTACTGAGTAGGTATACAGCAATCACAGTATAAATCAATTAAATTTGCTTTTACGTTCAAAGCAGCACATTTCAAAGCGCTTCACATTACATGCTAAGTACCAGGAACTGAAATATGACTTGAAATGAAGGATATACCACCGATAAAAAAACCTTGTAACACTTTCGAGCAATAACTGTATACCTACTTATGGGCCACCCTGTATATAATATTGGTGTCGGTATGTGCAATCATTTTGTGTTGCCTTGATTGAATTTAATTCCTAGTATACTTTTTTGTATGATGTTGATAGTACTGTATAACCGATGTATAAACTTTTACAAACTGGTAGTTGTAGATCAATAAAACCCTGAAAATGCTGAATAGGTTACCACTGTATTTAAAGCTATTGCAATTAATTTATTTTTTAGGAATATCAGTTCATGGAATTTGGTGAAGAGATCTTATAACATATTTTTAATGCTGATGGTGACTTTATGAGTATTTAGCATAATTTTTTAGCCTGGGCCAAACTTTGAATGCCTATGACATCATTTTTAGAGCCAATCTTTGAATACATCACCATTTATTACCTTTGGCGTTTGTTTTGCTTTTCTGGTGGAGGAAAATTAACTACTGGGCCAAAGTTAGGATTTTTGATCATAAGATTAGCCCATGCATATTTTTGATAAAAAAGTGCAGAAGAGCTTTTGCAAAAATAGTTTAGGTTGTTGCATTTCAAAGCTTGATAAGTAGTAGACATTTTAATAAAACAAAGTTATCAAATTTGCTAACTATGTGAATGCTATGTAAAGTTGAACTTCAAAAGTGGGTCAAAGTTTGGAGATTTTACGATATCTCTTGTACTTTTGAAAATATGACTATTTTAAATTTGCTATCCCTTTGCAATGGCGAGAACTTGGTCATTTTTGGCCATTTTCAAACGCGCATTTCTTTAAGTATAAAAACAATGAAAAGCTGATTTTTGGTGAATTGATCGACTTTCAGCTATATTTCATTCAACAAGTGTCAAAATGGCACAGGCTTATAACATGATAGAAATAGGGGATGCCAGAGTGTTCACATTTTGACCCGAGAACAAAATTTTGGTCAAGTTTAAACACCTGCATCTCTCATATATGAAACTTAACATTGATCTCATTTTTAGCATGGTAGCTTCAACCTACTGGACATCAACTTTACTAATTTAGAAAGAAAAAACTGCTTTAAAAAAAAGTTACGGTATTTTACTTCAAAGTATGTACCAGCAGTAAGATTGCAAAAAACACGCCATCTTGTGGTGGAAAAATGGCCTCGTCAGACACTGTTTTCAAGAAAAAAATTTTTGAGAGTGGAAAGAAGTTTTCTCAAAGTACTTACACACCAAAATTCAACTTTGTTCTGCAACTATAAAGGGATGAGATTCAGTTACCTTTCACCCTTACAAACTCCACTAAAATTTGCAAAAAAAATCAAAAAAATTATCCTCGCCATGTAATTTAGATAAAAATTTGATATGTTGTTCAAGAAGTTTAGGCTCAATTGATTACAAAAACTCTGAGCCTGTTACTGCTTATTGTTTAGATGCAATTGTGACTCAAATATGTCACTAGATAGGTAGCATGTAGTTTTGCTTTCATATTACTCAATCATTTTTAGTAGCTAGCTTGAAATTACAAAATTTTGGCTATTTACTGTTGCTAAATTTAATTTGGCTGTTAAATATTTCAACGATACAACTTTGGACATCAGTTTCATGTTCATTATTGTAAACTTACCCAGGCCTGGCCAAAAACTAAAACTAAAAGATTGCCAAAAACAAAAGATATTTTTTTGAAAGTGCCAAATTCAGCCACAGCACATCACACAACAGCATCACAAAAAAATTTGGGGATATTGTGAGCCAATAAGTAAAAGTTATATTTTCTGCAACAGCAATTTGCACTACAGTACGCAATGAGTCCCACTTTCTTTAGAGCAATTTCATTATAGTAAATCAAGATTTCTGTCTAGCAGCAAACAATTCCAAAATGTTATCATACTCTGTGGCAGCCAACGTATAGTTTCTTCCGCTGTGTTCTTGTAATTGAGGAGGAGCAATTATGGTTGAAATATCTGTAAATGGTACCCAACGCTCATTTTGAAGATCTTGTGGCCATGTCAAAACCAAATGATTTTGCTTCATGAACTTGATATAAACATCCTTGTTTTAATCCAGTCGTTCAGTTACCGTATATACTCGCCGATAGGTCGCACTATTAGTTTTGTGTTAAAAAAGTTTAATTTAGAGTTGATTCACACATTAGTCGTACTGAAAATCTAGGGATTTAAAAGGCCCTTTTCCTAGCTTTTCTGCACAGATAACTTCGAAAATTACTGCAGTTGGTTGTTTTTTTTAGCATTGAGCTGCATTGCATTGAAATCGCAAAACCATTTTTTCTCAACAAAGCAGGAAAATCCAATGCACGCTGAGCGGTTGTGTGTGCGCTCATGAAACTGTCTCGCATTGGTATGTGCATGCACAAGCGCATGCACTCGTATTCAATAGAACCACAGTGGCAATAGCACATTTCCAGTACAATTCATGTCTATAACGGCTTATTTGCCGGAAAATACGGTACTTGCAATAGCCGAAAACTTTCAATTTTCCGACTTGGTGACGGTTTGCACTTACGTCAAGCGGATTGGTCGCACCTACATTTAAAAAAAAAAAGATAAGGAAAAAGTTGCGATTATTCGCGAGTATATACGTTATACGGTATATACAACACCAATATACCATGCACTGTGATAAAAGCAAGCAATATATTTTCCAGGTTGTAAATTTTGATGTAGCTGCCTATGTGACCGAATTGAAGTAACATTATCATCATTGAAAAGTTTTACTTTAGCTCCTTCTTCATCGGGTCCACGGCAACTGACCGCGAACCAAATGACGCTGATAAGCTGAGAAGAGCGATCATGAGCATATTTTACTATCCCCAGAGCCATCTTGCCCAAACCCTCACTTTGTGACAAAATCACTGTGACGAAATCAGTGACCAAATCACTGTGATGAAATTGTTGGTTTGCGGTCAGTTGTTTATGGTCAGTTTATCGCGATCAGTTGACCTGGTTTGTTGTTAATCTGATGACAGACTTTTCATTACTAACGTTGATTTGGATTGAGGGATACAGCAGTGATGAGATCCAGTGCCAGAAACATTTAAACACCTTGAATATCTTTGTTCCAATTCATAAACATTGATATTGCTAGTAACTTTTTCATCGCTCATGTAGAAAAAATTATTCCAAAAATATTTTGGGTTGCTCATTGAAACATTTGATTAGGGTTCAAGCTTTGGTTGTTTTCAGTGCTTGAGTTTTTGTATATTCTCAAAATGTATCCTCAAATGCTTGAGTTTTTGAGTCATCTCTGACTGTATGAGGCATACCACAAACACTGTACATGCATTTACTGGCAAAGTTATTACATACATCAAAGAAAAGTTACCTGCTATTACCAAAATTTTTTATATACTTTAGTGACGGAGCAACTAGCCAATACAAAAATTTCAAAAATTCTACTAATTTATGCTGTCATGAAGTTGACCATGGGATTAAAGCTCAATGGCATTTTTTGTGACAAGTCATGGAAAGTTACCTTGTGATGAAATTGGAGGAACCACGAAGCGGCATGTGGAGAGAGCTAGCCTTCAAGCAACTGAAAACAACCAAATCGCCATTGTGAGGGCATAGCAAATTTTAAATTGTGATATTTTCAAAAGTACAAGAGATCTTAAGCTAGAATTTTCAGCGTGAAGGTTGATCATGCCATACAACGTTTTAACTCATTTTGAACAAATTTGAAGAGGGTCAAGCTGGAGGGTCCAGAACATTTGGTATGTAATGATCCTGCTTTAAAATGTCCCAGATAACTTACTGGCATAGCTTTAATGGACAGGTACTCTTCTACCAGTGATCCTATTCAAATTTTGCAGGAACCAGTTAAAAACTTACAACTTTGCTGCCAGATTGTTCTGTCCAAAAATGCAAGATATTTATGCAAGCAACTTTTTAAAACTGGTTCTCTAAATTTTGGAACCAGTTTGCACAAACCTGCTGAATAGCACCACTCTGCACTGGTTAGTGGTTATTACTGAATACTGAGCATTAGAGTATTTACAGAAAACTTGGTTTATGGTTTTGTTAGATAATTTAACTCAAGGCTATTAGTATGGTTTAACAACTTTGCAATCAAAACGTAGCAAACTGCTAATGGAGACAGACAAGCTGTCTAATCATAAAATTGGACTTAGCAAAAAACTGAGATATACATCGCCTCATAATGAACAAGTGGATGGATATGGGTTTAGCAAAGAAAGAATAAGTGGTGCAATACATTATCAACATTCAAAAAAGCTTGTTTCAAATGCTGCTTCAAATCTTGGAAATAGCACCAGCAAGTCTGTTCAAGGTTCCGATATTACTGAATTGACTAAGCTTCGTCCCAGAGGTTCTGGAACCAACTTGCATTCTTATACTTCTGAAACCACAAGCTTACAACCTGTGGAAGTAGTTTATCTAGAACGTGACATACTTTCAAATGACACTTTGCAATCCTTTGCGTTACTGTATGGATGCACAGTAAGTTTATTAATTTTTTTTTTTAAGTTTAGTATGCAAGTTTTATGAAAGTTTAAGTTTAAAGTTGTACTTGAGATTTTTTTAGTAGGTTGATCAATGTTTGTGTTAAAATTACCTAGTTAGAACAAACTATCTTTTCATTTGTCGTTTTGCTCAGACAAAAATTAATTCAATTTCTAAAGTTTTGGCTTACGTACATGCAGAAAAAGATCTTTTTTTTATAATTGGACCTTAGTTTGGGCACACTGACATAACAAATAAGAAGTTATAACTTGTGATGGATGATCCTTAAGCGATTGTTTATGGTACCAATATCATCATTGTTTGTCTAGGTTTGACTTGTAGGCTATGGATTGATTGTGATGCTCCTTCATAATTTTCAGGTCAATGAGTTAAAGAGAGCCAATAATTTAATAAATGAGCAAGATTTTTTTGCTTTACGACGAATTAAAATCCCTGTGAAGAAATATGGGCTTCTCACTGAACCAGAAGAAGAAATTAAGCGTCGCCCTGTTGCTATGACATCATTGCTTAGTCCTAGTGCTGAAACTTCATCCTCAGGCATACCTAACTCAACTCGTTTGGCTAACCAAAATTCATCAAGCGATGTGTATCATTTACCCAATGAGTATGATAGTTTTGATCACAGTATGGAAAATTGCAATTTATTACCTTCTAATATAACCCCCGTTGTAACTAAAGAGTCTACGATTGATAGCAATGATACAAGCAAGTTTTTGAAGTCTGTTGATAAAGAAATTCGAAAAACAATTAAACAAAGTGACAACATTAGCATGGAAAAGAATGAAGTTCTCGAAGAAGTGGTGTCATCTCTTGGTTCTGTGGGATATCGTCCTTTGCCTTTACCAACATCAAAGACAAAAGAGTGTGATGGAGCTAGTTGGGGTATAAAATGGTCTACTTTGTTGATAATTGTGCTAATTATCTTTGTGATCATTCTTGTATTAGTTGGAATAAATGTTTATGTGAAAATTAATGACCACAGTTGACCTCCATCTTTGTTTGACTTGTATATTTGTTTGTCATTTTTTGTATTAGTACAGTTTTTGATTTTTCTCTCTCTGCATTTGTGCTAAATTAAATTGACTTATTTTTTGTTTTGCTATATTTTCTAAAAAGTAATTTAAAAATGTTATAGTTTATTTGCATCTATTGTCGAAACTCGACATAAGATTGCAGAAAAACGTAATCCTGTGATCTTTGCTAATATTTTTTGTTTTTAAAACTAATGCTGCTTGGAAAACTAAAATAAAACTATTAATAATAATTGTTAAATGTGCCATAAGCACGAGCATGACCAGGTGGTGGCTTGACACTACGACCCTTGGCCCATTTGTCATTTCCTTGAAAGTGTTAAGCCGGAATCACACGATCAAGTCTTTTATACAATTTGTTTGCATGAAGAATTTTGGAGCTATCACATCTAGACGCTATTTTCTTGGAAGAACTTCTTGCCAGACGAAAGCGTCTGGTTTTTTCCGCAAACAAATTGCTGAAGGCTTTACATGTATGTTTTCGCTGTAACAGCATTTACGCAGTAGTTAAGGAATGTCTTTGAAATTTGCCGCGGCGGTAGTAGTATTATGCGCTTTCTCGATTCATTGTTATTTCTTGTTTGCCGGAATGATACCAACACGTTCACGAACGCGAAAAGCTGCAGCTTAAGTAATAAATAGCTGTACGAGTTCTGCCGCAACTTGCGTGTGCAGACTTTTTTTATTTCGACCTGCAATGAAATGAAATAGATAAATGGAAATTGTCAAAACAATTTTGCATGTGTGGAACTCTTTAGCGTATAGCGTAGCTTTTTTCATGCTATGTCATCTATTACCAATAAACTTTGCATAATATTGCATGATTGATCAAGTAATATTAAACCAGGTATGTTCTTACCGGTACTTGCGGTTGCTGAGGGCTCAATAATAGGATGTCAGGACAAATTGAAAGTTTATTATTTTTAACTAAGAGCGTTTTTGTTTGGTTTGTTACAAAATCAGCGAGAAATAGCTGAAAACTATCTACCGAAATTTACTTAACTGCTTAAAAATGCAACAAGTTCTTTTGCCAGTGAACATGTCAAATTTTAACTAAAAAAATATTAAAATCATTAAAAGCGTATCACTAAATGCATAAATTCGGCACTAGCGAATACTGAACTGAAAACTTTTTTGCAATCAGAAGGAAATTTTCAATATTTTGATTCAAACCACAAGCGCTGCTTTCGTCGATTTCGCTAATTAAAAGTTCAATCTCAAGAGTTGACCATGAGGAATGTTAATTAACTATACTGCAGTTCTGGTTGATAACTTTTCAGAATGAATTTGGAAAAAGCCTAGCACAAGTTTGAAGTAGGAAAAATGAAGTAATCGATACGCGAAAGTAAGCAAAAAGCGGGCAACACATTTACGTTTTTGTAGGAATATGAGAAAACAGCAGACACAATGTTAAAGTACGTCATTGTCGATTAAAACAAATGAGGTAAAATCTCTTTTTAACTTTTTCGCTTGATAATTGTGAAGCATTCTTTTTCTGCATTGACATCGGCAGCTTTTTTTGTATTCTGCGGCTCAGTATTTTCAGAGGCACAGCTAAAAGCTCAGTTTTCTTCGTTGAGAACGGCGGCTGTTTGAAAATTTGCTGGAAAAATAGAGCTCGGTTCTATTTCCCTGCAAGAAGTCAGCAAGACTTTTCCTTTTCACACGGGCTATTCGATGTAATTGACGACAGGTGCCCGCAGTAGTGAGTCATGGACTTGCACGACGTTTCACATGATTGATGCCAGAAAATTGTGCAAAAAACCTGATCGTGTGATCCCGGCCTTAGTGTAATTGCATTTGTTTTGTAATTCGCAAAGCTGTTAATTGTTGCTGATATTTAAAACTTTTAATGAACTTGGCAACGCAAGCGATGTGGATATCAATGCGTCATTTTCACAATGAACGTGATTGCATGACTTGGGTTCAACCCACACCTTGGCTATGTTGTTGCATCCTTGAATTAGATGCTTTATGATGATTATCTTTGCTTTCGCTGGCCATCATCCAGTTTCACTATTTCTCTGCATTTTGTGTCAAGGCATTTAGCATATACTTTTCCTTGCAAACTAAGGAGTGATATTGTTCTGTAGTTCATACATTGCTTGTGATCTTCTTCCTTGCAAATTGAAACAGTCACAGCTGTTTGCTTATCTCTGGGAGTTTCACCAAGCTTCCACGCAACTTGACTCACTTGCGTTAACCAAAGAATTCCTTCTCTGCTCAATGCTTTTACATCTCTGGTCTCATTTCATCTTCACCAGGAGCCTTTTCAGATTATATGTCTTTAATTGCCGTTGCCACTTCTGCTGCAATGAAAACTTCCACCTCTTCTAAATATATCACTTCTTGTGTGTCATGAGTCGATACCTTTACAGGACTCAAAAGATTGTTGTTGTGATGCATACTTATCCTCCTGTCACCAGACAGTGTCAGATGCTAACTATTGGACGATCCGTACACTTTTCATTGTATTGACTACCACGTGCTTATAGGAATCTGCACCTGCTTAGAAGTTTGCAGAGATCCTATGTTCCTTTGGATTTCTTTGAATTCTTGTCCACTAAGTTTGCTGCTTGTTCGAAGCCACCAAGCAGAGATAATCATCATACAGCGTCTTATCCAAGGATGCATCAATGTGAAGGGGGTAGGGGTTGAACCCAAGTCTTCAAAGCATTCTTTCGTGAAAGGATTGTTTTTTCATCCATGAGATTGTTACCTTTAGAATCCTTGATGGAGCAAGTGACACACTATTATTTGCCTTGTAAATGGCGGATAGTTTGCCAAAATACTTTACTGAAAAATAGTTGGAATCCAACCAACGATCAAATTCTTCACAAGACTTTTTGGATTTCTTTACTTCCTAAGTTGCCACTTTTAGTCCCTCAATGTACCCGGATCGCAAATCAGATGACGTTCTGTAGCAAGGCTTTGAACACATCTTTCTTTGCTCGAGTAGGTTCTTAAACCTTTATATTAGACTGTATATAAAATCAGAAATACTGGAAATTGTGGCATGTCTCTGGTCCAGATAAGTTGTAGATTTAGTTTATTGTAATAAAATTTTGCTTAGAAGTCGCTGGAATTTTAAAGACCCCTCTATGTTATTTTATAATAAAGTGAAAAATTGTTAAGAACTCATAAAAAGTGCTAAGTTTTGGTGTTGCTAACCGATATATGAGTCTATTAATTGACGTTACTTGATTGTTTTTGATTGCTTGTTTAGACATTTAAACTTTAAAAGCAAATAACTATTAAGCTGGTAAAGTTAGTAAAACCAAATTTGAAGCAAGCTCATAGGACTTTTTGATCTGACTACCAAGGACCTTACGACCACATATTCGCTTAACGCAATTGGATCACTATTTTAAAGCTTAATAAAGTTCAGGAAAAGTGCGATACTGTCGCGAAGTCCCCCATATGTCGCTTGCAATGTCAGGTTGTTGTTAACACTGTAAATAAATTCTTGTAATAATTAACTAGTCATACAACAGCGTGGTAGGAGATAGCTACAAAAACTAATCACCCAATTTTTCCATATTTCATCTGCAATTTTAACTCCTTGAATTTACGATAGCCAATTATTTTTAACTACGTAAGTTATAAATTGATGTATTAATTTTGTGCGATTTTTAATTTTCGATTTTCATTTCTCGATGTTCGCAATTAGTTGTTTTAAACTTACTTACAGAAAATGTAAATATTTATGAGGTGGTAGTGGAAGACATTTTGGGTGATAGCATTTTTAAGCTGATTTATTGATATTTCCAATAGTTCAGATTTTGAAATTTTTGATTTATTAGTTGCTGTGTTTGTAATTGTCATTTTTTTAAATATTTTTTCATAATTTGTTTTCAATTGCGTCATTTTTGGATAGCCGAAAGTGGGTCTAAGCTGAAATTCTCTTAACGTGGAAGAGTTTTCATTCTAGCCTTGTCTAAACTTGGCTTGCCATCGTAAGCTTACAAGCGTATATTTCGTTTAATTTACGGATTTTGCGCTGGTAAGATTGCAGGAACGCCGGGCGTGCCAAATTTAAAAGAGGATACGTTTGAACGATCACGTTTTAAACCAAGTGTGGGCTAGTCAAGATGCGTTGTGGTTTATGTAAGATGTGTGATTTGTACCAGATTTGTGTGCTAGTGATATAGACATGCAAATTCGTGTATTGCTTGCCAGAGGTGGAGTCCTCGAGGACGTCCTTGGCCTCGAAGCCTCTAGTCCTTGGCCTCGAAGGCTTAGGTCCTCGAAAATTGCCCTGTCCTCGGCTCGAGGACAGCACTATTTTTTGAACCGTTAAAATTTTGTTGGAAAACGCCAGAAACCTCGCGGACAATTTGCAAATACCTTTTTTGTTTTCCGCAATTGGAGCATAGGCTTAGCCAAGCGGGCCTCCCCCCCAATTGAAATTTCACCAATGACAAAAATGTGACAAAAAAGCCTATTGTTTCTTCAGTTTCTTTTTAGCGTTTTTCGCTTACACCAGTAGCGAACAACAATATTGAAGACCAGGGGCCCCGGGACCCCCAAAATCAATTTTGTCAGCCAATTTAAACGTAAACCTGGAAGAAATGGATAGTTTTCGTCCTAAAAGTTGCTATCTCAGGATCACATCTAGCCTTTTTATGAACGTAATGCATTAACCAAGGCCGGATTTACCTCAATATGACGCCGTACCAGCTAGGGGCCCTGCGCTAAAATCTTAAGACTTTTTATGGTCTTCACCTACATTTGGCAGAAAGACGTTGCAAAAATCTCCAAAGTGCCAGGGGTCCAGCGCGATGTAAATCCGGCTCGGCAATAACATGGTTAGTAAGCGTAACCATCTATTACACTATTTTTCAATAACAATTCATTAATTCACCTCCACCTTGCGAGTTTTTACGCACAAAACACTTTTTAAAAAAATTAGCCATGGAAAATGTTGATTGAACAAATCGTTGAATTTCAATTGAGGAGGCCTGGTCCCTTGGCCTAACTTGTACTTCTATAAGTGGTTATTTTCATGACAAAATAAAAATCTCTAGGAAAATCTTCGAGTGGGTTTTCATTTACAGCTAAAATGTTGCACGAGACAATGCACCTTATTTCCCCCTACCTGGACCAAATCACGTACAATTAAACTGTAACACCAAAATGCAAGATGTTAAACGTGTTTTGGACTTAAATTGCAACTGGAAAGAGGATTAAACAATTTAATTTTTTCAATTGGCTTTCAAATGTCAAAAATCTAGTGCTTTCAAATGGCTTTAAACATGTGCGAAATGTGATTCAATGGCATTAGAATAGCTTTTTTTTCCAAAAAATCGCCCAACAGCTGGGGGCTTAGCCCCCAGACCCCCATCTGTGATACGTTTGAGTTACACTGGCTTTCTCAAAACGTCTCCAAAGTTACGTATTTGCACTTTTTAACTATATTAGTTTAAGCCCTCTCTCTTTGCCAAAATCTTGGTTAAAAGCCAACAGGCAAATTTTTAATGACATCATTGCATGTGATTTGTAGTTTAGGCCTCCCCAATCAAAAATTCTGGCTACGCCTATAATTTAGAGATTGCCTGAAAAACTTTTCTGAAGATTTTTTTTTTGGAGAATCCTTGCGGCTGTGTCCTTGGTCTCGAGAGGGTCTGTCCTCGGAAAGGCTGTCCTTGGCCTTGGCCTCGAGAGGGTCTTTCCTCGGAAAGGCTGTTCTTGGCCTTGGCCTCGGATTTTTTTTGTGTCCTTGGCCTTGGCCTCGAGCCTTGTGTCCCCAACTCCACCTCTGTTGCTTGCTTCAGGACTATTATAAAGTGAAATTTACAAAATTGCTGCTAAAAAGCTTTCCCAGATGCTAGTTCGAGACGATTTTTTGGATTTCTACGTCTTTAGCGAATGTGGTGGAAACAATACAAATCTCAAACTAGACTCGCTTTCATACAATCCTTTTTGGCTCATACTTTTTGTTTTTGTTTTTTTGTTTTGCTTCAGAACGAACCGTAAAACGAGCCATTGTAGCTTTTCATGACAACTTGTACCATCTCAGTGTACACTGGTGTCCAGTACAATATCAGCCTCTTGCCATGCAAAATTGTACGACCTTGCGCTGGTTATGGTAAAAGATTACTTCAGGTGTTTGTTCAGAACATGACTTGCGCACATGCTTTAATCTGTTATTGAATCTGGGTGGTGGAACCCATCTTTTGCTCCCCATTTTTTGAAAAAATCATCGAAGGTTTTATTTTTATGCAATGTTTTTCAAGTACTTTTTGACTTTCACTCGTCACTTTGCTGATCTTATTCCGAATTAATTTAAACTGGAGGCAAAATAAAAGCCTAAATTGTTTATTTATCTTCTTTTGATGAATTCAAAGGCCTGTTCTTCTCGAACCAAGTCAATTGACCGTCACAACCTGACTGCGAACCAACTGAACGCCAACATTAGGGTTGGTTGGTGGTCCGATTGTGGCGGTCAGTTTTCGTGAACCCATCGCTACTCTGTTCTGTATTCTGCTTTGTTTACAATTTTTTGCTGTATAAAGATCTTCATTGAGTATTTGGTTTCGCACCCTTTCGCATTGTCAGTTTCTGCTAACCAAATTTGTTTTCCTAGTAAAATATTTTTTTGGTAACAAGAAAAAATTGTTCAATTTGATCATTTTTGTTTGACTTCGATTTAAGCAACTATGATGCTTTAGCTGTAAAATCAAAACAAATTGCCTCCCATCAGCGATTTCTGCTGAGTCTCTTTTTTTTTGAAGTGGCAGAGAATGTACAGCCTCTTAAATACTAGTCTAGTGTTAATTTTATGTCTGTTCCTTCTTGAAGTTTTTTGGGTAAGTTGCGGTAGCGGCACTACTTTTGCTGTAGCGCATACTTTTGTAGTTGCGCATGTGTGTATTGTCCAGAATAATACCAACTGTGTGATGAAAAATTGCCTTTTTTCGTATTTGATGTAAAACTATGACATTGTTGTGCTTTGGATGCGCTTGACGTATAATTGCAAGTTACTTGCATAACAAGGCTGATTGATGGTAAATTGGAAGCGATGCCAGCGCATTCCTTTGTTTTGAGCTCCTGTGGCTTATAGCCAGGGATGTGGAAGTGATCTTTTTTAATCGCTTCCACCACTTGATGACATAGTTTTTGCTTAAAATTTTTTTTTCTATAAATAGTTTCAATGCGAAATTTTTCTCTGGCCTCTCAAAAACGTTGATAGGTCAGCAATTTCATCGTGAAGACATATAAAGCTAAAGTGCTTGATTTGATTAGGTTGCCAGAAATTCCGATTACAATGCATTATAAGTTGATGTTGATATCAATTTTTTTTTCCTGCAGTCAGAAATTTCCATTAAGATGCTATTACACGTGTGTCAAGTACGGAGCCTTCAGCGTTCAGAATTTTTAGATTTGTAAGAGATAATCATTGAATTATTACTGGAGCATAGACGTAGCCAGGATTTTTGGTTGGGGGAACCACAACTCACGTGCAATGACGTCATCAGATATTTTCGAAAGAGGAACTTTTTGTGGGACAAAGATATCGTAGAATGGAAGATCAAAAACCGTGGCCTTGTTTGGCACTTAGCCAGGATTTTGCTAAAGGGAAAGAGCTTAAACCGAAAGTTAAAGAGTGAAAACGTCTAAATTGGGAGACGTATTAAGTAAACCAGTGTAACTCAAATGGGGCCTGGGGGCGGAGTCCCCAGTTGCCGGAGACTATTTGGTCATGGGGCGAAGCCCACAGACGCTGAGCGATTTTTAGTAATTTTTTGGAAAAAAAGCTGTTTTAATGCCATTGGATCACATTTCGCACTTGTTCAGAGCCATTTGAAAGAACTTGATTTTCAACATTTGAAAGCCAATTGAAAAGGTAAAATTGTTCAGTCCTCGTTTTACGTGCAATTTTAGTCCAAAACACGTGTAAAATCTTGCATTTTGTTGTTAAGTGATTTGGCCCAGGTAGGGGATGTTCGGTACATTGCCTTCTGCAATATTTTAGCAGTAAATAACAATCCACTCGATGATTTGCTTTAGAGATTTTTGTTTTATAGAAATAACCAGTTATAGGAGTAAATGTATGGCCAGGAGGCCTAGGCCCCCTTAATTGGAATTCAATAATTTGTTCAATCAGCATTTCCCCTAGCTAACATTTTTTAAAGTTTTTTGTCGCGTAAAAGCTGGTTAGGGATAGGTGAATTGTTATTGAAAAATGGTACAATAGATGGTTACGCCTACTAACCATGTTATTGCCTGGGCCGGATTTACATCGCGTGGGGCCCCTGGTACTTTGGGGATTTTCGCAACATCTTCCAGCCAAATATAAGTGAAGACCAAAAAAAGTTTTACGTCGGGGCACTGTGCTATATGGTAAATCCGCCCTTAGTTATCGCATTACGCTCATGCAAAGGTTAGATGAGGGCCTACGGTAGCAGTTTTTAGGATAAAAGCCCTTAATTTTACCCTGGTTATACATTTAAATTGGTTGGTAAAAACTGAATTGAGAGAGCCCGGGCCCCCTCAATATTATTGTTTAATTACTGTACGTAAAGGTAAAACTGAAGAAACACTAGGTTTTATGTCACATTCTTGTCATTGGTGGCATTTCAATAAGGGGGAGGGGCATGTACGGCCCTCAATTCGAATTCAATAATCTGTTCAATGAGAATTTCCCCTAGCTGATTTATTTTTCGAAAGTATTTCGTCACGTAGAAAGTGGCGAGGTGGAGGTGAATTGTACCTATTAAAAAATGGTACAGTAGATGGTTCTGCCTACAAACCATGTTATTGCCCCTGGCCAATAGCATGGCGGGAGGGCTGTAGCCCCTCCCCCCATTGGACTGTCAACCAAAATGCAGAATAAGAAAAATACCACGTTTTCAGCTTTTCTAAGACTTTTTTTTTTGCGCTGGAATGGACTAAAAAGTGATTTAAAGCATCTTTTGAAACATATATTCGGGGGGGGCTAATTTGTCAAAAATTAAAGTCACAAATCAATGAAAACTTTGAAAAATGCCCAAAAATAAACAATCAAATTTGATCGCTAGTGTAAAAATGCCAAACATAGGTTTTATCAACAAATGTAGCCTATTATAAACTCAGGAATTAGGGGGAGGGGGCTTATTCAGTGTTTGTTAATTACCTATCACTTCTATCAAATATCTTTCCATTACCCTCCCAATTATTTTTCTTTATAAAATACAGACGAAATAGACTACTCCGTGTGAGTTTTATTGAACAATAGGATTTTATGATTTACCAGCATGTAAACAAGAAAACTACAGTGTTATCATTAGCCACCTCCCACATAGCCCATTAATGTAACCAGTTAAATAATGTTGCGCAGCCAATTTCTATGCCACGTTTTAAAAGCATTATTTTTTATTTAAAATAGCCCTAAAATTAAGTTATTTTTGCAAAAAAAAATGCAAAATTTTCGAGCGGTGGGGGCTTCGCCCCCAGACGTCCGTGCCTCCGGCGGCTTCAACCCCAGACTCCCAATATAGCCCCCTATTACGAATTTCTGGCTACGCGCCTGCCTATGGCCTCTGGCACTTTGGAGATTTTCGTAACATCTTCCTGTTAAGTATAGGTGAAGACCAAAAAAAGTCTTACCATCTGAGCGCGTGGCCCCTGGCACTGTGCCGTATTGTAAATTCGGCCCTGGTTATTCCATTACGTTGATTAAACGTTAGATGAAGGCCTGAGGTAGCAAGTTTTAGGACAAAAACCCTTAATTTCATCCGGGTTATACATTTAATTTGGTAGGCAAAAATTAAATTAAGGGAGCCCAGGCCCCCTTGTCAATATTATTGGTAATTACTGTTGTACGCGTGTACTTTTGCGCGTGAAAAATGCTAAAAGAAACTGAAGAAACAGTAGGCTTTTTTGTCACATTTTTATCATAGGTGACATTTCAATTGGGGAGGCCCGGGCCCCCTGCCCCCCGCCTTGGCTACGCCTAGGTCCAGGACTACGTATCTTCCTGGAGTCAGCAGATTTTCCCGCACGCAGAAGTCAGCTGGTTTTGAATCTTAGTCTCCGTCTTGCACGATCTTTTTCACGCAACCTTTGCGAACCTCGAGAAATCACGTCACATTTCAGAACTTCTCTCCATCTCTTTTGCGGTCTTTTTTATCCTTGAACTTGTAAGAGCTGTGCCTTTATCAGACCTCTTTCTTCATCCATTCTCTCCACATGCCTTATCCATCGTAACCTGTGTTTTCTCAAAAGCTCATCCCATCTATCCCCACCTATAAAAAATTGTATCTTTTAATTGCTTCTTTTTAATTTAATCTTGAGTTGTCTAGAATTATGGAGTTCTAGCGATCTGGTGACCAATTTTTCTTGAAAGTAGCTCTGTTCTAGATGTTGCGAAAAATTTTCGCACAATAACGTCAACCCTCAGCACAGCAAAATAATAAACTTGGCCAAAATTTCTTCTCGGATATATCTCAGAATAATCCCAGTGATGGTGCATCACAAGATATGCATAATTTTTTTTGAATCGCGTTTAAAAGTCGTAATGACTAATCACATTGTATACGAGACATAATAATGTTCCCTCTCTTCGCGTTTTCGAGAGTATATGGTCTGCTGCAGTATGAAAATTCGAAATGCTCGAAACTTTTTAATGTTAAAGAATGTTTTGTTAAATACCTCCAAACGTTTAAGAAATGGTTAAACCCCGCACCTTTTAAGAAAAGTCTGCAAATTAACACTAAAAATATAGATTTAAAACAGGGTTAATATGGGTCCGAAATGGCACAATTTAATAGATGGTAGCTGGACCTATAAGTTAGTTAACCACAAACCTTAAAAAAGTTTCTTTGCAAGTGCGCAACCTATTAAACAAAACTTTAATTCGTTGTAAGTTTTTGGAAAAAATGCATCCCATTTGAACTTTTCGACATTTGGATTTGGTATGAATAGCGAAAGTGGGACACTTTTATTTTCACATCCCTGCATATTGGCGGAACGAGTGTTTATGTTTACAACAAAAGATTACTCTGGAGCGCTCACAATTTTACATCAAGTGTGGACCAAATTGATGACAATTTTTTTGTTTTGACGTTAACTAAAACTTTAGTTTTGTCTTTTTTCGTTTGCGTGCTTGAGGCCTAAAGGCTACCAGTGCGGAAGCCTAGGGAAGAGCCACCAGAACGGCGGCTTTACCTGGTGGCTTTCCTAGGCTTTTGCGCTGGTAGCCTCTAGGCCAGAAGCACGCATAAGATAAAAATAAAAAGTCTGGCCTGCAAACGTCAAAAAACATCACAATTAAATTATTTTAAAACTTTTACCCTGCGCAGACTGCTTCACGCTCAATAATCAACCCCGAAATCACAAGGTTAGATTTGATTCCTTTCATTTTTGAAACAAAAAGGCAGAGGCTGCTGTTACGTTAAGTAAGAATAAAAATCGATAATCTAGCCCTAAACCTGACCAAAACTCTTAACTTAAACCCGACGTTCATCAAGAAATAAAAATAGTGAATTAGTTCTCACTTTTTCTGGCATATTTTTCAAATAGCCATTGCGTGACGTAGGTTGAGTCACTTCGTTGAAAAATTAATGCGGTTCTGCTTTGGCAATTTTACGTCAAGTGTAGACCATGCATAAATATATATCGATGTTTTTAATCGTATTTGTGTGTATTTTGTGGTACAGTTGTTAACAAGATAAATCGGAGAGTGCAATTTTTATTAAAATTCTTTTATCGTCCCAAGTGTACGATTTTGTCTCTCTGAATGGGCTTTGCTGTAGGTTTTTTTGTTTTTTGGACCGTCGTTACAGTGCATCTAGATAATCTAGTTTCAGCCGAAAAAGTTTTCGAACTTCATGGTAACGTGCATCAAAATGATTTAGCGCGGTGGTATTCTAAAGTTGAACCTTGATAATGTTATCCACAAGTTATTTAAATTGTGAAGTAGCCTATTGTATCGAGCTGTACTGTAAAGCTGATTTTGTGCTTATGATGACAAACAAGCTGTCATGTATGGCATTGCTGTTTCGAGTGGTACTTAAATTGACGGGCGCTTCAAAACCTTATATCTGTTTAACTGTCATGAACATAACATGGCAAACAACGTCAATGCTTTGTAGGCTACATGTATGTGCTGCTGCCTAAGGCCGTGCAGGGAGGGAACCGGGAGTTGGAGGCTATTTTGTGATTTTTCGGAAAGAAACAGCCATTTGGCTGACATTTTTTCGGAAAGAAACAGCCATGTAGAATGTAGAGCCATTTGAAAGTACGAATTGCTGAGATTTGGAACCCCTTTGACAGAATTAAGTTACTTAGCTCTTTCAGCTCCCCTCAATTCACGTTCAAAAGCATGCATATTTATCGTATTTGGTAAATTTTCTAAACGACTTGGCTTTTTCAGCCCCCAAGTCCCTTCTGGTTCCGCCACTGCTAATGACTTTGATTATGCATTTCATTGAGGCTAGCCCTGATTTCCAGTTTGCATCAATTTTTCTCTTCAAATAATTCATAAAACAGGCATATTGTGTATACGCACAAAATGATGAAGCCATCTATCCTTTCGTATTTGACTTCAAACACAACAGCACAATTGAATCATTGCTAAAGCAAAAGTCATTAGTCGTGAAACTTGTAATTATTGCTTATTGAAGATAGACCTTTAATGAACGAATTTATATTGGTAATTAAACAGATAGGCTACTGCTCGAGATCGGTTTATAGAAGAAATGAAAACTACTTGAGTTAATTAAAAGGTGCCTCAAACCTTGTTCCACTATTCCCTTACTCGCGAAAAGATTTAATCCGTTTGACTCCGTACCATTGGCAACCCTGCGTTTCGAAATTTCTTGACATCAAAAAGAATGACTGCGGAACGCTCTGTTTGTGTACCGTTTTATCTTAATTGGTGCGTCGGCTTTCGACCATCGCGTTGCTTATTCTGGAAGAAATTTTGCAAAGTCATCCTTTTCTGATGTCACGAAAGTTCGAAACGCAGGGTTGCTAACGGTAGGGAGTAAAGCGAATTGTCCATTTACGCGGATAAGTGAATAGTGGAACAAGGTTTGGGGCACCTAAATTAGTTCTTATTCTTCAATAAAACTGATTTTGTGCAGTATCTCTTTAAAGCCGCATTTACACGGGCAACTTTTTTGCGTGCGGTTTTTTGATAAAAATGGATGTGGCAGAGTTGCATTTACTCAACGGCGGTTTTGATCATGATAATTGGGACCTTACTGATGGAAGTAATTGTCTTAAGTTGGTTTCATACCAATATTGTTATAATTGAAAACTTTAGAAAAGAATCGGTGCTGCGATAAAAAAATCGCAGAGAGATCAGTTCCGATTTTGTTTTAAAAAGGTTTAGAATATCACTATCGGAATGGAAACAACTTGAGACAGTCATTTTCAGCAGTAAGATAACTTTTATCACAATGAGAACCATTATTGAATAGATGCAACTTTGCCACATCCATTTTTATCAAAAAATCGCGCGCAAAAAAGTCGCCCGTGTAAATGCGGCTTTAGAACGATTGACAACTCCGTGATTTTGAAAATCTGCCGGCGAGGTTACGATTGTTGATGCAGACAAAAAAGAAAAAAGGTTTTGTAGTTCTGTGCATCAGGCGCGGGGCCGCTTACAATGTGCCAAATTGCCATATATTCTGTAAGTAAGTAAGGTTATTGTTCAGCGCACATAAAGATGTAAACTGTGGATGCAGCAGAAGAGCAGAATTCACCGAGTTACTGCACCCACTTATGCTTACAGAAAACACATGAATGCAATTTACACTTGCAAAAAGCAGAATTATTTAACAGTAAAAAGGTATCACACCACTACACTCATCAGACAACTATACAGTAGGCACAAGCCGTGAGTAAAGTATCAAGCCGTAGCAGGAATATATATACAAGCTACATACAATATTATCTAGATGACAATCAAATCAAATGGCAGTAACATTCTGCAGAGATTGAGGGCAAGCAATCATATGTTGAGCGCAAAAAAATTAAATGAAATTAAAAAAAAAAAGTTTAAGATACTAGTGGTAAGCTACAGCACTAGTTAATGACGATGCAGAGTTCAATGAAATTAATTAATTGTAGCATCCAGAGGTGGAGTCGAGGACACAAGGCTCGAGGCCAAGGACACAAAAAAAAAAAAATCCAAGGCCAAGGACAGCCTTTCCGAGGACAGACACTCTCGAGGCCAAGGACAGGAATGCTCGAGGCCAAGGACCCAGGACACAAACGCAAGTGCTCTCCAAAAAAAAAAAAAAAGGTCTCCACAAAAATTTTTCAGGCGATCTCAAAAAAAAAAGGTCTTCACAAAAATTTTTCAAGCGATCTCCACAAAATACTGTAACTTTTCCAAAAAAATTTTTCAAGCGCTCCACAAAACTTTAATTCAAAAATAGTGCTGTCCTCGAGCTCGAGGACAGCACTATTTTTCGGAAAGTTAAAATTTTGTGGAGCGGTTGAAAAATTTTTTGGAAAGCGTTTTTTCGTGGAGATCGCTTGAAAAATTTTTGTGAAGACCTTTTTTTTTTTTTTTTTTTTTTTTGGAGATCGCCTGAAAAATTTTTGTGAAGACCTTTTTTTTTTTTTTTTGGAGAGCACTTGCGCTTTGTGTCCTAGGTCCTTGGCCTTGGCCTCGAGCATTCCTGTCCTTGGCCTCGAGAGTGTCTGTCCTCGGAAAGGCTGTCCTTGGCCTTGGCCTTGGCCTCGGATTTTTTTTGTGTCCTTGGCCTTGGCCTCGAGCCTTGTGTCCTCGACTCCACCTCTGCTATAAATGTCTGCTGCTGTAGATAGTTTCTTCTGTAAATACAGGGATATCTAGAAAATATTGAACATGTGGTTTCCAATTAAGATTTTCATCTATAATTACTCCCTAAGTATTTAGCTGAGTGACAGTTTCCTAGTTGAATTCCTCGTATAGACACACTAAAATCGTCAGTAGATGAATTTTTCAGGGTGTCGAACCGTTTCAAATAACGGTTCGGGTTCAGGTTTAGCTCGTGCTCAAAATATTTTAGTGGTTCAGGTTTGGTTCGGGTTCACTTGAGCACCATTTTCGAGGTTCAGGTTTGGTTCGGGTTCACTCAAGTAAAATATTACTGGTTCAGGTTCGGTTCGAGTTCATTGACTTAAAATTTAACTGTTGTTACTCATTTCGTCCAAAAAAAAAAAAAAAAAGGAATTGCTGATCCTGTTGATGATCACCACTGCTCTTATTGTGCGTGTACCAGCGCCAGCGGCATCCGGATATGGAAAAATATATTCTTACTTTTGTTAGGGGTTCAGGTTCGGTTTGGGTTCACTTGAGCACAATTTTGAGGGTTCAGGTTTGGTTCAGGTTCACTGAAGTAAAATTTTGCCGGTTCAGGTTCGGTTCGGGTTCACTAAAATGAAACGGTTTATTCGGGTTTACGGTTCGGGTTCAGGTTCGGTTCGACACCCTGAAATTTTTAGCAAAAGGTTTTATTAACGAGTTAAATTATTCCTGAAGTGAAATAGGCAGAACTAATTTAATAGTTCACGGAGACATCACGTCTTACAATCCTACTTCATTTGACAACACCTTAATGCTGTCTCCGCGTCGAAAAGGGTAATCATTTCAACCCCTAGTGACGCAAGTGAGGCGGAGCCCCCTATCGCGGTAGCATTCCCGTGTTTCGAAGTCAACTGACTTCATCATCAGTGTGAAGAGTAGTCGACACAATGCTAGAAATTTTGATCCCTGAATTAGGCTAACTCAACCGGTAAATTTGAATAACCAAGCTATCGGTATAGTCTATCGTCTTCATCTCGTAACTTCAGCTGCTAAAAAGGCAGACCTAAAAGTTTTTTTTTTCCCAAGTTCTGCTCTGGACTCGAGTTTCGCGTAATACCAACGCTCATCGGCAGAGCTGACGTTCAAACCGAAATTCAAAAACTAATCTAAGCTGGCCTGCAAACCGAAATTCAAAATTTAAGTAAACTAGCCCATAAAGTTGAAATCAAAATATGCTTGTAAACATAGATGGGCAAGTTAATGCAAAACGTTAGCTTCGTTAACCACTAGTCCGTTAACAAACTTCAAACCTCCGTTAACGTTAATCCGTTATTTTCAGCTTTAATTAACGGAAGTTAATAAAGTCCGTTAATCCGTTAACATTTTGCGTGTAATTTACATTTCGTTTTATTCACTCGCTTCTAGAACACGTATTGACGCTGTTGAGCTGATTTTAAAGAAATATTTATTGCTGTGGTAGTTTTTTTGTGTTTTGAAAGTTGCATTTTACAGTCTAATCTAATTTCAAGATAAAAACAAGTTCAAATGCACAACGAAGCTGCAATATATTAACGAAAAAACCTTAACGGAAGTTAACAGAACTTAACGGAAGTTACTTTAGTCCGTTAACAGTACTTAACGGAAGTTAATTTAGTCCGTTAACATGAAAAAACTTTTTAACGGAGTAACGAATTAGTGAAAAAGTTAGCTTCGTTATTAACGGATTAACGATTAACGGACTTGTGCCCACCTATGCTTGTAAAACATAATTGAAATTGTGACAGTGGTAACCCGGAAAAAAAAGGAAAAAAATTAACTCTGGACAGAAGACCAAGTGAGCTAATGGACAGCGATAAAAAATTAATCAAATAAAATGGGCAAGGGGACCAAGTGGAAAAAGGGGTCGGTGAGCCAAAAGCAAAGCTGGGCGTGCAAAAAACATCGTAAAGCGCAAGCGCAAATTCCGCAACCAAAATTTTTCTAGTTTAAAGCGCAAGCGCAAATTACGCAACCAAAATTTTTAAGCTTAAAGGCGGTGAATCATCCAGCCAATTCCAGTGGTTTACAATAGCTAAAATTGAACTATAATTTTTGATATTTTTTGCTTTAATTTTGGGACTGCGGTTGCAAAGATATTCAACAAATACAAAAAGATGTCCCCCGAAAAAAGTTTTTGGAAACGCTGAGTTTTGTTCTTCCCGCCAAAACCACAATAGGCCTAATGGTTTAGAGAACTGTGGTAGGCCTAATAGTTTAGAGATAGTTTATTTCTAAATAGTTTAGGCCTAACTATCTCTAAACTATTAGGCCTAATAGTTTAGAGATAGTTCGGCCTAATTGTTTAATAAGGTTACAGTAGGCCTAATAGTTTAGAAAACTATGGTTTTGGCGGGAAGAACAAAACTCAGAGTTTCCAAAAAGTTTTTTCGGGGAGACATCTTTTTGTATTTGTTGAATATCTTTGCAAATGCAGCCCCAAAATCAAAACGAAAAATATCAAAAATTATAGTTCAATTTTAGCTATTGTAAACCATTGGAATTGGCTGGATGATTCACCGCCTTTAAAGCGCAAAAGCGAATTTCGCAACCAAAATCCCAAAAGCTTAAAGCGCAATTGCAAGTTCCATAACGAAGATTCTAAATAAAGAAACAAAGAGGAAAAAGAGTGGGAAAAAGAGCTGCGTATCATCTAGTTTTATATCATTGGACCAACGCTAAAATTTTGGACTTTGAACTTGACTTTACAAAAAGCCGATTCACTGAGTCGTATTTCATTTACCAAATCCCCAACACTATGAATGATAAGCAAAATGACAAATTCCCAAGCATTTATTCGGCTACTCTACTTTAAACCCCATTACATACTATCATTGTTTTTCACTCTCAGCTAATCTGTCAGTTTTTCGCTTCCAATTTGTTATAATTTTTTGCGTTAACGCACGATTCATTTTTCGCGTGATTTTCTCATCTATTGTGACACGCTTATTTTTTAACTTTGCAGTTTAGCCTTGACGAAGATAGGTAGTACATGCCCTGAGCATAGTCTATCGAAACGTTGGCAAAAAGTTTTCTGCCCCACCAGATGAGCTTATAAACTTGATTTAATTTATATTCTTGATGACAACATTTGAGATAGCTTGTGCTCATGGGTGCCGATTTTTGTTGAGCATTGGGGGAAATAATTTGCAATTTCACCCCAATTTTGCCCTATTTTCAACATTGGGGGGGATGAACCTCGACCACGAGTTTGTTCAGGTGAGCAAATTAAGTGAAGATCAAAAAAAAGGTCTTCACCAAAACTGGAACACTTCCCAAATTCAGGTGAAGACCAAAAAAAAGGTCTTCGCCAAAAATGGAACACTTTTTTTCCCGAATTCAAGTGGACACCTACGCTCAGATGCACACCAGAGTCAAATTATTGGGGGGGATGTAGATGTAGACCATACTCAAACTATTGGGGGGGATACAGTCAAATTATTGGGGGGAATATATTCCCCGCATCCCCCCCGGGTTTCGGCACCCTTGCTTGTACTTCTTTACCAAGAAGACAAGAAGAAAAAATGCATTATTTGGGTTCGTTAAAAAATAATTGTTTGCACAGGCACATCTAATAAAATAAATTTTCGTCATTAATTCTATAAAAAATGTAACTCATGTTTACAGCATTTTAAAACTTATGAATAGCCAATGCGGAAGCGGTTTTTGTTTGCACTTCAACCTTGGACAACATACTGTAATACGCCAGTACTCAAATTGTAGGAGGGACGCGTCCCCCCCATCGATAGTAAGCGTCCCCCCATCGAGATTTAGTGTCCCCCCATCGAGATTTAGGCTTCCTCCCATCAAGAGTTGAGCGCTGGATGACCAAAGGAAAAATAGCCAGCTAGGACTAAAAGATCCTACAAATTTCCTGCCGAAAATGGTCGCAAATTGCGGCGAAGACCTTTTTTTTTTGGTCTTCACTTGATTTTGGGGAAAAATGACTTCAGTTTCCGGCGAAAAACTTTTTTGTTTGGTCTTCGCCTGACTTCGGGGAGAAATGACTTCAATTTGCGGCGAAGACTTTTTTTTGGTCTTCATTCAATTTCGGCGACGGAAATACATCTTTTCCGCTAAACTATTTGTAAAGTTGGTCAAGGCTGCAAAAGCGTCCCCCCATACAAAATTTTACAATTGAAGTTTTGAATAAGCCTAATATGGTCTTCGGAACAACGCGAATAATGATGTTTCGAAAATTTGGCCAAAATTGTTTTTGTTTAACCGAAGATTTATTGTTCGTAGCATTTTTTGTTCGTGAAAAAATTTAAATGCTCAAAATATTTGTAAACTACCCCGCATTTTCGGAAAAATTCACAAATGCTGTGGATCAGTAGCAAATTTTTCAGATTATTTTGCTGGCAAGTGGCAACCAGAGTTGCAGAGTCGGAGTCAAAGGTTTTTACGGGTAGTCGGAGTCGAAAAAAGAAATTTTTCGGAGTCGGGAGTCAAAGTCGAAAAATATAATATACTCGACTCCCGAATCCCAGTGTTGTACAAATATCTGATTAAAATGTAAGCTACGTCCTGTGTTAACGTAACTGTAGTCAAGTTGCATGTAGCAGTAGTCTGGCTGCAACAGTATACGCTTATGTTTATATCTTCACATTTTTGGATAAGTTTGTAATCTTTGTATTTAGTGTGCTGTGGTACTATGCTAATCTGACAAAAATTCGAGTGCGATAACGCTGTTAAAAGGAGTTGTTATTAAAACAAAAAGAGTAGCAATGGTAACCACAGCGTTGTCAAGATCCAAGATGCCGTAGCCTACCGCTTGTGTCAGAAAAGTTTATGCGCATCAGTGGTGCCAAAACTTGCCTTTTTCAAAAAAAAAAAGGTTAGCAAGTCAGTAGGTTATTACAGAATGAGAATAGTGCATCGGCGTAGCCAGGAATTTTGATTGGGGGGGGGGGGGCGAACAGAGATAGTAGAACCGTGTTTAACGTGTGGTCAAGGAGAAGTACAGAAGTTTTTGCATAGAGCTTGAGACAAAAATGCATTGGAGGCAAATTTTAAAACGGAATACATAGTTACTTGCCAATGAGGTCTCTGATAAGCTGAGATTCCAACTAAATGCATTGCAAAAACGAAATTAAACAAAAACGTTTCGAAAAGCAAAACAAAAACGAAATGCAAAACAAAAACGTTTCGAAATCCAGCTAGGGGGTCTGGAGGAGCGTTGTAAGCTCCCCAGCGGGTTGCGGGGCTGAGCCCTGAAAACTTTAGCCTTTTCGATGTTTTTCTGGAGTAAAATGCATCATTTGGTAATGTTATAACACCAAAGTTTGCATGCCAATAGGGTGACAAAAAGTGCAACTGTGTAAATATCGAAACTCAACGGCAAATATCTATATATCAAACACCAGTCCAAAAAAAACTGTTCAATTTTATGGGAGTCGGAGTCGAAATCTTACCATTTTAAAGAGTCGGGACTCAGAGTCGAACGGAAATTAAGCCCGAGAGTGAGAGTCGGAGATGGAGTCAAATTGAAAAAATGGCTGAGAGTCGGAGTCGAACTGATTTTGCTTCGACTCTGCAACCCTGGTAGCAACATACGATAATAGAAGAAAAAGAACGTGCGTGATCACCAAACCAACTCGAGTCACCCCTAACAGCAGCTCCTTAATTGATCATATTTTGACTAATGATTTGAATAATACAATTCATCCTGGTGTAATTCAAACGGACCTGCTAAGTGACCATTATCCGTTTTTTTGTGTTTTGTCAAAAAATGTGGGTTTTCTTGACCATAAACAAGTTCCTGTAAAGCCAACGTTTAGAGATTATACAAATTTTGCTCCAGAATCGTTTAAAGTTGATCTAAACCACAAATTGATTGAGTTTATTAACTTCCTGATGTATCCGAGGACATTGAGAGGGAATGGCTGCTGTTCAGATCAGCAATCATTTCATCAGCTGCTGAAAGTTGTGGGCGAAAACGGCTTAGAATGGCGGGCGATAGTGAGAAAAGAACACCTTGGTGGAACCAAGAGGTTAAAGAAGCTATTCGAGCAAAGAAAGATGCGTTCAAGGCCTGGCTACAGGACAGATCGTCATCTCATTTGCAATCCCGGTACACTGAGGCGCGAAAAGCGGCAACTTCGGCAGTAAAGAAATCCAAGGAGAAGTCATGGGAAGAGTTTGGTCGTCGGTTGGGTTCCAACTATTTTTCGGCAAACAAAGTATTTTGGCAGACCATCCGCCGTTTACGTGGCAAAAGATCGAGTATCACGTACTCCATCAAGGATTCTGACGGTAACCTTCGAACGGATGAGAATGAAATCCTTTCACGATGGAGAGAATACTGTGAAGATCTTTTGAATCCTGTAAAGGCATCGACTCGTGACACACACGAAGTGACACATCTAGGGGAGGACGAAGTTTTCACTGCAGCACGAGTGGCAACTGCAATTAAAGGGATAAAATCTGGAAAAGCTGCTGGTGAAGATGAAATCAGACCCGAGATGTTGAAAGCGCTGACTGGAGAAGGAATTCTCTGGTTAACGCGAGTGTGTCAAGTTGCGTGGAAGCTTGGCAAAACTCCCAGAGATTGGCAAACAGGTGTGATTATTCCGATATTCAAGAAAGGAGATCGCAAGCAATGTACAAACTACAGAGGGATATCACTCCTTAGTTTTCCAGGGAAAGTATATGCCAAATGCCTTGAAAGGAAATGCCGAGAAATAGTGGAATCAAAACTGGAAGATGGTCGGTGCGGTTTTCGTCCGGGTCGCAGCACCACGGACCAAATCTTCACTCTGAAGCAAATCTTCGAGAAATCTTGGGAGTATGGCAAAGATCTCTGTGCATGCTTTGTCGATCTTGAAAAAGCATATGACCGAGTTCCTCGGGATAAACTTTGGAACGTTTTGCAGGAGTATGGCGTTGATGGTCAATTGTTACGCGCTATTAAGTCATTCTACTGCAGACCGGAGGTTTGTGTTCGGGTAAATGGCAAGCAATCGAAGCCGTTCCCTGTGGGCGTTGGACTCCGGCAAGGGTGCGTTTTGTCACCTCTCCTTTTCATTGCTTACATGAATTGGATCGACAAATACAGCCAAGCTGATGAGTGTGCCACAATTGGAAATTGCAAAATTAGTCGTCTGCTATTCGCAGATGATTGGTTCTGCTTTCTTCCACAGAATCTGGCCTCCAGAGCGCATTAAATAGCTTTCCAGATGCATGCAACACCGCCGAAATGAAAATAAGCACGGCCAAAACTGAGGTACTTCATCTTTCAAGAAACCCTGATCAGTGCGTATTACAAGTGAATGGAGCGACACTGAAGCAGGTAGAGAAGTTCAAGTATCTTGGGGTTGCATTTACGAGTGACGGAAGGCAAGACGAAGAACTGGATACCCGAATAGGCAAGGCGAGTGCAGTAATGCGAGCTTTGTGCTACTCGGTTGTCGTGAAACGAGAATTGTCGAAAAAGGCAAAACTCTCAATTTTCAAAGCAGTTTTTGTCCCCATTCTCACGTATGGTCATGAATCTTGGGTAATGACCGAAAGAATGCGATCACAAGTGCAAGCGTCCGAAATGAGGTTTTTACGAAGAATCGAAGTAGTTACACTGTTTAACGAGGTACGTAGCTCCGAGATTCGAAAATCTCTTAACATCGAGCCGTTACTTCTCCGAATTGAAAGATCTCAGCTTAGATGGTTTGACCATGTAAGCAGAATGCCTCAGGAAAGACTGCCCAAACAAGCTTTACATGCCAAAGCAAATAGGAGAAAACCAGTCGGACGACCTAGAACTAGATGGACCGATTATATTGAGGATCTTGGATGGAATTGCTTGGGACTTCGCCCAAGCGAAATTATGGAGGTGATGGAAGACCGTGAGGTGTGGCGGCTCAATCTTGAGCTTCTGCCCCCGCAACCCTCACGGAAAAGCGGGCAATGAAGAAAGAAGAAGAAAAACAACCTATCTACAGCTAACACCTTAGTTCTATTCTATGTATGACAAGTTTATTAATATAATTAAGCAAACAATCGACGAACATGCACCAATGAATACTACAATACCATACAACAGGTGAGGATGAAGTATAGCATAGTATAGTTTAAGTAAAATTGAGGCCGTAGCATAATGTCTGTTACAGCACGATCGTTTATAGTTAGATTCTAGATTCGAACCTAGGTTTTATGTTCTGTCGTTCACACGTTCATTTACCTTATTTGCATCTCACTTTTGTGTTGCGCGTCTTTCATTTTTCGCTCGAAAGAAACTTTGCAAAGTTGCCTGAAAGACGCGCCGTTTTGCTTTTTGTTGATCACTTTGCAGCAATGTTTTAATTCTACCACGGCAGTTAATTCAGTTTTAATTTGTGAACAGTAGCGTCAAGAGGTTTTTAATTTGTTGGTAAAAAATTTCAGTTTTTTAGTTTAAGTGTTTTCCGCCCAGCCGGGCAATCCTCGATAAATTTTTGCTGGACTGGTCTTTTTTAATTTGATTTTTGTTAATACAAGTTTGCTTTGAATATCCTTTGTTAGCCTCTTGGACGCAAGACCAGACAGTGAAGACCTAGGCATTCCGCCTAGGACACAGCCTTCAATCTTTAACATCAAAATTTATCGTCTCCTTTCTGAGCTTCAAGTTTTGGAAGAGTTGGCGAGGTCTCGTAAGGTTAGGGTGGAGGCGGAAGCTGAAGCAAAAGCCGAAGCTGTGGCCGCGGCTGCGGCTGCGGCTGCCGAAGAAGAAGAGACTTTGGCTAAGTTGCGCTTGGAAGCGATTGAGCTGGAAGCTGAAGACAAGCGCATTGCGTGCGGCTCGGAAGCGGGCTCTGTCGTTTCCGGACGCTCAAGACGCAGCGTTCGTTCTACTTCAAGTGCCGTTAGTTTTAAAAGTTCATTAATTAAAAATTCTGAGTTTAAACGCAGTGCTGAGCCTATCCATGGTACCGAAGCTGGTTCGAAACCCGAGGTCGGAGCAATGCTCTTTGAACACAAGGCGAGGGAGCTACGCTTAAGACCACTGGTGACGGAGCCACGCCCAAGGTCCAACGAACCTCAACCTATGCAACTTAAACAAAAGCGTAATAGTGTTACAAATGTTACTAACTCTATCAATGAGAAGTTTAATGCTATGTTTACAAATGACAAATCGATTGTTTTGAATCCCCAAGCTCGGGGCTTTATTCCGCAGCATGTGTCTGGTTCAAGGAATCACAACAGCGCTGCCTATCATAATGATTATGCTGAGAACTCTGAAAATGTGCAAAGATGTGTGTCTCGGCGTGTGTTAGATGCAGAAAATCAACACACTGTTTTACGTACCGCTGAATACGGGAACTCGGGAAATTCAAATGCCGGACCCGATCCTTGCCCTCAATTCCGAGTTAATGCGGCTACTTGGCCGAACGTGGATAACCCTGTTGCTTCGGAAAGCAACCTTAATGCTGCATTGAGTGCTTATTTAGAGCGCCAAGGTAGGAATGAGTATATTAATCTTGCTAGCCAAGTAGGGTATGATGGTGCAAATATTGCCTTTGTGTTCTTTGAGAACCAAGTGCGTCGTCTCATGAATGAAAGTCCTTACGACGAACGTAAATTAGAAGTTCTTCGAGCAGCATGCGTTGGTCAACCGCGCGAAATGGTGAATCTGTTTTGCGCCCCCATGAAAAGTATGACCACTGCTCAACGTATTGAAAAGGCTCTTGACCGACTCCGTCAGCGTTACGGTGTGTCGAGTGGTTTAACGTCAGAGCCTAGAGTCATTGCTATACGGCATGGTGCCAAAGTAAATTTTACTGCTTCTTCACTTAAAATGTATAATGAAGACTTAAACACCTTAGAAGTCTTTGCTTACGCCCATGACGAGTACAACAAACTTTCTGGGCAATTATTGCTTGATACTGCTAACCGTTTACCGAGCGCTTTGAAGCGACGGTATCTTGACTTTCTTGACAAAAATGGTATAAGTCTGAATCAACCTAGCTTTGAATCATTACGTAAATTTGTGGTGCATGAAATTAACGTGACTACGTCTGACTACGCGCAGGCATTTTTCAAGTCGGAGGACAAGGAAAAATCACGTGAGCCTCAAAGTGGTCGTAGTGAGTTTCGTGTCCGTCAGGTGGCCCTGGATTCGGGAGTTGGCGCTCGTAATGGTAGTGCCGAGTATCCTGTGTCTGCGGCTGCCGGTGGGTGTGGAGCACCTACAGATCACAATCGTGGGACCAAGAAGGCTAATGGGCGCCCTCCTATTTATTTTGTTTGTGCCCGGGCTGACAGTAGACACTATCTCGTCGAGTGCGAGAAGTTTATGAAGTTACTTCCTCAAGAACGACGTCAGACTGTGATAAAGGCAGGAAGGTGTCTTAATTGCTTATCGATGGAACATTTAGCTCGTAACTGCCCTTCTCGGTGCAAGTGCCGAAAGTGTGGTCCTAATTACCGAGCTAAGCACTCTAGTGCTATTCATGACTGCTATGAATCTCAGACCGTTGGGGCCGCTGGCGAGACCAAGGCCGCTCCTGGCAGTCCTGTTGCATCATCTGTCGCTAACACACCCACTAATAACGTGAAAAATGTCCTTAAAGTGAGAGTTGCTGAGGAAGGTACAGTCTTGCTTCGAACTAGCGCAGTTAGAGTGATCAATCAGACAACTGGTTGCTCGACACTGGCGTATGCTCAGCATGACACTGCCTCGCAAGCGACACTCATTTCGGACTCGTTAAGAGAAGAACTTGGGCTTGAAGTTGCGACAGATCCTTTTATAACTATTCGTACACTTGCAGACCAAACTGCAAGCTGCATAGATAAAACTGATTTCAGTCTAGAATCTCTAGTCACGGGTGACAACTATAAGATTACTGGTGCCCTTGTGGTGCCAGCCTTTTCTGACGATAAAAGTACTCTTCCACATGCAGTGGATACCAGTAAGTTGAAACATTTCCATGGAGTGGAAATTCCCGTCATACCCGAGCGTAAGTGTGTGGACATTTTGATCGGGCAGTCTGATAAAGCACTTATTACTGTTTTGAAAGAGCTTGAGGGTTCGAACTCGAATGAACCCAACCTGGTGATCACACGGCTTGGACCGATCGCTAGCGGAGGTAGAGTTCAAGGAAGCTCTAAATCTGTGAGAACGTTGCGAGTCGAGACGATTGCTCCTGACCCAGACTGCGGACTTTGTGATAAGTTGCAACAAGAACTTCTCACGGTTAATGATGCTTTACGCGAATACAAGCTGCTTGATGAAGAGGAATTGCCATCAAAAAACGATGAGCTTACCTGCAGCTTGGTTGAACCATTTATTCGCGTTGTAGACGGTCGGTATGAAATGCCGGTTCCGTTTAAACCTGATGTTCTTAAAAAACTTCCTAATAATTACGATATTGCGTTAAAGCGAACATTGTCGATGCGTCGTACTGCTGCTAAAAACTCGCAGTTGAAAGAGACTTTGACAGATACGTTTGCTGAGTTACTGAAGCATGATTGGATTGTGCCTGCGGATAAAAATGAAAACGATTCTTATAAAAAATGGTACTTACCATTTTTTGTTACTAAGACGGCTAAGCGTAGAGTTGTCTATGATGGCGCTGCTACGGTTGGTGGCGAGTCATTAAATCGGGCAGTTTTAGCCGGTGAAAACCTTTTAAATGGCTTGGTCGATGTGTTGATGCGCTTTCGTATGGGAAAATACGCTTGCGTAGCCGATGTGAGTAAGTGCTTCTTTCAAATTAAGCTTCCTCGGGATCAACAAGATTGGTTCCACATTATTTGGTTCAAAGATAACAACATAGACAGTGGTGAGATTCAAATCTTTCGCTTTACTCGGCACGTGTGGGGAATAAACTCGAGCCCTTATGTAGCACTCATGGCGCTCAATCGGCTGGCTGCTGACAACCCCACGCATGCGAGTATGGTGACCTTAAATGCAATCACTCAAAACAGATATATGGATGACTTGCTGTTTGCTGGCGACACTTTATCAGACGTGGAGACCTTTGCTAGAGAAGGGATTGAGCTCTTTGAAAGCAGGGGATTCAAGTTACGTAAATGGGTGACCAATGGCCACGCTAAGTCTGTCTTGCGTCAGGTTCCCCAATGCAATCATGCCCCTTCAATTGGCAAGATTGACATTGGGTCGCAGCCTTTGCCGGACTCTACAGCGTTGGGCCTTTCCTGGGACCCAGAAAGTGACACACTGAAGATAAGTGGCCGCAAGTTTGTCGAGGCAGCCACGAGACGCGAGATGGCGAGTCAGCTTGCCAGTCAATTTGACCCTTTGGGTATAGTGGCGCCGCTGCTTCTGGGGGGAAAGTTGATTTTGCAAAAAGTCGATGCGTCTGGAGTGGACTGGGACGACGCTGTTTCGGATGAAGTTAAAAAAGATTGGAAAAAGTGGCTTGAAACTTCGAATATACTAAATGAATTTTGCATTCCTCGCAATTTCCTTTTGGAACACACCGAGCTCGGAAATGACGCAGAATATCAACTGCATGGGTTCTGTGATGCTTCGGACTCTGCGTTTTCTTGCGCTATCTATTTGCGTGGCATTAGCGCTGGAAAAGCACAAGTCAGTTTTGTGATTGGAAAATCTAAATTGGTTCTCACTCATCAAAAAGGCTGGGTTATATCTCGTAAAGAGTTAGAAGCAGCTAAGATGTTAAGTGAATTGATGCTTCAAACTTCTAAAGCTTTACACGATCTTAACTGTAAAATCTTTTGTTGGACCGATTCACAGGTAGTTCTTAAATGGATTGTGAACCCCGATCTGTCACTTGCTCGCTTTGTTAAACGGCGTGTCGACAGGATTCTTCTTGTGGTGTCAGCTTGCTGTTGGCGCTATGTTAATACAAGTTTAAACCCTGCAGACGTGGGCACTCGAGCGCAGAGCAGTAAACAACCTAGCTCGCTCGATTTGTGGTTAAAAGGACCCTCCTTTCTTTTGCAGGAGCAGGTGGATGCCAGGCCTCCTGAGCATTCGGTGATCGTGCGCGGAACTCTGGCAAGCAGCGTAGATTTGTCTTCTGGCGACGCAGCTTTGGATAGGCTTATCGAAGCTTCTCCAAGTCTGTATACGCTAAAGAAGCGCTGTGCCTATCTGGCTGCATTTTCGGAGTTTGTCGTTGCGAAGGCGAAAGGAGTTGCTTTTCAAAAACCTGCTCTGAATGCTAGTTACTTGGATAAGGCCTTTGTTAATATTGTTAAGTATGTTCAATCTCAGCGGTTCGGGGCCGCTATTAAACTTTTAAGTAAAGAATCACCTGATGAATTTGAATCTATTCTTAAACGTTTAGGCAGCAAAACTAATGATCCTGATTCTAAACGCCGCTTAAATGAATTAAAAACTTTGCGTAATTTGCGCCCTTGCGTGGATTTGGATAATTGTTTGCGTATTGAAGGCAGGCTCGAAAATGCAGACTTGCCACTTGATTCTAAACACCCTTTAATTTTACCTGGAAGGCATCCTTTGACTGGACTTATTGTGCAATATCAGCACGAGCAGGCTGGACATGGTGGTCCGGCATATACATTAATGAAAACCCGCGAACGTTTTTGGATTATTCATGGCATTTCCAGTGTAAAATTTTACATCGCAAACTGCGGAAAATGTGCTTTGTTAAAAGCTAAACCGGTTCGTCAATTAATGGCAGATTTGCCATCGTGCCGAGTTGCTGTTTGCAACAAACCTTTTAAATTTACCGGACTTGACTACTTGGGCCCTTATATTTTTCGACAGAGTCGCAGTGATTGCAAAGCCTGGGGCTTGCTGTTTACGTGTCTTTGTACTCGCTGCTTGCACGTAGAACTGGTGACTAGCCTGGACCTAAACAGCTTTCTCCTTGCTTTCACTCGCTTTGTTAATTTGCGCGGGGCAGTGGACACTTTTTATTCGGACAACGCTTCGACGTTCCGTGCCGCATCTGATAAGTTGCCAAAATTGTTGGGGTCTTCTGAATTTGTTAACTCGTTGCGTAAGTTTAATATAAATTGGGTAAACATTCCTCCGTGTGCTCCTAGCCAGGGTGGTAGTTGGGAAAGCATGGTGAAACTGTTTAAAACTGCGTTGGGTCGGGTTATGGAACAGACTCGCCGTAAACCTTCTCTTATTGAGTTACAGACTTTTTTCACCGATGCCGTAAGAATTGTGAACGACCGCCCCCTAACGACACTTAGCGATCAGCCCAATGATTTGTGCCCTATCACACCTTCGTCCTTTTTGGGACAGCACTTGGCCCCTAACACTCCTCTTTGTGGGTTGCACGTTCAGGGGGACCTTCGCAACGATTACTTGTATAACTCCACGCTAGCCCACCGTTTTTGGCTTCTTTGGATGAAATCATATTTACACAGTCTCCAGGGCCGTAACAAATGGCGTACACTTCAAACAAACCTTGAGCCTGGACAGTTAGTCCTTGTAGGGGATGCCGAAGACCTGGCCTCAAAAGGAGCGTATAGATTGGGACGCATTCATAGCCTGCATCCACAGTTGCGTAAAGGAAAAGAAATAGTCCGTAGGGCAACTGTGGCCGTTTTGAAAAACAGCTCTACAGCAGGCAACTGTGAGATCGAATATGTTCTTCGTGATCTGGCTAAAATAGCTCCTGTCTGATTGAACCTTTTCATTTGTGAACTTTATTGTGATTTTATCGTGATCTCGTGATAGCCGAATTGTGATTATGAATTTAACGTCGTTTTTCGTGAAACTTTATTGCAATTATTTCGTGATCGTGAATTTTTGTGACTGGCTATATTATACTGTGAACTCCCAACTTAATCATAAACGTTTTATTGTTTAAAAGTTTGCCCTCTGCCCTACTGTTGCACTGTTTGTTTACGTTCTTCTGATGTCATAATTTTGTGATGCTACTCACTATTTTCAAGTCCCCTTCATAATTTGTTTACTTTATTTACTTATTTAGTAAGATTTTATGTTGAAGCGCGATCTGTGCTTTCACTCTGTGTTTTTTGTTTGAAACTTACCCATGGATAAGATTTCAAAGGGGCCGCTTATGTTACAGCACGATCGTTTATAGTTAGATTCTAGATTCGAACCTAGGTTTTATGTTCTGTCGTTCACACGTTCATTTACCTTATTTGCATCTCACTTTTGTGTTGCGCGTCTTTCATTATTCGCTCGAAAGAAACTTTGCAAAGTTGCCTGAAAGACGCGCCGTTTTGCTTTTTGTTGATCACTTTGCAGCAATGTTTTAATTCTACCACGGCAGTTAATTCAGTTTTAATTTGTGAACAGTAGCGTCAAGAGGTTTTTAATTTGTTGGTAAAAAATTTCAGTTTTTTAGTTTAAGTGTTTTCCGCCCAGCCGGGCAATCCTCGATAAATTTTTGCTGGACTGGTCTTTTTTAATTTGATTTTTGTTAATACAAGTTTGCTTTGAATATCCTTTGTTAGCCTCTTGGACGCAAGACCAGACAGTGAAGACCTAGGCATTCCGCCTAGGACACAGCCTTCAATCTTTAACAATGTCTTAATTTAGAGATAATGCCAACTGACCGAGATAGTTTTTTTGCTACATTTGATATGTGGTCAAAAAAAGTTAGTTTATTATCCAGTATTACGCCAAGGTATCGGAAGGAGTCGACTATTGGTATAGGAATGTCATTAATTAAAATTGGAATAGTACATGAAGGTGATCTAAATTTAGGAGCAATAATCATGGCTTTGCATTTTGAAAAATTAATCGTGAGTTTATTAGCCGATGACCATTGTTCAGTACTAAGCAGCAACTTATTTGCTTTAGCTTTCAGTTTGCCAAGATTAATTTCATTAATTACGACTTTACGAGACAAGTGTCATCAGCATACTGTTTTATGCTATCGTTAGAATAAGTATCAATATTGTTGATGTCATTGATATAGAGTAAAAATGGAAGGGGACCCAGTATTGACCCTCGTGGTACTCCATAGCTTTTATGACTAAGAGCAGAAAGACGATCATTAATGCTTACACAGCATTGAGTTCTGTGATTCAAGTAAGATGAAATTAGATTGAGAGCTGGGCCACGTATTCCATAATGTTCTAGTTTTGAAAGGAGAATTTTATGACAAACAGTATCAAACGCCTTTTTGTAATCAATGAAAATCAAAAGAGTGTATAACATTTTGCTGATGTTATCGTAAGTAGTTGTTACCACATCTAATAAAGCATGACTTGTGGAAAGGCCACTGCGAAAACCGTATTGGTTATGATGTAATATCGAATTTTTGTTGAGATAATTCATAAGTCTAGAGTAAATTAGTTTTTCCAATACTTTGGACAGACATGATAGCAGTGATATTGGGCTGTAGTTTGATAGTTCAGTTTTACTGCCAGTTTTAAACAGAAGGATAACTTTAGAATTTTTCATGCAATTTGGGAAAACACCTTCGGAAAATGACAAATTACACTAAATAGACAAGGGAATTGCAATAATGTCGCTGGCTAGTTTTATAAAATAAGCAGTTATGCCATCTAGCCCAAGTGATTTGTTGAGATTCAATGAATTGATCTCTTTAAAAACCTCTTGTGGAGATGTTGGTTCAAGATAAATTGAGTTTGATACCCTTTTACCAAGAAACCTATGATGATCTGTGTCATTTTGTTCAGAAAATTTCATCGCGAGATTCTTACCAACACTAGAAAAATATGTGTTAAACTGGTTCGCAATACTGGCGGCGTCATTAATTTCAGGTTTATTTACTGCAATTTTATTGATGGTGGTGTTTATTAAACATCTTATTGAAGTATGTTTTTTTCGCGATATATTTAATTTTGTTTAGTTTGTTTGCATATATTCTATATAGTGAAATTAAGTTTTCATCTTTAGACAAAAAATGAGTCTTATACATTTTTTTGTTTTCGTTTGATAGAAACTAAAAGTCCCCAGGTAATCCAAGGTCGTTCAAGCAATTTTTGTCGCTTTCGCAAAGCGATTTTCATTGGTGCATGTTCGTCGATTGTTTGCTTAATTATATCAATAAACTTGTCATACATAGAATAGAACTAAGGTGTTAGCTGTAGATAGATTGTTTTTAATAAACTCAATCAATTTGTGGTTTAGATCAACTTTAAACGATTCTGGAGCAAAATTTGTATAATCTCTAAACGTTGGCTTTACAGGAACTTGTTTATGGTCAAGAAAACCCACATTTTTTGACAAAACACAAAAAAACGGATAATGGTCACTTAGCAGGTCCGTTTGAATTACACCAGGATGAATTGTATTATTCATATCATTAGTCAAAATATGATCAATTAAGGAGCTGCTGTTAGGGGTGACTCGAGTTGGTTTGGTGATCACGCACGTTCTTTTTCTTCTATTATCGTATGTTGCTACCAGGGTTGCAGAGTCGAAGCAAAATCAGTTCGACTCCGACTCTCAGCCATTTTTTCAATTTGACTCCATCTCCGACTCTCACTCTCGGGCTTAATTTCCGTTCGACTCTGAGTCCCGACTCTTTAAAATGGTAAGATTTCGACTCCGACTCCCATAAAATTGAACAGTTTTTTTTGGACTGGTGTTTGATATATAGATATTTGCCGTTGAGTTTCGATATTTACACAGTTGCACTTTTTGTCACCCTATTGGCATGCAAACTTTGGTGTTATAACATTACCAAATGATGCATTTTACTCCAGAAAAACATCGAAAAGGCTAAAGTTTTCAGGGCTCAGCCCCGCAACCCGCTGGGGAGCTTACAACGCTCCTCCAGACCCCCTAGCTGGATTTCGAAACGTTTTTGTTTTGCATTTCGTTTTTGTTTTGCTTTTCGAAACGTTTTTGTTTAATTTCGTTTTTGCAATGCATTTAGTTGGAATCTCAGCTTATCAGAGACCTCATTGGCAAGTAACTATGTATTCCGTTTTAAAATTTGCCTCCAATGCATTTTTGTCTCAAGCTCTATGCAAAAACTTCTGTACTTCTCCTTGACCACACGTTAAACACGGTTCTACTATCTCTGTTCGCCCCCCCCCCCCCAATCAAAATTCCTGGCTACGCCGATGCACTATTCTCATTCTGTAATAACCTACTGACTTGCTAACCTTTTTTTTTTTGAAAAAGGCAAGTTTTGGCACCACTGATGCGCATAAACTTTTCTGACACAAGCGGTAGGCTACGGCATCTTGGATCTTGACAACGCTGTGGTTACCATTGCTACTCTTTTTGTTTTAATAACAACTCCTTTTAACAGCGTTATCGCACTCGAATTTTTGTCAGATTAGCATAGTACCACAGCACACTAAATACAAAGATTACAAACTTATCCAAAAATGTGAAGATATAAACATAAGCGTATACTGTTGCAGCCAGACTACTGCTACATGCAACTTGACTACAGTTACGTTAACACAGGACGTAGCTTACATTTTAATCAGATATTTGTACAACACTGGGATTCGGGAGTCGAGTATATTATATTTTTCGACTTTGACTCCCGACTCCGAAAAATTTCTTTTTTCGACTCCGACTACCCGTAAAAACCTTTGACTCCGACTCTGCAACTCTGGTTGCCACTTGCCAGCAAAATAATCTGAAAAATTTGCTACTGATCCACAGCATTTGTGAATTTTTCCGAAAATGCGGGGTAGTTTACAAATATTTTGAGCATTTAAATTTTTTCACGAACAAAAAATGCTACGAACAATAAATCTTCGGTTAAACAAAAACAATTTTGGCCAAATTTTCGAAACATCATTATTCGCGTTGTTCCGAAGACCATATTAGGCTTATTCAAAACTTCAATTGTAAAATTTTGTATGGGGGGACGCTTTTGCAGCCTTGACCAACTTTACAAATAGTTTAGCGGAAAAGATGTATTTCCGTCGCCGAAATTGAATGAAGACCAAAAAAAAGTCTTCGCCGCAAATTGAAGTCATTTCTCCCCGAAGTCAGGCGAAGACCAAACAAAAAAGTTTTTCGCCGGAAACTGAAGTCATTTTTCCCCAAAATCAAGTGAAGACCAAAAAAAAAGGTCTTCGCCGCAATTTTGCGACCATTTTCGGCAGGAAATTTGTAGGATCTTTTAGTCCTAGCTGGCTATTTTTCCTTTGGTCATCCAGCGCTCAACTCTTGATGGGAGGAAGCCTAAATCTCGATGGGGGGACACTAAATCTCGATGGGGGGACGCTTACTCTCGATGGGGGGGACGCGTCCCTCCTACAATTTGAGTACTGGCGTATTACAGTATGTTGTCCAAGGTTGAAGTGCAAACAAAAACCGCTTCCGCATTGGCTATTCATAAGTTTTAAAATGCTGTAAACATGAGTTACATTTTTTTTATAGAATTAATGACGAAAATTTATTTTATTAGATGTGCCTGTGCAAACAATTATTTTTTAACGAACCCAAATAATGCATTTTTTCTTCTTGTCTTCTTGGTAAAGAAGTACAAGCAGGGGTGCCGAAACCCGGGGGGGATGCGGGGAATATATTCCCCCCAATAATTTGACTGTATCCCCCCCAATAGTTTGAGTATGGTCTACATCTACATCCCCCCCAATAATTTGACTCTGGTGTGCATCTGAGCGTAGGTGTCCACTTGAATTCGGGAAAAAAAGTGTTTCATTTTTGGCGAAGACCTTTTTTTTGGTCTTCACGTGAATTTGGGAAGTGTTCCAGTTTTGGTGAAGACCTTTTTTTTTTGATCTTCACTTAATTTGCTCACCTGAACAAACTCGTGGTCGAGGTTCATCCCCCCCAATGTTGAAAATAGGGCAAAATTGGGGTGAAATTGCAAATTATTTCCCCCAATGCTCAACAAAAATCGGCACCCATGAGCACAAGCTATCTCAAATGTTGTCATCAAGAATATAAATTAAATCAAGTTTATAAGCTCATCTGGTGGGGCAGAAAACTTTTTGCCAACGTTTCGATAGACTATGCTCAGGGCATGTACTACCTATCTTCGTCAAGGCTAAACTGCAAAGTTAAAAAATAAGCGTGTCACAATAGATGAGAAAATCACGCGAAAAATGAATCGTGCGTTAACGCAAAAAATTATAACAAATTGGAAGCGAAAAACTGACAGATTAGCTGAGAGTGAAAAACAATGATAGTATGTAATGGGGTTTAAAGTAGAGTAGCCGAATAAATGCTTGGGAATTTGTCATTTTGCTTATCATTCATAGTGTTGGGGATTTGGTAAATGAAATACGACTCAGTGAATCGGCTTTTTGTAAAGTCAAGTTCAAAGTCCAAAATTTTAGCGTTGGTCCAATGATATAAAACTAGATGATACGCAGCTCTTTTTCCCACTCTTTTTCCTCTTTGTTTCTTTATTGTGCGGATTTTTGCTCTGTCTTAGCTCGTGCTGATCTGCTGACAATGACTGTATAGTACAGCATTTGCCTTGCTCAACTAACAATAGGTAGCGATTAAAACAAATATCGTTTTCTTTGGAGGTTGTGGCTTTGCGTAATTTACGTAAAGTTTTGTCAACTACTAAGTTACTCCCCAAAATCTAATTTTCGAGTAAGTTTTGCGTAAAATACAAAAAACTTAATGTTACGACATCACTGAAATGTAAATATGAAAAGTGTTGTTTTGTAGTTTATTGTTGTGGTTTCTCGTTTCTTCTGCTTTTCTGAATCAAAATATGTTAAATGTTTCACACTGAATTGATTGAACTATTTGAGATATGTAAGTTTCGGTTTTATGTTTCATTTTGTAGCTTAGAACTTTGAAGAGTCTAGAGCGTAGGCTGTGTTAAAGGCGGTGAATCATCCAGCCAATTCCGGTGATTCAAAATAGCTAAAATTGAACTATAATTTTTGATATTTTTTATTTTAATTTTGGGGCTGCGGTTGCAAAGGTATTCAGCAAATACAAAAATATATCCCACGAAAAAAGTTTTTGGGAACTCTGAGTTTTGTTCTTCCCGCCTAAACCATAGTTCTCTAAACTATTTAGCCTACTGTGGTTTTGGCGGGAAGAACAAAACTTATAAGAGTTTCCAAAAACTTTTTTCGGGGGGATATCTCTTTGTATTTGCTGATTATCTTTGCAACCGCAGCCCCAAAATTAAAACAAAAACTATCAAAAATCAAAGTTTAATTTTAGCTATTTTAAACCACCGGAATTGGCTGGATGATTCACCGCCTTTAATTTTCGTTGCATCCATGCCAGAAATGGCAAATATAAACTGAATTGAATGATGTCAAAAAAACTTGCCTTAGTTTTTTACGGCATATAGTATACTTTTTTTTATAAGAACTAATAAATATTAAGTTAAGGCTGGCTGTTCGTAGTTTTTTGCCGAATTTTAGCCTCAATTGTTCTTAAATTTTGAAAACACGGATGTTAATTTTAGCGACCATATTTGTAAAACTGCTTAAGTTGTTTAGTCCCAAAGCTTTGTGTGCTTGAATGAACGTTTTTTACTGCTTTTGCCGCAACGCAAAATTGCTCTTTTTTCGACTTGAACGACTGCCAAAAATTGCTCAGTCATTCGCATAGAGCGCAACAGCATTCTTTAATCTCGTAATAGTTGCAATTTTTCTCGCAAATACTAGAAAACCACTGAAATTTTATGGTTTTAAATTAGAACAGGATTTACCTTCTTTTATTAATTTGGATTCTTTTTTTTTTCGTTTGTCCTTAATTTATTTTTGCTGCTGAGGCTGGAATTTTTAAAATGAGCCTAGTATTCTTATAAAATTGTTCTAGAGAAGATTGTATATAATTAGTTTGTTTGTGCGTTTTTGATTTCGTTTTTTCAAGATATGTTATCCTGTGGCGAAGTATCTTTATAAAAAAAACATTAACTTCCACTTTGGAATGCGGAGTCTTTGCCACTGAAAAATCTTGTTTTTTTTACAAAAAAGATTGATTTTATAATATTTTTGCGAGAAATTTCGGCTGCAAATTTTATTTTGGAGGGTCGCCGCTCAAGAAATTTTTGCTTTTTTCATTGAGAAAACAGTCGATTTTGAGACGTTGTTGTGAAAAAAGTTTGAATTCATCAAAATAATTTAGAGAGAAATCGCGGGTATTTTTTGAAATTGATCGCAGAGAAACTTCAAGGCAGATGCGGTTTTGTCCAACATACAGCGCCACCGTTGTTTCGTGACAGCAGGATAAAGCAAAAATAAATCATCAGCTACAGCATACGATCAAAACCATAAATATCGTGTGATGTCTTACTTAAACCCCTCTACCTTTGAAGATTCATATATTTTACCAACTTCTTGCGAAAAAGCGTTAACGCACCTTTTTTTCAGAATTAATGACTGCAATTCGTCCTTGTGCCCTAGGGAAAAACACTTAACGCATACTTCCCATTAGGGCCAAGCTGTCTACCCGCAGTGGAAGCCCAGCCAGAGGAAACACTTGCAAATAGAACCCAAAAAAGTGCTTGGCGTCATAGGCGTATACAATTTTTTAAAAACTTTTCAAGTTTTGGTTTAAGTCCTGGCCCCCGTTAGCAAAATCTTGGTTACATGGTAACCCAGGCTTCTGCTTCTGATCCTTCATTTTACGGTATCTTTGTTCCATTAAAAATTCCGTTTGAGAAGTTCTGATGACGTCATTGCTTTGCGGTTTGGGCTCCACTAATCAAAAATCTTAGCTAGTGGAGCCCAAACCGCAAAGCAATGACGTTAAAATTTTTATTAAAAAGTTCCATTAAAAATTCCGTTTGAGAAGTTCTGATGACGTCATTGCTTTGCGGTTTGGGCTCCACTAATCAAAAATCATAGCTAGTGGAGCCCAAACCGCAAAGCAATGACGTCATCAGAACTTCTCAAACGGAATTTTTAATGGAACAAAGATACCGTAAAATGAAGGATCAGAAGCAGAAGCCTGGGTTACCATGTAACCAGGATTTTGCTAACGGGGGCCAGGACTTAAACCAAAACTTGAAAAGTTTTTAAAAAATTGTAAATTGGGAGAGATGGCGAGTAATCTAGTGTAACTTAATCGTATCACAGACTAGGGTTTGGGGGCAAGGCCCCCCGCCGCTGGGCGATTTTTTTGCAATGCTTTAGAAAAAAATTACAATTCTAAGGCCATTTGGATCACATTTCGCACGTTTGTAGATCCATTTAAGATCACTAAATTTTTAAGATTTGAAAGCCAACTGAAAAAATTAAATCGTTCAATCTTTCATTTACTTGCAGGTCAAGTCCAAAACACGTTTAAAATCTTGCGTTTTTAGGTTAAATTTTGCAAGTGGCTGGTTCCAGGTAGGGTGAAGCAAGATGCAATGCCTCCTGCAATATTTTTAGCAGCTAGTAAATGATAATTCACTCAAAGATTTGCCTTGGAGATTTTTGTTTTATCATAAAAATAACCAGTTTTAGGAGTGCATAAACGACCAGGATCCAGGCTCGCTCAATTCAAATTCAATAATTTGTTCAATAAGCATTTTCCCAAGCTAATTTTTTTTTTTTCAAAAAGTATTTTGTCGCGTTAAAACTGCTGAGATGGAGGTGGATTGTTATTCAAAGTTGGTACAATAGATGGTTACGAGTCATGTTATTGCATTTATGTTCACAAAAAGGTTAGATGAGGGACTAAGGTTGCAACTTTTAGGACAAAAAGCCTGAGTTTCTTCTGGATAATACATTTACATTGGTTGGATATTAATATTGTACTGTTGAACGCAAAAGTGCTATAATAAACCTAAGCTGAAAAAAGGCTTTGTTGTCATTATTTTTATCATTGGTGGCGATTCAACTTGCCCCCTCGGCTACGCCTGTGCTAGACGTTGATGTGGTAAGACAGACGCTAAGTGCCTGGTTCATACGAATGATCGATCGAGTGACTACAGCAAAAGTTCATGATCTATGAAAAATGTTGGTGCGGATGAGTAAGACTTCGACTATTTCGTTCACACTCTTTAAACGATTAAGAACGGACACTATCCTACTCTGAATAGGCTACCAAAGACCTGTAGAATCAGCTCCAATTTTCAAGATATCGCTTTCACTCGAATGACATAAACATGAATACACATTAGTTCCCTTCAAACCACCGTTAATTACTTTGCAAATAGATTATTAGCGCTTCAACGGACCTTTTTCAAACTGCGCACGAATTGCCAGTGCTAGAGAAAAGCAGAAGAGTGGAGCCTGCAGCCTAGCGTGACCAAGCAGAGAATAAAATGAGCGCATTCGCGCAGTTTCGGATCATCTAGTTTTATGTCATTGGTAGGTCCAATCCGAGGAATGTTCATTGTCAAAACTTGCTTAGTGATCCTGACTTATCGAATCGTATATGCTGAATGTCTGCTAAGTGTTCCTTTTTGCGGATGGAAAAACTGTGTTTTGTTTCGGCAATGTATGAGAAGTCACAGTCATGGCAAGGAATTTCATATATTGCTCCTTGTCGCACAATAGGTCCATTGAGTCTTTGTGACCATCTAGTTTCTTGCCGATGGTGTTGAACGGTTTTAACACGGCTTTCACATCCTGGTTGGACAAACAGCGGCGTATTTTTTCTGTCAATCCGGGGTAGTAGGGTTTAATGGCGAAGACTTTGAATAGTTGTTCTGTGCGTTTGAAGGTTCTTGGTGAGGGTCTTGTTCGGGTGCGAGTTCAATTTTAAAGTGTCTTTTACGTGTTTGATTTCACCCTGACTGTTTTTTGTGGTAAAGCAAAGAGCATTGGCCCGGTCAATTAGTGATCGTACAACGGATTGTTTGTGTTCCAAAGGATGGTCAGATCGAAAGTTTAGATATCGGTTGCTGTTGGCTGGTTTTCAGTAGACTGATGTGGTGAAACTGCTATGCTCATTTCGTCGGACCAATGTATCTAAGAAAGGAAGTGCTTTTGGTCGGCTTTTTCGATTGTAAAATTGATCGAGTTTTTAATAGTGTTCAAATAATGATCCTAAAAATCTTCAACCGAGTTTTTGTTGATTATGGCGAAGGTTTCATCTACATAGCGTTACCAGATATTTGGTGTAGAGTGAAATGTTGACAAGGCTCTTTTTTCAACATCTTTCATGACTGGGTTGGCGATCACAGTGGAAACGAGCGAGCCATTGCCGTACCGAAAATTTGTTTGCAGTGTTTTCCTCGAAAGGTTATACAGTAAGTTGGTAGCATTTAAGCAAGTTTGAAGGTCTGCAAATTTCCTCCTCTTACCAAGAAGTAATAATTTCTTTCAAATTGTTCAAAGCTTCTACCCGGCTTTTTGCGATTTCAACGGCCAATTCTACGGGTATTTTAGTGAATATGGAGACAACATCAAAAGACACCATTTGTTCATTATCGTTTATGGTTATAACCAGAGGTAGAGTCGAGGACACAAGGTTCGAGGCCAAGGCCAAGGACACAAAAAAAATCCAAGGCCAAGGACAGCCTTTCCGAGGACAGGCACTCTCGAGGCCAAGGACAGGAATGCTCGAGGCCAAGGACCAAGGACACAAGCGCAAGTGCTCTCCAAAAAAAAAAGAGGTCTTCACAAAAATTTTTCCAGCGATCTCCACAAAAAAACGTTTTCCAAAAAATTTTTCAAGCGCTCCACAAAATTTTAACGATTCAAAAAATAGTGCTGTCCTCGAGCCGAGGACAGGCCAATTTTCGAGGACTTGACCTTCGAGGCCAAGGACTTCAAAATGTGTCCTCGAGGCCAAGGACGTCTTCGAGGACTCCACCTCTGGTTATAACTTAGATGTGATCAATTTTGCGAAGTGTTTCGAATTTCGGACATGGTGGTCGCTTTTTCTGGTCAACTCACTAATAATACGAGCTAGGTCTTTTGCTAAATTGTACGTTGGAGAGCCAGTGAAAGATGCGATGGGTCGCAGCGGAATATTTTCTTTATGCAGTTTTGGGAGGCTGTGTATTTTTTATTCATTTATTTGTGTCAAGCGCAAAAGCGCTCATAAAAAACGAAAAAAACTCCCACACGCACAAAAAAAGTTTACAGTCATGCATTACTAGTTCTAGAGCGCCAGAGAAGAGCGGTAAGCTTCTTTCAAACCATTCACAGTAAGCAAATCAATAAAGCGAGCAACATATTTCGAACAACGAAATCTGCAAGAGTGAAGTAATGAGTGAACAAATACATTTGTAGACCTGTGACAACGATTCATAAAACGGAATAAAAGTTGGCGAACAAGGGCATCAACAGTATTGACATTAGCCTTTATACTTGATATTGACGGACACTGCAATAAGGAGGAATATCATGAATATTACGGCAGAAATCGTTGTAAGACACTCGAAGACGTCCATAGCTTTCATAGATATAACAACACCACAGCTGATTAGCATACAATGTACAACAATGAGCCCGAAATAACATATTTTTGATATGAATAGAACACTTATGAAATTTACTGCAAAGTGAGTTTCCTACAGCCTACAAATACTTGACTTGGCGAGCAATATCACAATCATCAGATAATAAATACACCCAAATATTTTACAGAATCAAAAATTTAATGATTTTTTCATCTAGAGATGGTTTAAGCTTAAAGTCCTTGCAGTATTTCACTCCAAACATCATGCCATATGATTTACTAGCGTTGAAGACAATATTATGTTCAACAGCGTATTTCGAGCAGACAGCTAGTAGTTCATTGAGCCCTGATAGAGAAGGACAAAAACAACATAAATCATCAGCATACATAATATGATTAAGGCTGGGATTTCCCACTACGCAACGGCGTTTATCTTATTCAGTTCACTTGATAGATCGTCCATATAAACAGCAAAAAGACAGGGACTCAAAACACTACCCTGACATATAGCACAAGTGCTCGTCCGTTGGAACTTTGTAGTCGTTAGTTTTGAATTTTGTTATTTTATAGTCGGCAACCAACTGGGAGATGAACTTGTTGACTGTCTTTTCAGTTTTGGGGGTGCCATCTTTTTGTAGTTGTTGGTATGTGCAGGGTTCGAAATATCGACTTGAAATCGATATCGTTACTCGTTATTTTTTGGTTATCGAATGCAAAAATTCTTTACTTTTTAGTTTCATTATCGAATGCGCCTTTTCCTACTTTTTTGCCAGGTAAATCGATAATAATTAATCGATATTTTTTCAAGTTACGCAAAATGTTTTTGGAAACACGTTAATCATTTTTTTGTGTATTGCGGTTTTATTCAGGGTGTCGAACCGTTTCAAATAACGGTTCGGGTTCAGATTTAACTCCTGCTTAAAATATTTTAGCGGTTCAGGTTTGGTTCGGGTTCACTTGAGCACCATTTTCGAGGTTTAGGTTTGGTTCAGGTTCACTCAAGTAAAATATTACTGGTTCAGGTTCGGTTCGGGTTCATTGACTTAAAATTTAACTGTCGTTACTCGTTTCGCCCAGAAAAAAAAAGGAGAAATTGCTGATTCTGTTGATGATCACCACTGCTCTTATTGTGCGTGTACCAGCACCAGCGGCATCCGGATATGGAAAAATATATTCTTACTAGAGATGGCGCAGATAACAAAAAATGCATCCGCATGCCGCGCTGCGTTCGCAAACCTTGTCTGCATGCTGCCCCGCACCGCATCCAAACACAACTAAGTTCACGCTGCACCGCGCCGCACCGCAAGTTAAATATCCTTTAAATTTCCACTAACATCAGAAAAAAATTAGCTCTCTAGCTTAGGAACTTATAAAAAAATTGATTTTAGGGGTATTATTTTGGAGAGTTTTCAAAAGGGTCGCTATCTCAAACCATGTCAAAATATTTGTTTTTTTAAACATCTGCCTATATAAAAAAAAACGTAATGCCCTAGCTTGAGCCGTTCAAAAAACTAATTTTGGGGGAGTCCATTTGGGGGCCCCTGGGGGGGTGGTACCCCCATACTATGTCGAGCTATTTTTTGCTTAAATATCTACCACTATAAACAAATAACTATCACCCTAGCGTGAGCAATAAAAAAATTAGTTTTTTAGGGCCGCATTTTGGGGGGTTTTTGGGGAGAAGCCTCAAAAAACTTTAAAAGACGAAATTGCATTTGCAGCTCAACAAATTTACACAAAAATTAGATATCGATGTAGTGTGGTTTAGGAGAAGAAGAGTGCACAAAATTTAGAAAGCAAAAAATGGAAAAAGAAAAAAAACTCAACGTGGCTAAAAGTGTACGTAGGGTTGAAAAAGTATCTTACGACATACAACCATGCAAAATATTTTTTTGCCGTACTTGAGCCGTTTTTGAATAAGACCGCTTTTTACACCAAACTTTTGAAGTAGTTTTCGGGTCCTAAACCTGAAGTTACAGGACTCATTGCCTTGAAATTTGGCACACACAAATAACTTCTGAATCTCAAACTGCTGTCAAAATTTCATGTAGCTACATCAAACCATTATCGAGTTATAAGTAAAAGTCTGAAACTTCGCACTCGTTAACTTTGAAAATGGCCAAGTAAAAACTAAAAAACATGTGACATGAGATCAGTCGTTCAATTATAGGCCTTCAGGTTTAATCTGCCTTGAGTGTGCTTTCTATCAGTTTTTCTGCACCATGTGTTGGCAATCAAAAACAATCTACCAGTCTACCTGATGATTCCATGCAACTACTGTACTAATCCTGAACCAGTAGCTCAAATAATGAAATATAAGGTATCACGTGCTCTGCATGCTGTCACAAGCTACTACACTTGTATGAAACTATCATAAGTATTAAGGCGGGTTCACGCAGAAGCCGTCAACGTCAACGTTACCGTTCCGTCGCAGTTACGTCTAACGTCAAGGTGTTCCCACAGAAAATTTTAGCGGTGACGGAAGTGATTTTCTTGATTTCATCCGTCTTACGTTGAGTTAAAATAATTTTAACTTTACGTAAGTAACGTAAGCGATTTCGAGCATGTTTTTGGTGGTTGGGGCAAACTTTGAGCCACAAAAACTGAAAATCTTGAAAAAATAATTGGTTTTTGTTGAAAAGTAGCTTTCAGCAGGCAATGTTAAGTGCTTAGAGCTGTATGTAGTAGGCTAGGTCTAGTCATGTACCGCTACTTTGTAGTGTAGGTAGTGTACAGTAGCAGTGATACTGGTATCTAGCCTAGCGGTACTCCAGACTGGATTGCTTTTTTTCTGCTTGGGAAAAGAAGAGAGAATGAGATATTGAAACTACCGGTAATTGGTACTTGGTAGGCATGTTAAATCTGAGTTGGTTGCTAGCAGCCAGTTGAGAAAGCCAATTTAATTTGGCTTTCCTTGCTCTTGTTTTGGTACAATTGGCTAAAGTTCAATTTTGAACTTCAATTGACTTGACTCTTGAAAGCTGAAATTATAAACTACTGGAAGCAATCAATTTCTACAGTAGAGACCTTTCTCATGTCTGAAAGCGGCTATTTTGCCTCTTGAGGCAAAATAGTGTTTTTCCTTTGTTTGGGTTAGGGTTTGAGTTAGGGTTTAGGCTAGGGTTGGGATTGGGGTTAGGATTAGAGTTAGAGTTTGGTTTAGGGTTTGGATTAGATTTTGGATTAGTTAGAGCACAGTTTGGGTTAGGGTTTGGGTTAGCATGAGGCTTAGAGCGAATTTGGCATTTGCGGCAAAATAGCCGTTAGGACTATTTTGCCTCCAAATTGCAAAATAACATGGGGCTATTTTGCCTCTGGAAGCAAAATTGCCACTGCCTTTAAATAAAGTGGCCACTTTTGACCATTTTGGACACTGTATCATCAATAGCCTAGTCATGATCATATACCGTAGTGCACGGGGGTACTTTGATACTGGTCTGTGGTCATGATTATTGCCATGATGCATTCAGAGGTGGGCAGTACCGAATTACTTTTGTACCGAATTACAGAACCGAATTACTTTTTTTGTACCGGTACCGACCGGTACTTTTGAAAATAGTACCGGTACCGACTTACTTGTGCTTTTGTAAAATCGGTACTTTTTTCGGTACTTTTGATTTTATTTGTGGCAACCCTTCAGTTTTTTTAAGATTTTGCAAATTTAGCGCTTTTGTGCATATCTTGCCCTTTTCTTTGAACAAATTGGTCGTTTTTGTGTCCTAAACCGGTGAGAAAAATTTTAAGGAGGGGGCAATTGAGCATTCGTCATACAAAACGCTAAGTGAAGCTTTGCTTTTATGATGATTAATTTCTTTTATGACGACGTCATTATTTTTTATTTGTTTCAAGCGACTTCAATACGATTGCCAGTAAAACTCTCCTGATAGCATAATAGCTAGTAGCTGCCAATAATTCAGTGTTTTAACATAATTTTTAGCACCGGTATTGCTTTTTCCTTTTAAGTTGTAGTTGTTAATGATTTAACCTGTCTTAATTTCATTACTAGTTTTTACGCCACTGATGTTAACACTTAACAGTACATATATCTTTACGAAATATTTAATCGATTAATGCCATTTAGCAATAATCCTGTCATTTCTACAAGTTTTTGTGGGCTATTTTGGCTTTTTACCTTAAAAACTTACCAGTACGTGCTATTTTCTTAATTCTGAAATTTTTTGAATAAAATTTGAGAATCTCAACTTTTGCACTCCTGATGTTGATTGTATTCTTTTAATTTCCTATTAAGTTAGCTGTTGTTATTATATATATGGTTGTGTATCCCGTCTAATGGTGCCGAACACGTGGGTATTGGAGGGTTTCATCTCCCAGTATTTTAGTCACATCCCCTAACATTGAAGGCAGAATATCTATAAAGAGGTGCACTAATTTGGGGAGAAAATTTACTACATTTTTGTTGGAGGTAGTCACTCTCATTTAACCTTGAAAGTGGCAACCCCACGATGTTCCAAATCGGGTAAAGTATCAAAATTCCCTCCTTATGCTCAGCATAGTTGGACACCAGTGATCCCGTTTGAAGATTGAGGGTGGAGAAACTCTACGAAGCTAGCTCCCCCATCAAGGTCTTGACCGTAAATTCCACTCAAGCAAAACAGCAACCCCATCAAGCGAAAGTAAAATTTCAAATGTAGCTCTTCTAAGAGTTTCAGACGCAGCATTGTTGTGACATGTGCAGGTTAAATTTCTGCACACCGAGAGCTAGTAAATGTTTTGTTTTATTAAGATTCACTACTTCGATGTCTTGTCTAAATTATTAAATTTTTGCGATTTTATTTTAATCTAAATATCTAAAGTAAAAGCACCATTTGCGCTGTTTGAAACTTCGTTGAAACCTTGAAATATCCCGTAGTTCATGACCACAGGTTCTGCAATAAGAAGTCTCCGACCATTTCTGCGACGACATGAGCAGAACTTGAAGCTGTGCCTACAACACGTGTGGCAACGAAGACGAGAGAGGACACCCCCTAACCGGAATAATGCATGAAGTTCACTTTTTTTTGCCACCAATGGTCGAACTTTGATATTGCACATTTTTTTCAAAAAGTACCGGTACCGCAAAAGTAAGTCGGTACATTTTAAACGGAGTACCGAGTACCGGTACCGAATTACTTTTAGGGGCAAGTACCGAGTACCGGTACCGACTTACTTTTAAAGTACCGATGCCCACCTTTGGATGCATTACTGACCAGTGATTGCTTAGCTACCAATATCATTGACTCTTAACTTTTGTTTATTTTTAGGAACTCATAAGCCTATCTATTTGTTGATTTAATAATAGTCAGGTAGAGGCTACTGGTAGTTGTTGTATCTGTATACTCTGCAGTTTGTTTTGTGTGAACGCTGAACTGTCACTGAAATGAAATTGTATGATGTTAGAATCATCTTGTATTCTTAGCAGTGGATCACTACATGCCAAAAAATAGCTGGTTTACTTTTACAGTGTTGGTACAATGCACATACAAAGTTGGCTGTGGTTTTGAATTGCATTGAGCTTTATTTGTTTTAAGCTTAATGTGGTTTGGGGTTATAGCTACTTTGGAAAATCAACGAACCAGTACCATACTATCAAATTGGAGTGGAGAAAACATACTGTACACTGGTACAGTACTGCACAAATCAAGAGTTGAGTAGTGATAGTTTCCGTGCAGTTCAATTGTCGCTGCACTTCACGCATATGCTAGTACTGTACCAGTTTGTGATAGCCTACCAGTACAGTAGACCATCACTTCGCAATATAACAGATGCCGAATACGCGAGATCGATTTCTGACAGTACACACATACCTACGGTACATAGTGGTACTGAGCCTGGACCGCATGGGTTTGGGTTAGGTTTTTGTGCTGCTGCACTTATGATTCTGTATGTTCTAGTACTAGTAGTATGCCATATGACAGATAACAAGTGTATGATATCGGTTACCGAAACAATTCGCGATACGGTAGCATACAAAAAAATAGACTTCTTTAAGCGTACACCCAGTGGCGGATTTAGGGGGGGGGATGCATCCCCCCACCAGCCTAAACTTAACGAATCCGGCCGGAAAATCGCTCTCAATTTTGGTGAAGACCTTTTTTTTTTTTGTTTTTGGAGACCACCTGATTTTGGGCGGAAAAATTGTTTGAATTCCCGATTTCGGCCGAAAAATCGCTCTCAATTTTGGTGAAGACATTCGAATTTTTGAGGTTTTGTGCTTAAAATCTCCCCCCACCAAAATTTTCTGGATCCGCCACTGCGTACACCTACTGTAATAGCAATTTTCGATTTGATTGCGCGATAACGATTTCTCATAATGAATGCCGTAATAAACTGCATGTGCTGCATTAGATATCTTTTTCCTCACTTTCTGACCTGCTAACTGTTGTTATCGATGTTAGTCAAAAATTGCAATCACATCAGATATTGAGAGTTGAAACATTTCAAAAAACTCAAACACTGATTTACCGCAATTTTGAGTATAAAAATTTCTAGTTCTGCAGGTTTTACCAGTACTTTTCAGTTTTTAAAGTAATTTCTGTCAGTACTTTCAGGTTTTTGAAGTCTTCTACTTCTTACATTACTCACTATTGCACTAAGCCTACTGATTGACTTACCAAATCTGCCAAATTCAAATTCCACTTCAGTACGGTACCAACCTATATCTTATCTACAGATTGTTTCTGAAAAACAAAATCTAGTGATTAGGCTATTTGAATTCTTATCATATTGCTTACAGTAAATTTAAATTTAAGTTCTACACCACCTTAAAATTGTTCATGCAAATCTAATTTAAATGATATACAGGGTGGGCCATAAGTAGGTATACAGCCATCGCTCAAAAGTGCTTCAAATTTGTTTTTTCCATTACAGTTTTTACTTGATTTTAAGTCATATTACAGTTCCCAGTGCTGAGCAAGTAATGCGAAGTCTTTTGGAATGTGCTGCTTAGGCCTATTAGAAGTGAAAAGAAATTTAAAGTGTTTATATTGTGATTGCTGTATACCTACTTTTGGCCCACCCTGTGCTTTAAATGCAATTACTTACTAATCACTTTTTTACTTTTGCAAAATAGACTTAAAATCTGTGATCATATCAGTATTTGACTGTTAAAGAAATTTAATTATTTAATTGAAATTCAACAAATATGTAAGCCGTAACATAACAAAAAATCTCAGCAGTTTTTTAACCCAGCAGCAGTACCATGAAAAAAATTACTTGAGCAGTACCACTGTACAACTAAGCAAAACTACAGTTAAAACTCATCACTTGTTTCCACAATTATCATTGATACTTGGTAAATGTTTGTTGATGATTTTGGCAAGCACTTCAAAACCAGCAAGTTAACCCCACAGGATAAAGTGCATTAAATAGCCTGCACATATTATCAGTAGCTCTCAAATTAAAGGCGGTGAATCATCCAGCCAATTCCAATGGTTTACAATAGCTAAAATTGAACTATAATTTTTGATATTTTTTGTTTTAATTTTGGGACTGCGGTTGCAAAGTTATTCAACAAATACAAAAAGATGTCCCCCCGAAAAAACTTTTTGGAAACTCTGAGTTTTGTTCTTCCCGCCAAAACCACAGTAGACCTAATGGTTTAGAGAACTGTGGTAGGCCTAATAGTTTAGAGATAGTTAGGCCTAATAGTTTAATAAAATTACAGTAGGCCTAATAGTTTAGAGAACTGTGGTTTTGGCGGGAAGATCAAAACTCAGGGTTGCCAAAAACTTTTTTCGGGGGGACATCTTTTTGTATTTGTAGAATATCTTTGCAAACGCAGCCCCAAAATCAAAACAAACAATATCAAAAATTATAGTTAAATTTTAGCTATTGTAAACCACCGGAATTGGCTGGATGATTCACCGCCTTTAAGCATAGTTTGATGGTATAGTGATTACTGATTACAAAACCCAAACTTGATAGGCCTATTGATTTATTACGGTGACGGATCAGTGTGAACCTCTCACGTTCAGGTTACCGTCACCGCCAAATAACGGTAGAACGCTGAACGGTGACGGAACGGTGACGTAAACGTTGACGGGTTCTGTGTGAACCCGCCTTAAAAGTGTTGTTAGTTCTCACATTTACATGTAACTGACGCTTTCTTCCCCAGTCCAATTATTTTTATTGAAAATGCTGTATCAAGTTTTTTGTTTAGTGGTGACTAATGAGAATAGAACAATATTAATGAACTTGCTTGGCGGGTACTTCTCTACCAATAATAGTAACCTCAGCAAAAAATTAGAACTCACTTTCTACTGGTTAGATATGTATTGGCTTTCTAGTTCATCTAAATACACTGACTGTAATTGTAATGATTGAACTTCAGACCTAAAATAGTTTACTTTGTCACTTTATTCACCATGTAAAACAGTTAAAATTTTAAAAGGCAGTAAAAATATTTTAAAATTCACAAACAACTAAATTCAGATATTACACAAAGACACATCAGTAAATGAATATTTAACACCTTGACACTTTTATTTTCATCACATAGGAATGGAGTGAAAAATCACTACCAGCCTACAATATTCATAATTATAAAACTTGGGGTAGTCCAAAACCATTGCTTCCAGTTCAACTTGATCACGGTCACAAACCTTCAGAAACAAGAAGACTTTTAAGAGGACATTCAGAAGAAAAAATTCCATGTTTGTAGCTTTTCAAAGAAGTGACTACTAATTAAGCCAATCCAAAAGTTCATAGAAATTTTTCGATTTTTTGCATCTATCTAGCTCTTGTATGTAGCAGTGTAGCTTGAAACCAATTCTAAATACAGTTGTATGCACCAAGTTGGCTCGGTCAAGAAGGTTAGACGGTGAAAAAACTTTTGCGAGTTTTCCAGTATTCAAGGAATTGTTCAATTGTGGTTACTTTTAAAACAACTAGGTAACAAACAATGGGTAAAAACACTATCAACACATTCAAAACTAGCCTGTTGGTGGGTTATTTTATATTTTGAAAAAAACAACAACACCATGTTAGTTTAAGTTTGCTTTAAGACAAAAAAGCAAAAGCTGCTCAGCCAAAAGAACCACTGGACTGATACAATAGCTTCTGCAATGCTGCGCAGAATAAAAAGTTTTGTTTTAAAAGCTAGATGTCGTGGGGCTAGGCCTACTGCTTTGGTGTATTCATTATAATGAAGCTCTGAGATCCAGCATAGCTATGAAAAATCACTCTAGGATTTACAGCCTTAGCTGTCTAGATCCAAATTAACTTGGCTAGCCTAGGGGTATCGCGAATCTAACTTTGCCAACAACCTACTCTTTGGACTGATAAAAAGGCGCTAAACCATGCAAATATACTATTTACTGTACATACTTTTCTAGCAAACTGCGATCGTAAAAATCCGATCAGTAATTTAGTAGGTTATCTTACTACAGCCTGCAAGCAAGCGCTGTTGCGCAACTGCTCGCGAAGGTTGCGACCGGTTGCAACCTTCGCTTCGCGTCGCTTCGCGTTGCTTCGCGTCCAGTCTAAACGCACCTTTACTCTCCATCTTGGTTTACTAAAATATGTTTTTTTTGGAACATCGAGTAAGGTCTAGAAAACCGACAATGATGCAAAAAGTAATAATAACATTCAATCAGTAGCGTAGCCAGGGGGGGCAGGGGGCTATAGCCCCCCTCCCCCATTGGCCTGTCAACCAAAATGCAGAATAAGGAAAATACCACGTTTTTAGCTCTTCTGAGACTATTTTTTGGGCTGGAATGGCCTAAAAAGTGATTTAAAACATCTTTTGAAACATATATTCAGGGGGGCTAATTTGTCAAAAATAAAAGTCACAAATCAATGAAAACTTTGAAAAATGCCCAAAAATAAGCAATCAGATTTGATCGCTAATGTAAAAATGCCAAACATAGGTTTTATCAACAAATGTATTATAAACTCAGGAATAAGGGAAGGGGGGCTATTCAGTATTAGTTAATTACCCATCACTTCTCTCAAATATCTTTTCATTAGTCCCCCCCCCAATTACTTTTCTTTATAAAATATAAACGAAATACGTTACTCCGTGTGAGTTTTGTTGAATAACAGAATTTTGTGATCTACCAGCATGTAAACAAGAAAACTTCCACATAGCCCATAAATGCAACCAGTTGAATCATGTTACGCTGCCAATTTTTATGCTACTTTTTAAAAACATTATTTTCTATCAAAATAGCCCTAAAACTAAGCTTTTTTTGCAAAAAAATGCAAAATTTTTGAGCGCTGAAAGCTCTGCCCCCAGACCCCCATTGGCCTCCAGCGGCTGGGGGCTCCGCCCCCAGACCCCCAACTTAACCCCCCCCCCCCCCCCATTGCGAATTTCTGGCTACGCGTCCGCATTCAATCCTATCTACTTGATTATAGTTACCTACATTAGCACTTAGCAGTATATTAAAGTTTTTAAATATCGAGAGTTTAGTGGTTCAAGTTTCGAACACCAAATTTAACATTTAGCATCCTAAGTTTACACCTTTGAACCTAATCTCTAATAGGTCACCAAGTACCAAGTATACGCTACACATATCAATTTCAAAACCATGAACGTTTGCGTCGTATTCAATTCAAAGTATTCCAAGCCCAAAACCAGTGCATTTCAAACTATGAGTGGGGATGCACAACGGGCCGCTAAGCGTTTTGTGGATTTAGTGGTGGAACTACGAGGGCAAACGGAGCTTCACCCCCCACCCAAGTCACTCAAAAAATTTAACCCTAAAATGCATGCGTTTAAACGTGTTTTTGAATTGACTTGTGGGTAAAGTATAGGCTGAATGGGCCAAGCAATTTAACTTTTCCACTGGCTTCTAAAACGTGCGAAATATGACTCGAATGGCGTTGATATAGTTTTTTTTTTTTTGAAAAATCAAAAAATCGCCTATTGCGACAAGGGTTTCACCCCCAGACCTCCGTTTATAGGAGATAATTGAGTTGCAGCACTTTTCTCAGCTCGCCACCCAATCGAGGCGTTTTTTGAACAAAGAACTTTAACTTCCAAGTCCCATCCTTAACCAAAATCTAGTAAAAGCTACTCATCCACAAGACACGTAGCGAGCCGCATTTAAGCGTGACTCTCTATTGCCTTTATCTCATACATTTGGATTAAATACGACATTTTGTCAATGCATTGTTGCAAGCAGCACGGTGTAGTGGTTATCGTGCTCAGCTTCTAACCATCGTACCCGGGTTCGATTCGTACTGGGTTTGCGATTGCGTGGACTGGAACAATACGGAGTAAAGGGATGGGTGGGATAATAAACACGGAGCATTTTTTTGGGGCTTCAAAGCCTTGCATTATAGTTAGGGTTGGGGCAGCGATGCCAGCCTGAAGGGATGGCAATTACGTGGCAGCAGCTTTTTTGCTTACGAAAGCGACGTACCATTACGCTTGAGTGCGGCTCCCTGCGTAAGTTTTGCACGACTAGCTCCTTGTCCAAAATCTAGGTTGAACGCCGGTTTATGGTGTGTCGTGGAGTACAGATGTAGACCAACAAAATCGTTTATTTCGTGTTTTAAAAAACCAGTTGTTTTTATTTTTTTAGAGCACACTCAAGGTTGTTTGAGTCGCAGTCACGGCTGCATATAAACTTTTCAAGGGATTATGGGCTGGAAACGAAAGGAACTAAGAAACGCTATCGGACTTACATGTCTCTTTTTTAGACATGATTACAAAATTTTGAAATTGCGCATAATTTGCAGTCGTGCAAGATCAGTTTTAATATGCAAAAGTTCAGTCTATTTTCGTGCCCCTCATTTCGTTTGCTCTGACTACGGCACAAGACAAATTGTCATTGTCAAAACAAAAATTAAGCCAGTCAGCATCAATGCAGCTGCAAATTGCAAGGAACATATTGTATGATCTAATGATGCAATGCCTACACTGTTTGCGCAATGTTTATGACCGAATTACCCTATTAATTTGCGAGAGATGATTAGCTGCTAAATGCTTCCTAATATTTTTAGCAGAGATGGAGTCGAGGGCACAAGGCTCGAGGCCAAGGACACAAAAAAAATTCGAGGCCAAGGACAGCCTTTTCGAGGACAGACACTCTCGAGGCCAAGGACAGGAATGCTCGAGGCCAAGGCCAAGGACCAAGGACACAAGCGCAAGTGCTCTACAAAAAAAAAAAAAAAAAAAAAAAGGTCTTCACAAAAATTTTTCAAGCGCTCCACAAAATTTAAACATTTCAAAAAATACTGGTGTCCTCGAGCCGAGGACAGGCCAATTTTCGAGGACTTGAGGCCTCGAGGCCAAGGACTTGACCTTCGAGGCCAAGGCCAAGGACTTCAAAATGTGTCCTCGAGGACTCCACCTCTGATTTTTGATTATCCATATCCGTATATATTTTTCTGTAAATGCCATGAGCGAAATCTAATATGGAATTGGTATGGAAGTATGGAAAACTGTCTTCCATTCCATTCTAGAAAACCTCCATTCCATTCCATTCTGGCATCTTCCATATTCCATACCGAAATTTCCGTTCCATTCCATTCCATACCACGCAATGATTATTGGTTCTTTTCTTTCTTCCCCAAAAACTAAAGCCAATAGGCGTCACCAGTGGCGTATCCAGAAAATTTTGGTGGGGGGATAATAAAAATTTTAAGCACAAAACCTCACAAAGCTCAGAAATTCAAAGGTTTTTTCCGCCCAAAATCAGGTGGTCTCCAAAAAAAAAAGAAAAAAAAAAAAGGTCCTCACCGAAATTGAGACTGATTTTTCGGCCCAAATCGGAAATTCAAACGTTTTTTCCGCCCAAAATCAGGTGGTCTCCAAAAAAATAAAAAAATAAAAAAGGTCTTCACCGAAATTGAGACTGATTTTTCGGCCGAAATCATTAGGTTTAGGCTGGTGGGGGGGATGCATCCCCCCCATCCCCCCCCTAATTCCGCCACTGGGCGTCACATGAGTTGAAAAGCTCCAAACTTGGCAAAACTGATATTCATGAATTCTATTTTAGAATATATATGCAGTTAAACCTATTTTTGAAGCGCGGAAAACCAGCACTTCGAAAAAACCTTAGTAGCAATTTTTTACCTGCATACCGTACCTTTCAAGTACGGTACGTTTGGAGCTTTGATTGACCTACGTACCGTACCTTTTAAGCACGGTACGGTTAGAGTGTACCATCCAATGAAAAGTACTAAGCAATAGCGATGTTAAGTCTCAAAAAATAATTTAGGTTGGTAATATTTGCTGCGTTTTTTAGATCTAATATGCCAGGCTGATACGTTTTTAAACTTAAAATTGTAAAAATTACGTAATATTAATTTGTTTGCTGCTGTTATTCAACCGCAAGGTGACTCTCTTGCACTTCAAATTAATTATGCTTTTTTTCTTTTCTCAAATCGTTGTTAGCTACGTTTTGAATTTGAGTGGTTAAGATTTTAGTAGCTGTATTTCAAAAGTGAATAAACAGCCGTAAAAAGATGAAAGAAAAAGGCGTAAAAGACAAGCGTACCAGTACAGAAATACGAATACCGATTTTTTAATGTAGAATTTTAGCGTTTTACTTTTAATGAGAAAAATAGATCATAAACGGGTGAATAACCAGTATGTCATTGTTGTTAGCGTCGTTTTATCTTTCCAAAGGCGTAAACGACAAGTGCACCAGTACAGAAATACGAATACCGATTTTTTAATGTAGAATTTTAAAGAGCGTTTTACTTTTAATGAGAAAAATAGATCATAAACGGGTGAATAACCAGTATGTCATTGTTGTTAGCGTCGTTTTATCTTTCCAAAGGCGTAAACGACAAGTGCACCAGTACAGAAATACGAATACCGATTTTTTAATGTAGAATTTTGAGAAGCGTTTTACTTTTACTGAGAAAAATAGATCAAAAACGGTTGAATAACCGGTATGTCATTGTTTTTAGCGTCGTTTTATCTTTCCAATTGCTCGCTCTGCAGATGTCACTATTTTCGAGTACCAGATTCCCACAGTTATACCGAAAAAACTAATTTCAATTTTTTGAGGAAAGTTGGAAGAGCAGTTTTTTGAAACATCGCTCTCATCGTTGATGCAGTCTGGTTCGTGCTGTGCCGAGAATGGGCACTGAGCAGATACAAATATGGCAATGGATGGCATCTACAAATAAATACAAGTGCATTAATAAAGAGAAAAAAAGCATACAAAAGCAAGTGAAAGAGGAATCTTGAGCAAACCAGGATTGTACGTCGGCTTGGCTCTTCGGGTCAGAGTTTGGGTTCAGCTTTAAAAAGGCATTCAAGTTGAACATTTTTTGCTCGGTTTTTTCTCAAAAAAATTTGACAAACTTAAAGACTAACTTCACCTTATTTGAGATTTCCACGACCTTCTGTTCCTAAGATATGACAATTTAAATTTCCCCTTAGAAAGTTTTTTTCGGCTTTGAAATTTTGCCAGGGTTGCCAACTACAAACAAAATTTCCAAAAGTTATTGCATATTCGTAACTCCCAAGTCTCAATAAGTGCTTTCGGGAGAATTTGTTGTGAAAACAAAGTAAAAGGTCAGAATATTGTAAATTAGCCGATTTTCAAGCAAATTCAAGCCACCTTAGGCCGGTTGCGCGACCCATTGACCAAATAACCACCTATGTAAACGTACCTGGCCTCGCTCTGGTCAGCTACCCTCTCTTTTTCTATAAGTTATCAATTAGTCGATCAACTACTCCACCCGTTAGATTTATTTACGACTTGTGTGCCTGCATGTGTGTGTCGATGAGTGTGATTGATTAGGTCTACATAGTGCGTATTTCAACTGGTGTGACAGGTGTAGCAATCATGCTAACAAAAGTTGCTTGTTTTGTCTTTAATATCCTCTGCATACAGTAATATCTGACGTTGTATCGTTACTTCGTTTTCCTGACTCGACGTGTTATTATTGTGTTAGTATTCATTCACTTTTATTATGATGGTCAAGAATAATAAAATGAATGAACGAACCTTTCCAAAAACTAACATTTGGCTCGATATACTGACAAAATGGCAACACTGAAATAAGAGGAAAATTGTGAACCTTAACTGTAATATCTTGAAAACGGCAAGACATAGAAAGTTTAAGTTTGGTGAGAATGCATATAAGGTTTTTTCCAACGTTTTGGTCAACAGTAAAAAATTTGACTTGAATGCCTCTTTAGAATGACAAAAAATCGGGTCTGATACGTGCCTTGTGTTTTAGGAAGCTATAAAAACAAAATCAAAATGACTTTGTAAAACTGAATAAAGACTTGATTAATTGATGCATCAATGCAATTGTATTAGGACACAAATCATTACTCTCGCATCACAAATTTATCAATTTAAGTAGGTCATCAAGTAGCTTTATTTCGTTTCAGCAGACTAAAGTTATTGAGAAAGACGCAATTAACCGTATGGATACGTTATTCATCTATACAATTTATTATTGTAATATACAGTGCGAATGAGCTATCGCGACGCGTTTCGACCTTGCTCAAGGGTCTCATCAAGCGAAAAGAATAACACATATTTATACATGCAATGATATAAAACTGCAACTAAAAATTTGGAAACAAAAAATTAGCAGCAATGTAGAATCATAAAAAACTTTCAACATGCAATGATATAAAACTGCAATTACCAATTTTGGAAATAAAAATTGCATCGATAAACACATCTGCTTTTTCTATGCAAATTTTATGATGACGTCAACAACTCATGACATGCTCATATAAAAAACACAGGGAGAGCACGAGCTAAATGCATGTGCGACACATTGCTTAGTGAATAAACACTTAACTAAAAATTAGCAGCAATTTAAAATTATTAAAATTTTTTATTCAATGTTTGTCAACCTAAAACTATAGGTTTTCGTGTTTCGACCAGTAACTTAGGCCATCCTCACGGCTAGCATTTATATATGGATGGATACGTTATGGATACGGATACGTATGCGGATACGGATACAGATATGGATACGAATACGGATATGAATACGTTTGCTAAACTTTTGGGCCATGTTTGGGCTTCAAATGATTTTTCGGGTTCGGGCTTATATTTTCGGATTAAATTGGATTAGTTTACGACTCTGCATGGTGCAAACCCATTTGTTGGCCTATATAGATGCTGGCTTAGTCAAAGTTGATGGTCGGGCCGGGCTTTTCGGATCGGGTGTTTAATGCAACTTTGTAAGCGACTAAGTGTAATACTACGTGTAAAATTTAATGCAACATTGTAAGCGACTAAGTGTAATGCTGAAAATCTGTAATGTCGTGTTATGAGTCAGAGTAACCTTCAGTAGCTTAGGCGGGGGAGGGGGAGGTATAGCTCCCCCCATTGGCCTGTTAACCAAAATGCAGAATAAGAAAACTACCACGTTTTTAGCACTTCTGAGACTGGTTTTTGCGCTGGAATGGACTAAAAAGTGATTTAAATAAAACCCACAAATCAATGAAAACTTTGAATAATAGCCAAAAACAAGCAATCAGAATTGATGGCTAGTGTAAAAATAGTAAATACTAAACATCAGTTTCATCAACAAAAATATTATAAACTTAGGAATACGGGGGGGTACTTAGTATCAGTTAATTACCAATCACTTGTCTCAAAGTTTTTTCCATTAGCTTCCCCCCGGCCCATTTATTCATCTATATAAGGTATAAACGAAATAGATTACTCTGTGCGAGTTTTCTGGAACTATAGGATTTTATGATTTACCAGCATGTAAACAAGAGAGCTACAATTTTATGAATTTGACCATTAGCCACCTCCCATATAGCCCATTTATGCAAACAGTTTAATCAGGTTTGCACCACCAATTTCTATGCCACGTTTTAAAAGCATTATTTTTTATCAATATAGCCCTAAACTTAAGCTATTTTTGAAAAAAATGCAAAATTTTCAAAACCTAAAACATCCCCCAATTGCAAATTTCTGGCTACGTGCCTGTCACACTTTGCACTGTTTATAATTATTTTGGGTTTTCGTAGCTTTTGTTTGGAACAATTTTTTTTAATCGTTCAGTTGCAAACCTTATGATGTTAACTATAGATATATGCTTAATGCTTAATTGTTTTTCGATTGAAAAGTTTTGTTTGCATTGCGCACTGTGTGACTTTGATTCCATCTTGTTACATTGCACTAAGTTATTTATTCGCCAAAGCATAAATCGCGAACAAATTTTTGATGTCACTTTTGAACCCCCCATTGAAAAATCCTGCGTACGCCTCTGGCTGTGACTAATATGCTGTGACCATAGACCGGTTTTATGGCGCGTCACAATGCCCATTGTCTGATTCTTACTGCAGATCGTGGTAAAATTCTCCCATTTAAATCAATTGTAAAATTCTTACATACACGCAACTTCAAACAACCACTGTAGGTTAGTGGGCGGCGTTTTTTTGTTTGATTTTACTTTTATTTGAAGGGCCAAAGCTTCGTAATTCCATTTCAGGTTATTTCCGGGGTTAAAAGTCTTTATAAATGCGTATTAAACTCATTTTAAAAAGGGTACTATTACGACACAGAATAGCGTTTCTAGACAACTTCAGAATATATACTGTACAGAAAATCAATTGCTAAACAATCATAAACATAGCGAAATGTGAAGTCAAGAACAATCTAAGACCAAAAAAAGGTCAACGACAATTTTAGAAATGAATGAAGGCTACAGCATTTAATTAACAGCTCATAGTGTAGAAAGGTCAAAGCAAAGTAAATGATTTTGTAGTATTTTGTGAATGCAAAATTAAAGTCGCATATACAGGCGTATACGGTAAGCGCGGCAGGGCTTGCAGGGGTAAGGTCTAGGAGAGCTAAATCCCCCTACATCCAGTCCCATAGTAATGTCACTTACGATATTTAGTAGAGAAAAGGGCTTTTTAGACAAAAAATTGCTATTATAATAATTATTTCTTCCTTAAATTACACTCCGCCACGAGGCAGCTCAAAACGCCCAAGTAAAACCAAAAGATGCCTAAGTAAAACCGAAAAAAAATATTGTGAAATTTTGGACGAAGATGTCAATTAAAGTCACCATTTTTAAACAAACGTATCCAAAATTTTTGAAAGCAGGGCGAATGCGACGCCAAAAAAGCCATTAGATCGGTTTATTTGACAATATATTAGCAAACGAGAACGAAGTTAGCTAATTTTTGTCAGAAAACAGCGTGGAAACCCCTATTTTCAGTAAAAAAAGGCCAAAAATTCGGCAGCGAAAGTATTTCTTTTTTGAAAAATTTTCTCCTCCCCTCTTTGAAAATTCTGGGTGCACCACTGGGCCGGATTGATGTTTTAGCGGGCACTCCACGAACAACCACACCTAGTTGCCCTATTCTCAAAAATCAAAATATTACCGGCAGGGATCTATCTCTACTGTAGAATACCTAGGTCGTACTTCAGATATGATGGTTACAGGTCATCACTGAGAAAGTATTTAAAGTTTTTTAAAAACCACTTCTTAAAGCAAAAGTGTCTTTGCCAAAAAAGGGACTAAAACTTAAACAAAAAAGATCATTACTAGGGTAGCGAGGCACTCCAGTTTCGGACCTGGACTCCTGGCGCTCCATGCACGTCCTTTGTGCACTGTGCAGGGCTTTTGGCAGAAATTGAGACTAGTCGAAAATCCTGCAAAAAGTGTGCCCAATAAATAAAATTAGAAAACTTAACAGTTTTCCTTTTCGTCAGGGTTAGGGTCAACTTGCCCAACTCCTCCTCCATCGAAGAACCTGGCTGTTAGCTAGCCACGGTGCTTTAGACCATTGTTCCTGCAAAGGACCAAAAAAAGTGAACATAAATAATATTGCTTGAAATTCTCCTAATCTTCTATCGAAAAACTTGACTTCATACAGTGATTAGTTTTGATTATAAAACAAGCTTACCTGCAGCATGATTCCCATTTTGAAGCCAAATTGCTATTCTTAGGAAATCGGTAGATTTTGCAACTACTCTTTTCGCTTGTATGATCGCATCCTGGTGCGAAGCATAATATCATTTTATTCTTTTATCCTATATGCCAATCGCAACTCTGCTCAGAACTATCACATGTCATTAAATATGCGTTAAAACGCTATTTTACGGTGCAAAAGTGCCCTTTTTAAAATGAGTTTAATACGCATTTATAAAGACTTTTAACCCCGGAAATAACCTGAAATGGAATTACGAAGCTTTGGCCCTTCAAATAAAAGTAAAATCAAACAAAAAACGCCGCCCACTAACCTACAGTGGTTGTTTGAAGTTGCGTGTATGTAAGAATTTTACAATTGATTTAAATGGGCGAATTTTGCTACGATCTGCAGTAAGAACCAGACAATGGACATAGTATGTCATCGCCAAACCGGTCTATTGTGCAATGCCCCCTCCTTTGGGCCACGGCACGAAGCAAAAAAGTCCAAAATATACGTTAAAATCGCGTAATCAGATTAAAATAAAGCATGCATGTGAAAAAGGCTTACAATATCTGGCATTTTAACATCACTTTAATCAGCTTGAGAGTAGAAGTGACTCAGATTTCAGATTTTTTAGTACATGCTAAAATCTTGCCACTTTGAAAAGCTTTTTACAGCTTAAATTTACCACACTCTACACAGGGCAAGAAAGACATAGCTCTTATTTTTTTATATTTAACTAGCCACGGCTTGTTCTGAAGTAGCATTTCTACAAACTGCCAAGGCACATTATATTTCGAATGTTTTCTAGCCTATGTCATAACAGTTTAGTGTTTGGTGATCGGCAAATCGCAAATAATCCGTCTCCAATAGCTACAAAATTATTTTCTTGGCCTTACGCATAATATCATTAGAAAGAACGTTCAATAATTTAGCTTGTGCCCTCCAGTTCTTTTTATGCTTATTTGTGCAGGTTTTGCGCTGCTCAAAATAGGTCTTTCAAATCGAAAATTAACTTAAAAGGTCTTAAAATTGAGTTATTTTTGCAAAAAGTGCAAAAAATTTTAACGTTTCTTTCTGAAACCCCCGTACGGAGTCATAAATTTTAACACCTCACCCATGACCCCCCCTACCTTTTGAAAATTTTTTTATTGGATGCATTGAACAGTGAACAAAAACCTTCTGTAAAAAAACGGTCGACCGGGCCGGTCAGAAATTAGTCGACCGGCGTAGATTTTGAAATTTACCGGTCGGGTCGAGAAAATCCTGACCGGTTCCATCTCTGACCTAGTGGCTAAACTGCTATACGCGTAAGTGCTAAAAGTAACCGCAACTGAAAGAAACACAGGCTATGTTGTCATTATTTTCATCATTGGTAGTATTTTAATTGAGTGGCCTGGGCCCCCTGTCCATTTCCCGCAGGCTACGTCTATAGATGACACTAACTCCAAACATTCAGATATATTATAGGTATTCAAGAGCTTCGTTAGATCGGCAACGATTTGTCTTTGTAATGGCATAATGGTTTTTAACCGGTTAAAAAAAATAGACTCTTAGAATAAAGGTATTGAGTTCTCTTTTCCTCTTTTCATCAAAAATGTTTCTTTTTTTTTTTTTTCAAAAAACGCAAACGTCAAAAAACATCTTGATTGACTTATTATTACAATCATACTACAAGCAAGTTGCTGGGTTTAAATAGCCAAAATTAGGCATGCGAGGTGTCGTCTTCTCTAGCTCAAGTGGTAGAGCAGTGGACCGGTAATCCAAAGGCTGCAGGTTCGATTCCTGTGGGAAGACAAGTTTTCGCATTGCTTGTTTTAAGTAGTCGCCGTTCTGGTGGCTCTTCCCAAGGCTTCCGAGCTGGTAGCCTTTAGGCCAGAAGCACGCAAAACGATTAAAATATTAAAACTCTGGCCTGCAAACGTCAAAAAACATCTTGATTGACTTATTATTACAAAAATGTTTTTGTTCCCGGTTCGTTGATCATGCTTTTGTTTATTATTTATTTTACATTAAACGGAATAAAAGTAAATGGGCATTATAGAAACGCGTTGAAATGAAACGAATAGTGAAATGCGAAGTACAATAGCTACTTTTATACAGTAGCTATGATATCCATAAGCAGGACTATTGGTATGCAAACCGATTTTTTGTGGTCTCGGTTTTTCAGCATCGGTCTTGGTCTCGAACCATCGTGATCTTGTCTAAGTTTGGTAACTAAAACATTGCATCAAGGCCAAGTGTTTTTTTGTGTAAATAGAATGCTTTTTCGAACTTTCGACTAGCTAAGCGTTTTCTTTGATTGGCCAATGGCCATTGTTTCAGATTATCACAATTTAGTTTTCAAATACCAATAGCTTTTAAAGCATGTTACATTAAATTGACTCGAAAACGCAAAATCTGTGCTGTTTATTGAAATTTTCTCAGCGGAACGGATTTGTGAAACAGTTCTTTTTGTTTGAAATAATGATTGGATAGCTGATTCTGTCTTGACACAATGAAAGGAATCAGTCGCGCAACCAAGATTTTTGCAAAAAAGGAGGGGCTTAATCCAAAAGCTGAAATGCTTTTTGCTAGAAAAATGTTCCATTTCGGCTGCGTGCTTAGCAAAGAGGTGCAAACTCACGTGCATCACAGACGGAGGTTTGGGGACTCATCCTCAGCTACTGCGCGATTTTGCTATTTTTCGATAAAAATAGCCATATTTACGCCATTAGCATATCACATTTCGCAGGTTTTTGAGGAATTTAGAAAGTACCAAACTGCTAAAATTCGGAAGTTCTTTGAGAGAATTATACAGTATTGTCCAGCACTTCAGCCCCCACTTACTTACAAATCAAATCCAAAACATATTTAAACGCTGGTACTATGGGGTTAATTTTTCCAAGTGACTTGGCTAAAGGGAAGCTGAACTTTATTCTTAACCCCCTACCCAGCCAGTTGCGCCATTGTAATGAATCTGCTTGGAATTAAATTGAGATCGCCAAACTGCAATTAATGAAAACCGCATTTACGTTTGCAAGTTAAGCGTCGTGATTATTTTATCTACCCTTTGAAAGTGTGATTCCATTTGAATACGAAACTGACGATGCCGATGTCCTTTGAGACCAAAATCGAATTTATTATTGTATCATTTTTTTCGAAATTAAAAAAATTACTCGTTTTTATAAATTTTTGATTAATTTTGTAAAGACACTTAATGTTTCTTCAATATCAACCATCTCGACAAAATCGTCATCTGATACTTCTTCGGTCTGTGTTTGATTCTCTGTATGTCCCCAGCAACAGTACATTTTGTAATTGTAATTACATTTTATTCACCAAGTTGCCTTGGCCGGAAGACAGCGAACGGACCTTTTCGTCTTCGTGTCAAGCCGTTACCTGCCCACCTGTCTACCACACACGGTGGAGGCTTCACCATGTCCCTTTAATTGCTGAACGTCAAGCAGGGAAGCTGTGACTACGAATATTTTTATAGTCTTCGATTTGACCTGACCGGTACTTAAACCGGTGTCTACCGTTTCAGTAGCAGACGCTCTATCCAGTAGACCACTGATCGGTTGATGGCAACAATCACGTCCTTTTTAAAATACTGGCAAAGTTGAATAAAATAAATTTTTTCGAAAACGTTAATTTAACACGAGTACGAGAAAATATTGCTGTGAAATCTGCAGCCCCAACGTATCATTCTGAATAATCCGTACATTTTGCAAAAGAATAAACAACCATTTTTTTTTTTTTATTAATCACCGATTTATCAGAGACTGGTTAGAAGGTGAGAAAAATCGACGCTAAATCGTAATCGAAAAAGGTTAGCCGCGCTTTCTATGCCAAAAGCTGAGAAGCCGTAGACCAAGCGGTAAAGAATCGGACTCAAACTCGCAAGAACGAAAGTTCGGTTCCCTGCTGTTGAAATTCTGCAAGTGCGTGTAAATACCTGTGTTGAAAAATTGTTTTTTCTGAATTCATGGTCGTCCGTTTTTGTTTTTTTTAACACAGTGTCATTATTGGAACGACAGACGCATTCGTTTTCCCTTGTTTTTACTAAGCCATATGCAAACTAAAGGGTGCGAAGTTTATACATTTGCATATAACTCGATAACGGTTGCATCTATCTTCATGAAATTTTGACAGCAGTTTGAAATTGACAAAATTTTGCTTGTACTGAATTTTTAACTCTATTTTATTCTGGCTGTTTGACCAACGTTTGGCCAAAATGCCCCTCCCTCTAACTAACTTCTAAACCAAAAGTCATGGTAACACCAAATTTGGAATGCGGGTTGGTGATCACCAAATTTTTTTAGAAAAACTGGTTTTGAGTTAATGACGTCGCCATTTGTAATGTCACTACCATATTTTCGAAAAATGAAGTCATTTTTTCGATGACGTCAAATGCGGTTCAAATTTTATACATAGGTTTATTTTCAGATGCTGAATCATAAAATGCCTAAGTTAAAGACAGGTACGTCCCAAACACGTCTTATGACTTCATTTCAGTTCAATATTGGTCAAAAAATGCTCGCATTTTGGAACGTGATTTCGGCAAATCTTAAAATTAGGAAACTTTCCGTTACTACAGTAACCTCAAATTTTCAGAAGTTATTTGTAATGAAATTTGACTGGAAGTCAAGGTAATTCGAAATAAAACTCTTTTTCTTGAAGGGATTTAAATACTTTTTCTTTGAAGGGATTTTTTGAAGGGGGCAAAATTGCTTTCCCGTCTAAAATAGAGTTAAGGTATTAAGGCAATAAATTACGAGACATAGATTTTAAGGCCAGGAAACCGCCCGTATAGTGTGGCGAAAAATACGGCCTCATTCAAAAACGCCAAAAAATATTTTACATGGTTATATTTCTGAAGATACCATTTCATCTTGGCCTGCCCACTTTTGACCACGATAAAGTTTTTTTCTTTTCCTTTTAGTTCTTTTTTTTCCTGGAAACCCCTTCAAAATGGTCCCCCAGAACTAAAATTGTTGAACGGCTTGAACTAGAGAGCTAATTTTTTTTGATATTATGGTAATTAGATAAATATTTTTACATAGCTTGGGGGTGCTTTCTTCTCAGGAACAGTGCCGCACTAGAACGTTGTTCTTAGGGAAGCAAAATTTGTTTCTGGGGGAGAGGGGCAAAACAATTTTTGGGTTGGTCTACCTTTCTTCGAGTTCTCTGTTGATCTCAAAAAAAAAGGTCATCGTGCCAATTTGGTCTATTTTTCTCCGAGTTCTATGTTGATCTCCGAAAAAAAAAGTCATTTTGCCAAATTGTTCTACATATTTCCTAGTTTTCTGTTGGTTTCCAAAAAAAAGCCACCATCTTGAAACCGCCGCAAGGGAAAGGGGAGTTTGGGTGGGCATGCTGGGCATTTTCGGGGGACGGAATTTTTGTTTAGGGGGGCACCGCCCCCTTTTGCCCCCCCCCCCCCCTAGTAGCGGCTCTGCCCAGGAACCTCCTAAAATCAATTTTCAATAGCTTAAGCTGGAGAGATTTTGTTATATCAGTAAATACCTAAAAAACAAAAAACTTTAAAATATTACTATCTGTCTGTTCGAGATATAGGCTTACAATAGAATTGCTGTTTTAAAGAAAAAATGCTGTAGATCTGGAGCCAACATAGAGTATTTAAGTGAAGGAACTGAAGTTTAAAACAATGTCTTGTCAGCATTTTAAATGTGTACATAAAATACACGAATATTCCCCTACACTGTCGAAGCTTTTAAAGACAAATTCTACTCCGATGAAACAAATGTTTTCTAACTCAATTGTTTTCCGAATGTACTGCATATGGTCGAAGGCGAAGGCAGAACGAACTATCATCGATCGCACTGTGGCAACTAGATGGGAGTTTGCCAGCAAACCCAGTGAACGACCGATGCGTAGCTAATGCTGTGACGCCCAAAACTACTTTTTGTCTATCGTAAAATCAGCAATTATTCAAAAATATCTGATTATGGAACTTCCAGAAAAGTAGAGTCAAAACATTTGTCTGTTAAATATCCCCTGATATCATAAAACCCCGGCACCCTAGCTTGGGCCGTTCAAAAAACTGATTTTTGGGGGGTCCATTTGGGGGGTCCCCAGGAGGATGGCAACCCCAAACTACGCCAAAATACTTGTCTGTTAAATCTCTGTTGATATCACAAAACACTGGCACCCTAAATTGAGCCGCAGAAAAAATTGATTTCTTTGGGGGGGGTGACACCCTCAAACTATATCAAAATACTTGTCTGTTAAATATCTGCTGATAACATAAAACACTGGCACCCTAAATTGAGCCGTTTAAAAAACTGATTATTGGGGGTCCATTTGGGGGGTGCCCGGAGGGATGGCACCCCCAAACTATGTCAATATATTTTTCTGGTAAATATCTACTGATATTAAAGCAAACTAGCACTCTAGATTGAGCCATTCAAAAAATTGATTTTTTGGGGCCCCATTTTGGATAGGTTCCCGGTGAAATTGCCCAAAAAAATTTCGGGAGAAAAAATTGTGTTTGCAGCTCAACAACTTTTTACAAAAATTAAATTTCCATGTTTTGTGGTTTAAAAGAAGAAGAGCGTACAAAAATTTGGAAGAAAAAAAAAGAAAAAAACCTCATTGCGGCCAAAAGTGGATTGGTTGGGATGAAAGGGTATCTTGAGACATACAACCAAATGAAATAATTTTGCCGTTTTTGACTGAGACCGCTTTTTACGCCAAACTTGCGGGGTGGTTTTTGGGTTCTAAAACCAAAGTTACGGGACCTATTGCCTCGAAATTTTGCACAAATATATAACTCATTAATTTCAAACTGCTGTCAAAATTTCATGTAGCTAGACCTAACTGTTCTCGAGTTATAAGCAGAAGTTTCGCACTCGTTAGTTGGAAAATTGCCGAGTCCAAATTACACAAAGGAACACGCGACGCGAGCGACGGTCGTTCCAATTACAGTTGAATAGAACATCCGCTTTGAGACGAAACAAAGAGCAGTTACTGTTTATTGTTTGGGCTTAAGCACTACCAGGTAGAGCTTTTTACTTTGCTTGTGCGATCATATTACGCCAAATCAGCAAAACTCATAGTGATTACCTGATTATTTTTTAGGACCTCATGTCCAAACTTGCTTTATTTTTTTTTCGGACAAGTTGCAAAAATAATCGGAACTGTCCGAAAAAGATTGAAACATGTGCCACACCAGAGTTGTGAGTCGGGCCGTGCGTTTCTGGTCGGGTTTGGGTTCGGGCTTGGCAAAATGTCGGGCTTAATTGGGGCTTGATATATGCAGTACGTACTTGACTTGTGTTTTCGTCTTTTAGATGGTATAAAAGCGTAATTCAAGTAAGTTTGCAACACAGAATGAAGACGTCGTTTAAGCATCAATGGGATTATTATTATTACACAAATATTATGATTACATCACAATGTATCAGCAACGAGTAGTTTCATTACGAGCAATAACCGTACACATTTTTAGATCTGACCTAATTTTCAAACCTGGTTTTCGCTTTAAATCGCTTTTCGGGTTCGGGCTTGTACTTGTCGACCCGTTTACAACTCTCTGCCACACCCCGTAATCTTTTCAAATGAAACCCACAAATACTGTTTTTTAAACGGGCTAAGCTAGAGAGCAAAGGTTTTTAATTTTAATGTTAGTTAATATTTAAGAGGCAAATACTTGTGGGCCATCCTTTGGAGACCTCCAAAATATGCCCCCAACAACTAATTTTTAAACGGCTTAAGCTAGTAAAATGTTTTTTATTAGGTTCAGTCACTACGTGGTTGATGAAAATATTTTGACGTTGTAGGAGATTCCAACTTCTTTGGGGCCTCATACGAAAATATTTTTAAATTGTTCTCTTTACAGGGAAACAAAACAACTTTTTTTGAATCACATTATTCTACATGAGTAGGTCATTCATTGGGCTGGTTCGGTTGCGTGTTCCCATCTAGTTTTTTTGTAGTTTAATTAGCGCCTAAGTTTTTTATGCTTTGTAGCAAAATTTAAAATACGAGTTTTAGTTAGTACTGTACATACTGTATAATAATAATAATAGTAATAATAATAATAATAATAACCAATTGATATCCCCCTTGAGGTAACATCAACAGGTGTCGATGCATCTTGACTAAGAAGCCACAGCAACACTCAAAGAAAATAGCTTTACAGAAACAAACTCAATACACAACAAGGGCATTAAGCCTACGGTTTTAAGCGTAGGCTTAAAATACTGGCATCAAACTATAGTAATATTAGAGTAGTACGTCGGGCCGGTATCGTTTTTTAAACGCCCACTTACAACGAGGGCAAATGACGAAAGGGACGAGATTTGCTTTTCTACAATATAAAGCGGTTAAGTGAAAAACCACAATTTGTTTGATAAAACTTAATCTTTGTCAAAACGAAAGTAGAGAAATGACATATAGATGAGATTTTCCGAAGTATAAAGATGCCGGCGTGTACACTGCACAGTATTATTAGACACGAAATATTATCATACTGTAAAGTACAAAAAGATGGCTTGTTTACTATGGTAAAATCTGCTCCGGTATTGCAGAAGTTGTATTTCGAATTTCGTTGCTGATAAATTTTGAGCATTTTTTAATTTAAAGAAAGAATTTCGGAAGAAAAACATTTATGTTACTGAAGGCAATTACTTTTTTTCTTTAGTGTCATGTAAGAGAAGAGAAGGTCTCTTGTTTTTTTAAAAGAAAGAGTCTTTACTCTTCAATGTAATCATAACTGTTTTTTACACCGTTTTTTTTTTATAAGAATACGAGCAGACCCGGCGCCACGGGGGGGCATACCGGGGCCGTGCTCCCCCAACTGACTACTTGTGCCCCCCCAAGCGAGGACTGTGCTCCAAAGAAATTAATAGGTTCGGGGCTTTGGAGCGCAAATCGAGGCCCAAATTAGTGTTTTTTGTGGACTTGAAATTAGAAAAACCACTTGAAATTCCGATTTCGGCCGGAAAATCCCTTGAAATTTCAGTGAAGACCTTTCTTTTTGGAGGTCACCTGTTTTCGGCTGGAAAAACCACCTGAATTTCCGATTTCGGCCAGAAAATCCCTTGAAATTTCAGTGAAGACTTTTTTTTTTTGGAGGTCATTTGCTTTCCGCCGGAAAAACCACTTGAATTTCCGATTTCGGCCGGAAAATCCCTTTGAATTTTCGTACCACATCTTGTGCCCCCGTGCCCCTTTGGAATTCACAAAAATAAACTTCTCGTGCCCCCCCAAAATTTATTTCTGCCCCCCCAGTCACGCTATCCTGGCGCCGGGCCTGAATACGAAGCTCATTATTTCGCTCAAAATTTAAGAACAATACATGCAACGGCATGAAAACGCATTCAAAAACTCCGGTCAAATTTTAAAAAGTCAACTTTTACAGTAATTTACAATATCGTTTCGTTACGAAATGATAACTACTGTAAGTTTTAACGATTATAACCAGCGAATTCCACTGTTTTAGATCAATAACAAAAGACAGTTTCTAACCAAGCAGAAATAAATTTGTGTCATTTTGATCTCAAAAAAAAACAACAAATGGGGTTAAAATTTACTGGTTCTCATGCAGAAAAAAAAGAGTACATCATGGATAGACATTAGTCCGACAGTCTAAAAGGTACTTACCTGAAAAACGACGAAAATGATTTAATAATGCGTAACAAGTTTTTGTAGCAACAGTGAGGTCATCGTAATCGTTTAATTTAAATTTCAGCTGGAATCAAAAAGTTGTGGGTAGGAGCGGTCGTGCGTTTGAACTAACTTCAAACTCTATGCAATGTCAAATGTTTATTGCTTTGAATAATCTGCCAATATCTTTCAAGAAATTTTTTTTCGATACTATGCCTGCATATTACACGATAATTACCTGCGTTGAATTACGTTTGTGTTTTGTTTGTCTTTATCAGAGTAGTGAGGTATTATATATTGCGACGAAGAGTAAATTGAGTGCGCTAATTGGTTGAGCGCAAAACTTTGAAGCAAACACCGCCTAAAAATTGGCAATGGAGGTAAAAATTGGCTAAACGGCTTTAAGACTGACAAAATTTCGGGATTGATTTGGGCCTAATTCGTGCCTTTTGTTTTAGGTAGCTATAAAAACATAATCAAAATAAGTTTGCGACTGTAAATAAAAACTTCATTTATGTAAACATCAATCCAACTATGAGCACACAATTATTATCATTGAATCACAATTTATCAATTATCAATAAACTAGTAATTTTATTTAGTCATAGATTAAAGTCATTTTCAGTAATGAAGCCATTAATTGTATACGGTTTTTAGATCTAATTTAGGCTTTTCGGGACTGGTTTGAGCCTAAGATGGCAATCACGTCGTATCGAAAATCACATCGCACGCTATTTTTCCTTAAAAAAAAAAAAGAAAAATCGCATCAAAACACACGAACAAATCCTTATTCATTGTCGCATTGCAGAAATTGACAAAAACATCTGCGATTTTTTTGTCATTATTTTTGTTAGGTTTTTCGGTTTGGTGATGAGTAAACTGTTTCGTCATGTATTACGTTTTGGTCAGAAGTTTGGTGCGTTTTGGCATCTGTTGTCTAGCAACACGTCATGTAATACTGACTTTAAATTTTTAAATTATCGCAAAAAAATCGCATCCACTGATCTACTCTGCATCGCATCGCAGTTTTCTTGCATAACAAAAATCGCTGAAAGTCATGGATGCAATTGCCACCTCTGGTTAGAGCTTCAAATTATTTATTGGGTTCAGGCTTATAATTTCGAGTCCAGGCCGGTTTTAGACCGCAACCAGTCGGCTCGTTTACAAATGTGTTGATGTAGGCTTTTTTTGCAACGGTTTTCAAAAAGAAAAAAAAATTTGAAACCGCAGTTTTTTAGATGAGGAAGTAATTCTTTTGTCAATTTTATTTCGTAATTTCATTTTTGTTTTGTTCTCGCAAGAATAACAAATGCAGAAATTTGCCATTCAAATTTGAGATAACAATATTGAGTTGCAATTTTTTGTTGATTGATTCGCTTAAGAAAACAGTGGAAACGGAAGTGCAAAATATTTCCTGTGTTTCAGTTATACTTCGAATACAATGCTATTAAGTTTTCTCTGCATCCAAGCTGAACTTTTGCTTCATGTGTGGGAGTGAAAACAAGGATAAAGCAAAAAAATCAAACGAGGTTAAAATAGTCCCAAAAAACAAATAGTGACCAGAAAAAGACCTTTTGGCCCCAAAACATCTAAAATTAATTTAAAACCAATCTATAAGCACAAAATCCGTTAAATAAGAGTATTGCCGATGCTGAATTCTGTGGGAGTTCCGCCCCCGCCTAAAATCTGCCCTTTTAAAACACAATACATTTATTAGAGTACATTTGAATCATTTCTTCGCAAACTGATTAAAAGCATTCAATTATTTTGTGCTATAACATTGCTGAGTTTACAAAGTATTACACAAACTTAAAGGCTCACAAAACGTTTGGAACCCCTGAAAATCAAACGAGTTGAAATCCCAGGCCGGTCAAATCGGACGCAGTCTAGCCTACGGCTTGCCACCGCAAGAACAGAAACACATTTTTTCCAAAGAAGCGATACTGGTAAAGCACAATGACCAAAAGTGGGCACAAGTCCGTCAATCGTTAATCCGTTAATAACGAAGCTAACTTTTTCTTGAACTCGTTAATCCGATAAAAACTTTTTTCATGTTAACGGACTAAATTAACTTCCGTTAAGTTCTGTTAACGGACTAAAGTAACTTCCGTTAAGTTCTGTTAACTTCCGTTAAAGTTTTTATCGTTAATATCTTGCACCATTCCTTCATCGTACCGGTACAAACCAGTTTGCACTGGTAACACTTGTTGCGTATCAGCAAGAGTTTTATAGAAGAGAGCGAAAATAGGAGCTGTTTTTTGTGGCAAATAATAAGCTGCAGCCTCATAGGTGTATTAATTATCGCTGTTCGCAATTTCCAAAGATTTTCCTATCGCAGCTTCGTTAGTGCATTTGAACTGATTTCTATCTTGGAATGAGATTAGATTAGATTTTAAAATCTAACTTCCAAAACACAAAAAGACCTCCATAGCAATAAATATTTTACAATCTGCTCAACAGCGTCAATACGTGTTCGAGAAGCGAGTGAATAAAACGAAATGTAAATTACACGCAAAATATAAACGAATTAACGGACTTTATTAACTTCCGTTGATTAAAGCTGAAAATAACGAATTAACGTTAACGGAGGTGTGAAGTTTGTTAACGGACTAGTGGTTAACGAAGCTAACGTTTTGCATTAACTTGCCCACCTATGACAATGACTAATAAATGAGGGTCTCGCCGACCCATAGATTTTTAGTAGATTTCTGCTAATTTAATCAAGATATGACCTGCCAGTTGGTCGAGCGGTAACGCGTTCGTCTCTGGAGCGGAGGGCTTGTCACCACTGCGACATTTCTTCGAAAGAAGCTGTGTTGCCCGGGCGCAATGACGCGGAAAATGGTCCGGCAAAGTCGTTACACGCTTCGGTGTAATACAACGAGTATAATGAAAGATACGATTTGATTAGATGAATAAAGATATGATTTTGATTTTTTATCGTACAATAACTTAATGTGAATTAAGGCAGCTTTGTATCAAATATAGTCAGCTAAATGCAATGGAAAAAAACGGTTATGAAACTGAAACAATGAACCACAACTTCGTCAAACTCAATGGTTGGGATATTCTAACCGTGGCCGTGTACTTTGTGTTGCTTATTGCTATTGGCATATGCGTAAGTAATTTCTTTATTTTCTCTTTACTTGTGATTTATTGAAAAATCTATAACACAAATGCTAAAAAACAACAACAAGTACTACGGATTGGGTGGGGACTATGCGCTTAGGTAGAATGTCTTGTTAGAGAGTTTTTGATATATAAACATTGGGCTTCAAAATTTGAAAATCTCGGTCTAAGCATACAGTCATATGCCACTTTTGACATTCACGCTATTTGCTTTCATGCTTAGATCAGGAAGTAGCGAAATCGTTTTAGTCACCAGTATGGTATTCGAAACATCAAGCAGAACCGCTGTAAATACAGGTTTTCAAAGCCGTTTGTTTTCGTTCGACCTGTGAAATTGGACTCAAATAAGCCAATCTAATGCTGTAGCAGGCGCTCTAATAGATATAGCACCTTATAATAGTTGTGCAGTATTTGCATCCTTCTGTACTACCTTTTTGAATATTAGTACTGTATTCAGAACTTGATTTTTATCTTGAACATTAAAGATGCGTTTAGACCAGACTCAAAGCAACGCAAAGCAATGCGTAATTCGCACATCTAGAAATTATGAACTTTTTCCGAGTGGTTATATTGCTCTTGCGAAAGTGCGCGCAACATTGCGAAGGTGCTAATAGCGCGTTACTTTGTGCTCAGTTTAAGCGCACTTACGTATAAGCAAAATCGACTTTCGTCTTGATTTTTTTTATGCATATGGCCCGAACTAACAAATTTATTTATTTTATCCCAAACTCCACGGTTTCTTCTACCTGAGCCGCCTTCACGCCACACGATTATTGAGCTTGAGATACCGTATACACTCGTTTTACCGCCCGATCTTGATTAGGAGCCCGTTTGAATAGCCGCCCGTGTGAACAGAACATAAAAATAAATGAGGGCCCGTGTTTGAATACCTGCCCGATGTAAAAGCTGATTTTTCAATGGTAGAGAACATACCACATGCTCAATAAATATAAATTTTGATTTGTTATTTCTTGTGAAGAATATAAACTAATATAAGGGAATTACCCTTAAGACGTGAATAATTTGCGTTTGACGTGAATAAATTGACATGGAAAAAGGATTAATGTCGTGAAATATTTGTCTTCAACGATAATTTTTGTGCATAATTTTACTTTGAAAATAACAAGCGCCCGTGCTTGAATAAGGGCCCGTTTGAATAAGGGCCCGGTAGTACGTTTGGTTGAAAAAAATAAACGCCCAGGCTACAAAACGAGTAAATACGGTACTTGTATTTTCCCACCTGCTGCCGCTTTAATCTAATCTGTCTCGCAGTACGCTTATTCTCACTATGGGAATGTCGTGAATAATGCGCAATGAATAAACGCATTTGCGAGTGGCCGCCAAGTGAAAGTCATTTACTAACGATTTAAATTTTAAGAAATGCATGATTGAGTGGTAACGCGTTCGTCTATGAAGCTGGAAGTCGAAGGTTCAAATCTCGGGCCGGTCAAATCCAAAGCGATATTTCCAAGGAATCAAAAAGTTGGTATGCATCAAAATAGCGAACTCTTTCTTTTCTTTCTTAACTTAGTTTCATAGCAACCTAATTTTATCTTCATTTTAAAGCAAAATCACTTTTACATTAATTTTAAAGTTGATACTAATAATCTAATCAAATGTTTCATTATACTCGCTGTACTACACGATTTAAAGAAATGTAACCGGTCAGTTGGTCGAGCGGTAACGCATTGCCTATTCAGCGGGAGGTGTGAGGTTTAAATCTCGGGCCGGTCAAATCGGACACAATGTTGCCAACGGCTCGCCGACCGCTCGACGTTTCTTCGAAAGAAGCTGTGATGCCCGGGCGCAATGACGCGGAGAATGGCCCCGCCAACCCCTTACACGTTTCGGCGTACTACATTGAGTATAATGAAAGATTACATTAGATTATAAGTATGAACGAATTTGAGTGGCTTTGTTTTAAAATTAGTATAAAACTATGTTGCTATGAAATTAAATTAAGAAAAAAGCGAAAAAGTTCGCTATTTTGATCCATACGAACATTTTTGTTTCCTTGGATATATTGCTTTGGCTTTGCTCAAAATATCGCATTTACGTAATGATTGATAACAGCATTTTTTGATTAGTACACTTTTGTTGGTAAAAACAATTGTACTATATGTAAGACTAATAGACTTATTTTTGCTCTAATTTTGAGCAAGGCTAAAGCAATGCCCGACAGTGAAAAAATATTTTAGGAAATCGCCAGTACAATGTATTTTTGCGTAATCAACCGAGTTTTCTTGGCCGCTTTGCCTTTTCATATTGTCATTGTTGATTTATCGGAATCTATTTATCGGAATCTATCATGATCAAAAAAGAACTTTCAACCAAGCAAGAAAAATTTTGAGTCACTTTATTCTTCAAAAAAATGTAAGAACAGCCGTCTCAATCCAAAACTCAATGGTTATTATAAAAAAATATACTATACAGTCATATACAATCATGTGCTGTTATACTAGTGCTACCTTGTGGGTCGTTTATGCACCTACGTGGATTAACTTGAATTGGTGGATTACCAAGCTTTAAGGGAAATTTTGAGCAAAAGGCAGAGTAATTTGGCACACTATAGTATAAATTAAGGATTACTTCTCTGGGCTTGTGTGTTAAAGCTATATTTGGGTTAAACTATGGCTTTTAGTTTTTCAGCTTTCCAGGGGTTAGTTTGTTACGATTTTAAGCCTTTAACTCGACGGCATAAGTTCGATGTAAAAAACAAGTGCTTTTCGCTATTTTTAAATGCACTACTTTTCTTTTTTGCCTGCAGTTGAACCAGCGTAATCCAATTTTTGCTTGTTTTATTGAAGCAATCGCAATTCAAAAAACAACTAGCTTCGTGAGGAATTACACGTACTCTATTTGATTGACATTTTTCTATGTGAATAAGAGTGAGTTTCCATCCCGCCTGAAGGGCTCTATAAGGGGCAGTCCAAGTTTTCTTTTTTAATGATTTTAATTTTGTTTGGCTGAACTTTCCGTGTTGTTGGCTGGCTCTGGCTCGTTTCCATCGAGCACTTCGGAAACAGGGGAGTGGGCTAATAGTGTACTTTTTTGTACTACTTAGTTTCGTAAGGAAATATGACTGCTGATCTTGAAAGCAGTATAAACTAGAAAAATTTTAAATTTTGAAAAGAAGTCAAAAAATAAATGCACCACCTCATGAGATACACCAATGACCAGGGGTCCCTAATGGGCGCCATCTTTTCTAGTTTCGGTTGTTTAGTGGGTCGCTATGACTCCAATGATTGTTGCAATGAAGCAGAGCGGTCATTTGAGAGTTGATAAGCCAACCTAGCTAGCCTCGCTGACAAGAGATGATAGCTCTTGAAACAGCAGCCGTACTAGGCTGCTGTATTTTGTGAGTAGGCTATCATGACAGACCATGTGGTGTAACTGATGGGGTGGTTCATTTTTTTACTTCTTTTCAAGAAATCTTTCCCTTACCAAATGGCAGGGTTAAAGGGCCTCTCAATCTTTAGAAATTGTTCAGGTTTTGAATTAGTCTTAAAACTTTTTTTTGTTTCGTAGATTTGCGTGATATAAATATAGCAAATGATTAACCAATACGAAGCATGTGGTCGAGTCGTAGTAACAGCTGCCGCAAATTGTCGACAAAGTCAGTAAATAGAATCAAACTAACCGTTGACGACTTCTGCACTTCTGTACCATGGCGTAACTGCCTTTAAAAGTCTATTCTGCGGAGTGAAAATTGCCGAAATGATGTGATTTTTCATTCCATGTGTGAGCGCAAGTTTTTTCACCTTTCAAAGTCGTTGCAAAATATTTTTCATTTTTATCTTTTTTTATTTTTTTGTTCGGGAAACCAGCTTTAAGTAATTACGAAAAGACCATCAGACCCAGCCCGAACGAAGAGCATTGGGATTCGTGGTCTTTTCGCAGCCTCAGAATAGGCTATCTGTCATTGTTTGCCATTAGAAACTAATTTCTCATTAAACAGTCTTGTGGTTTTTGTAATCCAAAATACTTGCTAAACAGCTGAACACAGTCGCTGTTGTACATACAACAGCCCGCACCGTACCACGAAACTGTGCGGTTGGCATATAGAAGGCTACATTGTAGTAGTAGTAGCATTGTTTTATTTCAGGAAAGCACTATTCGAATTGTCGTAGGCTCGTTGCATAGTACAGTACAGTAGCATTAAATCAATTTGATAATCAGCTATAGCAGGTATGTTGTATTCATTGCAGTGGAGTACACGCACATCAAGTCTCAGGCGTATAGCTAAGATTTTTGATTGGCGGTAGGCAAATCACATGCAATGACATCATTATGAATTTTCGAAAGATGAACTTTTTTGTTGGACAAAGATATTGCAAATTGGAAGACCAGAAAAATGACCTGTGCTCAGGGCCTGCGAGAGGGGGGTTCAGGGGTTACATCGTACCCGGGCCCGGGCCTAGGGGGGCCCCGGCTCAAGGGGCCTGGAAGAGTTCAGGTTTTCGCGTTAAGTCTTTTATCGCATCATACAGGCCCGGCGCTAGGATAGCGTGACTGGGGGGGCAGAAATAAATTTTGGGGGGGCACAAGAAGTTTATTTATGTAAATTCGAGAGGGACACGGGGGCACGAGAAATTTGTCCCAGTCTAGATCAAATAAACAAGGAGAAGACCAAAGATTCAAAGGAATTTTCCGGCCGAAATCGGGAATTCAAGCGGTTTTTTCGGCCGAAAACAGGTGATCTCCAAAAAAAAAGAACTTCATCCCAAAAATGTCGTGAAATCCGGTGTCAGTCCACAAAAATTACAAAAATACCGGTAGCAAACACCAATTTGGGCCTCAATTTGCACTCCAGTAGCCCCGAGCTTGTTAATTTCTTCGGGGCACAGTCCTCGTTTGAGGGGGCACAAGCAGTCTTTGGGGGGGCATGGCCCCGGTATGCCCCCCGTGGCGCTGGGTCTGGCACCATAACACCGTAATCAAACTTGCCTACAGCAAAAATATCAGTCAGCCAATTCAGTGCTGGAAATTGGTCGCTATTTTTGCTACACAGCCTTTAGGGCATCCAATAGTGGCCGATTTGATTTGAAAGAGAAAAAAACTACCAAAAGCCATACACTTGCACCGAAATTAACGTTTTGTTACATTTCTCTGACTTGAGAGCCCTAATTCTATGGTATAACAATGTACGAGGGCCCACATTTCCAGAGATCTAAAAGCATTTCAACCTCAGAGAGCGGAGTCAAAGTTGACATACTATACTACTATCATTAAGCAACTCAATCTATCTGTATGGGGTCTACGACTTTTAGGCGCGGACGTTTAGGTGCGGACGTTTAGGTGCGGGACGTTTAGGCCCGCCGATTAGGCGCCAGGACTTTTAGGCGCCGAGACTATTAGGCGCCAGAGGTAAAAAAAATTTTTTTCAAAAAATAATTTTTTTGTCAAAAAAACATTTTTTTGCAAGTTTTTTTTTCAAGAAAAAAAATTTTTTTCAAAAAAACAATTTTTTTTCCAAAAAAAAGTTAATTTTTCCCAAAAAAAGTTTTTTTCTAAAAAACCTTTTTTTTTCTATAAAAAAACGTTTTTCTTCCCAAAAAAATTTTTTTTCTTCCAAATGACAGTCTTTTTTTAAATAAAAGCTTTTTTGAAAAAAAAAACTTTTTCCAACAAAAAAGTTTTACTTTGATTAAAATGTCAATATTTTCGAAGCTTTTTATCTGATGTTTGTCAAAAAGAATCGTCAGAATAGAGAGCGCAGGAAAAGGAGTGGCTATAGGAAAAAGCCGAGCAGTGATTGGCTGGAAAAGGATTGCTGAGAGAGCGTGATTTGTGTACAACCTTTAAGCTGTACAAGAATTTTTTTGTCAGCAGAGGGCGGGGTGAGAACTTTTGATAAAAGTGACTTCAGAAGCAGATAGATGGAAGCAGAGCGGAAAAGGTTTTACAAAAAATTGATTTCTTATTGCATTTTTTTCAATAACAAAAAATGTTTTCCACTACTTACTTGCAAAGTTTTTTTTTTACCTAATCCAGCCAGCGGTCTCAAATTTTGCGGCGTACGGACACGAGTTGCTTGTGTAATATTGGCACATGCAGCAAGCCGTGTGACGTTTCATGGTTATTTTGAGTCTACCTCTACCAAACAATACAGTACAAAGTTTTTCAGGAGTTAAGGATTCATCTCTCGGAAGATTCCTATTTATGGTCTGTACATCTTGTTGTAAATATAGTAAAAGCAATGTTTAAATCGATATTTTTCCGCTTAATCTTTACACCTTGTTGTAAATACACTTATAATAAAAACAATGTTAAATTCTTGAAGCCAACTTCTTCAGAATTGCGTCAAGAACTTTTGAAGTTAAACAGCTTAAAGGTTGTACACAGATCACGCTCTCTCAGCAATCCTTTTCCAGCCAATCACTGCTCGGCTTTTTCCTATAGCCACTCCTTTTCCTGCGCTCTCTATTCTGACGATTCTTCTTGACAAACATCAGATAAAAAGCTTCGAAAATATTGACATTTTAATCAAAGTAAAACTTTTTTGTTGGAAAAAGTTTTTTTTTTCAAAAAAGCTTTTATTTGAAAAAAGACTGTCATTTGGAAGAAAAAAATTTTTTTGGAAAGAAAAACGTTTTTTTACAGGAAAAAAAAAAGGTTTTTTAGAGAAAAACTTTTTTTGGAAAAAACTAACTTTTTTTTAAAAAAAACAAAATTATTTTTTGAAAAAAATTTTTTTTTACCTCTGGCGCCTAAAAGTCTCGGCGCATAAAAGTCCAGGCGCCTAAAAGTCCAGGCGCATAAAAGTCCTGGCACATAAACGTTCCGCACCTAAACGTCCGCGCCTAATAGTCACGGTCCGATCTGTATGAGTTTATAGATATTTGGGTTTGTGAAGTCTATGATTGCAGATGACTTCTTAAAACTTTTATCAGTAAAATATTTGGATTTGCAGTATTAAAGTCATTATATTGTATAATATTGTGTCAATGTCATCATCCGCCGCTTCACATACTTCCTTTCATGTATATCACGTTTTCTGCTTGTCAATTTAAGCAAGTTTGGTGCAGAGATGTTGATCAAATGCTGTATTTTACCCTTTAGAAACATAAAAAGTGCTAAAGTTTCCGGGGCTCTGCCCCGGACCCCGCTGGGGGAGCTCACAGCGCTCCCCCAGACCTTCCAGCTGGATTTAAACCAATTTTATGTCTAGTAGTGTTTTTCATAGGTCCTAACTGTATGCGAATATCGTTATCCCTTCACTTTTAAATGAAGATCTACACCCATCGGACAAAAAATGATTTAACGGCACGGTCCCCGACAAGGCTTGGGAGGCCCAATAAGATTTGGGGCCCGGTATCGACCTTCGTACCCCCAAAAAAATTTTCTCTCTGAGGCCCTGCCTGTGATTGGCACATAACGAGGATTTCACTATAGAGAGAGAGCTTAAACCCAAAGTAAAATGTCTAAATTGGAAGACGCCTTTGGAAAATTATAGTGTAACTCAAACGTATCACAAACGGGGTCTGGGGGCTAAGCTCCCAGCCGCAGGGCAATTTTTGTAAAATTTTTTTGGGAAAACTAGCTATATTAATGCCATTGAATCACAATTGGCTCGTGTTTGGAGCCATTTGAAAAAACTAGATTAATTGTTCTATCTTTCTTTTACTTACAATTTAAGTCCAAAACAAGTTTAAAATTTTGCATTTAGGGGTTAAATTTTGTAAGGATTTGGCCCAGGTATGAAACAGCAAGGTATACATCGCCTCGTGCAATATTTTAGCAGTAAATAATAATCCAGTTGACATTTTCCTTAAAGATTTTTGCTTTGTCATGAAAATAACCACTTGTAGGAGTACACGTAGGCGGCCTCACGACCAAGGAGCCCAGGCCCCCTCAATTCAAATTCAATAATTTGTTCAGTGAGAATTTTTCTTTAGCTTTATTTTTTTTTGAAAGTATTTTGTCGAGTAAAAACTGGCCAGGTGGATGTGAATAGTTATTTACTAATGGTACAATGGATAGTTACGCCTACTACCCATGTTATTGCCCGGGCCGGATTTACATTGTGCGGGGCTTTTGGAACTTTGGAGATTTTCGCAACATCTTTTTGTCAAACATAGATGCAAACCAAGAAAAGTCTCACCATCTGAGCGCTGGGCCCTAGCTGGTACTGTGCCATATTATGCTAAATCCGGCCCTAGTTATTGCATTACGTTCATAAAAAGGTTAGATGATGCCTGAGATAGCAACTTTTAAGAGAAAAACTCTCAATTTCTCTCGGGTTTAAATTTAAATTGGTTGGCAAAAATTGAATCGAGGAGGGCCCGGGACCCCTGGTCGTTAATATTGTTGTTAATTACTGCTACAAGCGAATAATGCTAAAAGAAACTGAATAAACAATAGGCTTTTTTGTCACATTTTTGTCAATGGTGACATTTCAATTTGGGGGGGGGGGGGCCGGCCCCCTGGTATCTACGCTTATGAATCTTATGCATCAAAGTACATACTGACAGGGAGACTACGAAACGATCTTTTTAGGACTAACTATAAGTCTGTAGCCATCCTTATTAATGTAGTTGAAATTAATCACTTATTACACGAAAAAAAGAAACAAATTAAACTCAAAAGCTAAAAAAGTAACTAATGTACAGCGCCAATATATTCTCACACATATTATCAAGTTACAGCTGATAGCAGTACGTTTAATCACGCATTTGGCTACACTCAAATCAAATAAGTCTGTGGTTTAATGGTGCAGGTATTGTACTTACGATAATAAATAATTTTTAAATTTTTCTTGAAAATGCTATTTATGAATAGTTTTTGATATCATTACAAACCTCTGTCTAAATTTTGGGACCAAAAATAAACATACTTTTACTTCCTACGTTATAGTTTTGTGTTAGTTCTATTAATGAAATAATTAGAGTCAGTGCTCATTCTAGTTGAATCAATATGAATTTTTGTTAATGGAGTATTTAAAGAGGGATTTGTTGCTTCTCATTGGTTTGACACTTTGCGCATGAATTTGACTATATCTCCAAGTTATTGCATGTCATGAACAGTCAGAATTTTCTGTTTACTGAATAAAGGTTGGCTGTGGGCATGATAATATTAAGCGAACTGCACGTTTTTGTAGCAAGAACAAGTGAAGAAAAACAGTTTTAGAAGCACTTCCCCAATTCAAAATACAGTACTTAAGATGAGAGAATACCATGCTATAACATGTAGACAACAGTATTTTTTCATTTACACAATTTTTTGATTTAGTAACAACCAAAATCCTTGAACCAATTTTTTTCTGATTTTATCAATGTGGTATTTCCATGTTAAATTTTCATCAACAACTACCTCAAGATAATTTGTATGATACTCACGTTGAATTTTATTAGAATTTATTGACAATTTAAATTTAAGGTTTTTTTTTGGCTATCAACATGTAGTCTATTTTCAGAGATTGATTGAAAGTTTATTTAAATTCCTCCAATTTTGATTTTTTTTAGATTCTTTGCTAGTCCTTATTTCTAGATTATTAGCATTTAATGTCCGAAATGATCAGATTGGTGTCATTAGCAAATAAATTGACATTGAATTCCGAAGCTACGGGGTATAATTCACATATAAGATAAAAAGTATTGGCCCCAAAGCAGATTCTTTCGGAACTCCACAGAACAGCTTTTGCACATGGGAAGAATCTCCATTAATTAACGTGGACAGTAATGATATCTGTCATCAAGGTAACTTTACATTTTTCGAAATTACCTGCAGCATATTGTCCAGTCCATCAGCGGCTTTCAATCTTTATGTTCGGCGGGCCAATCTTATTCGAGGTTGGCGGCCACAGGCAACTCGCAAATAGTTAATTACAGAAAAAATAAGCAAAAACAAGAGCAAGAAACGTTCCATTTTTTCTTTGTGTTTCTTCACGAGACTTGTTTTATGTATAGTCTTGTTACCTTATTAAACGCTAGCACAGTCTACGTAGGCTGTGTTTGAACACGTTGAAGCACCTTTGTAGGTCTGTTCCAGATTTCAGCTATATGGATGTTGGCGTGGCATTTCGGACATGTATAATATTCTTTGGATTTTGGTAAGGGCTCGTGGGCCACAAAAATGAGCCTCGCAGGAAACTTGTGGCCCGCAGGCCACGGGTTGAGAACCCCTGATGTAGTCGATACCAGCTGCCGCAAACGGTAGAAAACGTTAGTAAACGAAATTAAATCGATAGTTGACGACTTCATTGCGGATTCCATGAGCTGTCAACAAAAGAGCAATTACATCAGGCACGTAGCCAAGGGGAGCAGGAGGACAGTTGCCCCCAAAAATTTCATTTTGCCCCCCTCTTTAAATAGTTTTAGTTGAACGTCGTTTTCAACAAAATTTCATGCAACATATGCATGTACAGTACTTAAATATGTTACTTTGCTTCCTCAAAAATTTACTTTGCGCCCCCCCAATGATTTCGCTTAAACGTCATTTTGACGCAATAAAATATCCTGAGTCAGCCAATTGGGTCTAAAATCAGCTTTTAATACCGTGCAGACCATTTTTTTGGTCTTCACCGTAACTTTGGAGCCAAAAACAACTCTTCATTCTGAGAAACCTTGCTTTTATGTTTTTTTTTTTGAAATCGTCCCCAGCGCGAAGCCATTGCCTCCCCAAATAGAATACCGGTAATTGAACTTTTGGAAGCTGGAATTAAAGTGAAATCATTTTGCATCCCCCCAAAAAAATTTCGTTCTGGCTACGTGCCTGAATTGCATTGTTAATACAGTTTCTTTAATTTCTATTCACGGTGCACAAAAAAGAAAAGTGAATTAAAATTGATTTTAATTCATGTGACAACGCTAGTTTTTTCAGCTTTTAAAGTCAAGACGGAATAGGTTATCTTTCATTGTTTGCACTTTTAAAGAGATACACTGCTCGAGATCGGTTTATTGAAGACATGAGAACTACTTAAGTTAATAATGAGGTTTCCTACACTCTGTTCCACTATTCCCCTTATCTGCGAAAATAGACCTAATCCGTTTTACTCCGTACCATTGACGATTCTGCGATTCGAAATTTTGTGACATCAGAAAAGAATGACTTTACAAAAATTTCTTGCAAAATTAGCAAAGTGATGTTTGATCGAACATTTACATACGGCTGTTACATAAGCCTGGGCTCTTGTGTTCTCAACAAATCAATGAATCTAACTGCAAAAACGAAAAATCAGTTATAACAAATTCACGACGTATGGTCAATGGGCATTTAGGCTTAGCGATTTTGGAAAAGAACGGATTCGGTTAAAGGCAATTAACTTTAACAGCAGCAAAACTTTCGTTTTAAAATCAATTGCACGATTTTTGTCCCCAGCGCACCATATGTTCTTTTATTCAACTAAAACTTGATTCGTTGAAATATTAAATATTTGTATTTTTCATTAAGCTTTTATTCTCGCAATACCATTTCAAAACGTTTTTCAAGGTTGTTTTTGCAGATAAGTATATTAGATCAATTTAATTGTAAATTTCATGGGTAATTTTTAGGCAATGACCAGATCCAATCGCGGAACTGTAGCAGGGTACTTCTTAGCGGGAAGAACCATGCGATGGTTTTCGGTAAGTACTGTAAATATACTGTAGGTGCACTCAACTGCTCTTTGTACAGGTCCGCTTTTCTGATCTGGTTTATGGTTTTTAATTGCTTCTTTTTCTTTTTTTTTAAGTTTTTTTTTTTTTTGAGCACGCATCGAAAAGCGATGGAGTGCCAAAAACGACATAAGAAGTGCGATTATTTCTAGTATAAAATAAACTAAGATAAAAATTGCGACGTTATTATCACACCGGAGTAATTTTTTTTAAGAGAAGAAAATTATTTGCACAAAGTTTAACATTTTAGAATGTTTTGCGCATTACCGTAGCTCTTTCATTTGAGTCATGAAATAGTCAACTTTAAAGACGGCTTGTTATGTTGCTGTAGCGTTTCAAGTAGGTGGCGGGCCAGTTTATTTTTTGATGTTTTGCTGCCAATGCCACTAACAGCTTAGTGACTATGATAACAGTAGAGCCGCATTTGCTGTATTTTCTCACTCATGGCAGCTTAGACTCCAGCAGGCGCATAGCCAGAATTTTGCGTAGGATGGAGAGGGATTGAACCAAAATTTAAAATTTTTTTGTACGAAAAATATCACAAATGGGTGATGGGCGAGCTTACTAGTGCAACTAAAAAGTATCTCAAACAGAGTTTGGAGGTGGAGCCTCCAACCACCGGATGCCATAGGGGTCTGAGGGCAAAGACCCACCGCTAGGCGATTTTTGGAATTTTTCGGAAAAAACAACCACGTTTAGCTCGATTTGGAATTTACCTCAAACGTTTTTAAAGCAATTTGAAAAGAACTTAATTGCTAAGATTTGGAAGCGAGTAAAATAATTAAATTGCCTTTTGCCAAGCCTTTTCAGCCATGCTTCAGCCCTCCCTTGTTGGCTTACAATCTTACAGGCCCAGTCCAAAACACGTTTAAACGCTTTAATTTTGGGGTTAGATTTTCTTAGTGACTTGGCTAAAGGGGAAGCTGGAGCCCCTTCAGACCCCAGGTTGCGCCACTGAATCCTAGTTAAGTGAGTTCACTTTAATTCCAGTAGAAACAATCTGAACCAACACAAAATCAGTCAATTCATTTAAAATCACTATATTAAGAACTAAAATGCTAAAATCGATTTCGGTCTCAAAGGACCATCATCAGTATCAGATACCGTCTATGAAATTTATCCACAAAATCGTAATCCGGTACTTTTTTGGTCTGGGTTTGATTCTCAGTGTCCTCTCATCGATAATTATGTTCACTTTAATTCCAGCTTCCAAAAGTTCAATTACCGGTATTCTATATATTTATTTATTTGTTTGTTTATGTATTTATTTGTATAACTAATTAACTATACAGGATTCCAGTTTCTAAGTCAGAGTGGACAATGTCCTATTAGTTTTTTTAAACACAAAAGCTGAAAAAGCTAAAACCACTAATGCGTACAAACTCTTTCAGCAATTTTTTTGGCATTCTCATTGCAAGTTGCTTTGCTGTCTCACATCAAGTTTTTTCCTGAATTGATTTTGAATGAATAATGCGACAAATTATTAGACAACAACAAACTCTATTCAAACGTTTACTTTGGCAAAAAATCTCTAGATTGTCCCGAAAAATCACCATATCACTATGATCAGAGTAAAAACCACTAGCTCTAGTGAAAAAGCACTAAGCGTTGAAAATCGAGAGGAGACAATGGCTGATATGGTCGACGTAGCGCGCATTTAAAAATGCTAATTAAAGATATTTCGCAGGTTGGAGCTTCCCTTTTTGTGAGCAACATTGGAAGTGAACATTTTATTGGACTTGCTGGTTCGGGCGCTGCGATAGGATTTGCTGTTGCGGCTTGGGAACTTAACGTAAGCTTGTGAATTACTGAAAACAATAATGCAGTGCTTGGAGAAAGCGCATTGGCCCAGCTGTTAGAAGTCTGACGCTTAAATGAAGTCTTTATTCAGTGTTGCATTTATTTTGATTATATTTTTAGAGCTACGTAAAACACAAGGCACCTATCAGACCCGAATTAAACCCGAAGTTTTGTCAATTTCAAGCCCAAGCTCAACCCGAAAAGCCCGGTGTTGTCTTGGTCTAATCTGTTGGCCCGTGAGCATTTCGCGAAGTCTAATTTGGCATATCTTCAAAAAAGTTGGGTCAACTCTGGCGTAACTGTTTCATTTCTTCCCATGTTGTGTCCGAATTCCACCTTCCTACAGTCAGCCCTTTTTGGGTTATAAACGAATTAATGGACATCTAGTACTGGTTTGTCGCTCATCGCTCAGTTAAAACAAAGTCTTGCGAATGCGTGCACGTGCGCCGCGAAGTACCAATCACTAGAATCGTAAAAATTCATGTCTTTGCTTTGACAGAAGCTGTAAGGAATTTGATTTTGAGAGCTTTATTGTTTAGTTTTTTTCTGGAATTGTTATAATCATTTTAATCAAAAATTTGGCACTAGAGAAACTGCCGAATCTCAAATTCGTGACCAGAAATTTCCATTAGGAGCTATGTTAAAAAGCGAAGGAGTTTGGTAGTTGTGGAGAACGATAAACTACTTCCAGACGTAAGTCAACAAATGGGAAAAAAGGTTAACAGAAGTCTAGCTACTCAATAACATACATTGAAATGCTTATTAATGTTTGTTCATTCATACTTAATTTTAGAAAAATTATCCCAAATAACTATTTTTCGCCTGCAGTTTTGCAAAGTATCTGAGATGTTTTAGAGGTCAAAGTATACTGAAATGGGGTTTGATTTCATCATAAAATTTACCTCCTCAAATATAGCCAGTATAACGACTTGCCAGATCTACGTCACTTGACGGAAAATCGTTAGCGTGTTAAGTGTGTCTTTTGTTAGTTTGAAACTTAGTATATAACGCAGGAAATTACCCAGCCGGACGTAACATATTTGCATTTGCAATAAACTAATGATACAAAGTACAGTCAAGTTTTTGACAAAAAATAATAAATTCGTTCTTAAATCAAAAAAAGAAAAAACACATTGAACACATTGATAGACATTTTATAAAAAAGCATTTACGGTTGTGCATTGAGCTACTATATTGGAGATGCAAGATAAGGTGTCAGAATATTTTATCCCGCTGAGATACTCCAATCAGCTACATCCCCCATACTACCACACTATGCCTAACAATTTAGTAGTTGGGATTAGGACAAACAAACTATAGTTCTTTTTGAGATTTTGTGCAAAACGACCTCGATTTCGACTATGCAGTATGCAAATCGCAGATATGATTTCCACCAAAACGATTTTGACCTTAAATCTTCCAAATAATTTTCTTTTATGTTTGTAAATAAATTGAGTAATGTTACGCATTATTTAAAAAAAATTCCACATTTAACATTGAAGAATATATGCTATAGAGTTGTAGGTGACGATGATCATGTTTTAGACTGGTTTCAGTATGTGTTTATAATGATTATTAACATAAATTTACACTTTTTCTTCTACAGGCTGTCGCTTATCTCCAAATGCTGGGATTCCTGTTTGTTCCGGTTTACATAACAAGTAGGGTAAGTGGCGTGTTTTTACATTATCAGATTTTATTTGCTCATTTTAGCGTGACGAACTTACCCATTTAAAATACAATTTTTTCACCCTCCTTTGTATGCTTCTGATTTCATAATCTTCTTAAAGAGTACCGTAATCGCATTACTTTGGTATTCGTGGAGTCGCTGGGGGGCCGGCTCGCCCCAGGTGTCAGTATTTTGGAGTGACACCATTTTATGACACCAATCGAGCAAAAAAGAAAAGAACAATATGTTTATTGCAATTGTAATTACATTTTATTCACCAAGTTGCCTTGGCCAGGAGACAGCGAAGGGATCTTTCGGTCTTCGAGTCAAGCTGCCACCTGCCCACCTGTCTACCACACACGATGGAGGCTTCACACTGTCCCTTTAATTGCTGAAAGTCAAGCAGGGAAGCTGTGAATACCAATTTTTATAGTCTTTGATTTGACCCGACCGGGAATCGAACCCGAGTCTACCGTTTCAGTAGCAGACGCTCTATTCACTCGACCACTGATTGGTTAATTTAATATCATTGGAAATGTTTCAGCCCACCGGAAAGGACCAAAAGTTTATTTAAAGCATCTTTCGAAGCATTTGTTTAAAGGGGGGCGGTAATTTGTCAAACATATACCTCATAAATTAGTAAAAACTGAAAAATCGCGGAAACTACGCAATAAAATTTGATCACTTGTTGAAGCCTGTTGATTATAGGTTTTATAAAAAAAAATATATTCGTATATAAGCTCAGGAATGGGGGGCGAGTGGCTTTTCAGTATTAGTTAATTACCAATCACTCCGACTCTAATATCCTTCCATTAGCACCCCCCCACCAATTATTTTTCTGCATTAAATACAGACGAAATGGAATACTCTTTGTGAGTTTTATTGAACTATAAGATTTTATGATTTACGGTACCAGCTTGTAAATAAGATAATTCAAATTTTACCATTAACCACTCTCACATAGCCATTGCTCATTTATGCACCTAGTTTAATCGTGGTTTTGCACTGCAAATTTCTATTCGATTTTTCAAAATTATTAGTTTTTATCGAAATAGACTTAAAATCAAGTTATTTTTCAAAAAAATACAAAAGTTTCGAGCGCTGGGAAAACGATAAACAAAACTCTGGCCTGCAACGTCAAAACATCACAATTAAATTATTATTATAAACATAACGCATATTTGCGATTGTAAATTTTCTACCGGTTTTTTACTTGTAATTTCTTTTATACTCTGTTGTATTTCGCATTAGCTTCTAAAAACTTAGAAAATAAGGTTAGGAACTAGAATGAGACATTGCCAAGCGACATCTAGGGAATTCGCAACAGCATGTTTTAAGGGGTCAATTACTTAACGCTATATTAATTATTCTACCAACCGACAAATCTTGCTAAATGCGAATTCTCCTATAATAACTTTTTTACACTAAAACAATAAAATTCCCATTTACCCCAAACAAGATAATAATCTGACTTCTTTTTTGTTTTGGTTTAATATTTACAATCAAGCTTTAACACCTTATAGTTACTTAATGTCTGAATCCCTCTGAAAGTTGATAAGTTCTTATAACAGGTTTCCTAGTTCTCAAAACGATCAGTGGTTAGCAAAAGGGTCAGTTCAACCGTTTAGTGGTCACGTGGATAGAAATCACCTGCTACTGAAGCGGTAGATTAGGGTTCGATTCCCGGTAGGGTCAAACCAAAGACATTTCGGCCTATTTAAACTGTTATGTGTTAAAAAGAGGGGGAGAGCGACCTTAACTAGAAAACCGAAAGGTTGTTTGGTGCCCCAGACATTGCAACTATTTTATTTATTCTATGAGTGTTTCATCTTTTTTTCTTATGCGTGCATTGTCAAATAACGATAAACAAACAAACTACAAAAATTGGTATTCACAACTTTCCTGCTTGACTTTCAGCAATTAAAGGGACAGTGTCAAGCCTCTACCGTCTGTGGTAGACAGGTAAGCAGGTGGCAGCTTGACTCGAAGATCAAAAGGTCACCTCACTGTCTCCTGTCCAAGGCAACTTGGTGAATAAAATGTAAGTACAATTTCAAAACAAAACTTGAGTGTAATTCAGGTACAGAAACAGGCCAGTCAGATTTATGATGACACTAAATTAAGCAATAATACTGTAGCAATACCGTAGTTCAGGAACCATTTAATTCTTGAAACTACAGTAGTTAGGCAGTGCTAATGTTTCGAAACAAAATTGTTTTTATTATTTTCGAATGCTTTGGTTACAATGTAAAATGCCTGTACAATATTCATACCTAGGTCAGGGGTGCCGAAACCGGGGGGGGGGGGGGATATTGATATTATCCCCCCAATAATTTGACTGTATTCCCCTCAATAATTTGAGTGTGGTCTACATCTGCATCCACACCAATAATTTGACTCTGGTGTGCATCTGAGCGCAGGTCTCTACTTGAATTCAATTCGGGGAAAAAAGTGTTCCATTGTTGGTGAAGACCTTTTTTTTGGTCTTTACTTAATTTGCTCACCTGAAAAAAATCGTGGTCAAGGTTCATCCCCCCCAATGTTGAAAATAGGGCAAAATTGGGGTAAAATTGCAAATCATCCCCCCCAATGCTCAACAAAGATCGGCACCCTTGACCAAGGCAAGCCATAACGAATCTAGGAGAGTTACTACACCTATTAAAAACTTTATATTTTTAAGTTATATTATATTATAAGTTTGTTATTGAACTGAACTACAAACGTTAGATTTCAGTTAGATATTAGAAAATTAAAATGGTGAAGGACATGTTCGGGGGATCCCCAATGTTTCCCAAACTTAGTTATGTTGCATTGCTTCTTAATTATCTATCACTTACACTGCCTAAGCATATCACTTTTTTAGCTTATGTGCTCAAAATTTTATATTTTAGGAGACCCGAGTGGAGTGACGCTCCTAAATTTTGTAATCTTTCGTTTTTAGCAGCTATACTTTTTGTGAAACGTAAGATAAGCTCAAGCGGTTAAAAATTTTCAATTTTTAGGGAGTCTACGTAGGCCCTTTAGGGGAACTCCAACTTTTGTCAATTTTTATCTCTTATTTTCACTTATCTTGAAAACTTCAGCTTTCCAGCTCAAGCAGTTAAATCTTTTTAATTTTAAGGGGTTAATTAGGGGAAATCCTCTGATTGGCACCAATAAATTTTGTGAAGTTTTAACTTTTTTTTTATATTTACCAATAGACTTACTAAGCATTTGATTTGCTTTAATCAACTTTTAAAAATTTCAATGTCTTTTGGGGTATGTTCGAGGGAAAACCCTTACTTAATAGCCCCATTTTCAGGCTGACACTTGATGTTACTAATCATACCTGCAGCTAATCGATCAAAGTTTGAACTTTCTAGGTTTAACGGTCTAGCGCTAGATGAAAATCAGATTGAAAAAGAAACATAAAAAAGAATAATGAAAGCAAAAAAATGAAACAGAACAAAAAAAGAAAAAAACGTCCTATTTGAAGTAAATGGCAGAATCAAAAGAAAGGTTGTCAAGAGTGTGTTGAGAAACCGCGTCTTTTTTCATTAAATTTGGTACTTTCCTAGATATACCGTTCAAATTTGGCCTCTTATTCCCAGTTTTTAACCTCTAAAATTCCGGTCACCTTAGGGGCTCCCCTAAAATTGGTATGTGCGAAGCTTTTATTTATCTCCGTCTTCTATATGTAGTTCAGTTTTCTGTACTTTCAGTTGTTTGCAAATAAGAAGTCAATTAACAAAATTTCAATGTTAATTTGATCATTTTTTCCGGTTTCTGAACTACAAATAGCGGTAACAGACCGATTGCCATAAAAGTTTTATAGCACGACATTTTTATCTATCTGCATGTCTTATCCAATCTTCAGCTTTCTAAGTTTAGCCTTTTTTTTGAGTTTTAGCTTGAAACCAAAGCTAATTTTGATTTTCATTTAGGACTTGAAACCAAGTCGCTTTTGCAGATGTTGTTATACAGCAGCTATTGTACAGTAGCGTACGCAGGATTTTCAAAAGGAGAGGGCCAGGACATTCAGAAAATTTGAGAATAATAAAGACTAGAATGAAAATTTTCTAGCCCAAAACCAAGTCCGTTTTCTTACCAAAAAAAAAAAGGTCTTCACTCAAATTTGGTCCGGTTTTTGGCCCAAAATTAGGTGAAAGCCAAAAAAAGGTCTTTGCCCACCGTTTCTGTGCTCAAACACTCTGCCCAAGTTACAAGGGGGGGGGGGGCATGCCGCAATTCTGCATACTATTCTATGCTAATTATACTATCCTGGCGACCCAAAGGGGGGGCCATGGCGCAATGCCCCCCTAAATACGCCCCTGCTATTGTAGATGGCAAGTAGTTTTCCGAGGAAGAAAATTCTGTTGAAGTCAGATCATTATTTTACTTTGGAAATAATGGAAATTGTAGTGTTTTTGCTTAGAAAAAAAAAAGTGCAAGAGAACAAGCATTCAGCGATTTGTTTGTTGCTCAATAGATTGATGGTGTAAAAGATAATTGGCGCAAAATAGCATGCTGTTACAAAGCCCCCAGATATCCTCGGCGATGTCGTATTTTAGTTTTATGTTTGTTTGTGTGCGTTTTTAGCATTCCACTCATGATTGGTCAGTGCAGTATATTTTTTACTGTTTTAGGTTGTGACCATGCCAGAATATCTGTCGAAGAGGTTTGGCGGGACCAGATTACGTGTAACAATTGCTGTACTTTCCCTTCTACTTTATATTTTCACCAAAGTTTCGGTAAGAGTTGCTTGATTAGTCCATACAACGCCTTACATTTCTTGTCGCTGTCACGGAAAAGCAGTATTAATGAAAACTGCCATTCATGTTGCTTAACTCTGTTTTATACGGTCTATTAAACCAACGTATTTTACACGGGGGGAAAGGGTACAAAAAATGCCCCTTCTTATCTAACTCCTCAACCAAAAGTCATGGAAATATTAAATTTGGCATGCAGGGTGGTGCTAGTTGATGACGTCATCATTAAAAGTTGAGAAATAGTGGTTTTAAATTTATGAAGTCTTCAGAGTGACGTCAGAGGTATATTTTTAAGAAATGACGTCATTTTTCCAATAATGTCATAGGTGGTTCGAATTTTATATATAAGTTTGTTTTTTGATACTGAATTATAAACTGCCTAAGTTAAAGTGGTTACGTCCCTAAAACGTATTGTGACGTCATTTAAGTTAAATAATGTGCAAAAATGCTCATATTAAGGAAAGTGACTTTGGCACATCTCGAAATTGGAAAAATTTTTTTTGCTTCAGCAACTTCAAATATTTGGAGGTTATTTGTGTAAAAATTTGACTCAAAGTCAAGTTAATTTGAAGTAAAAAGCGTTTTTGTGAAGGAATTTATCGTAAAAGAAACGAGATTGGGGAGCATTTCCCGAACTATTTTTGCTGGGGAATCTCGCAAGTATACTATCTTGTACTTGTATTCAAATGGAACCCTAGTAAGTTCACCAGAAAAACCAAACAAAAGATGTTGTTTGGTATACAGCAATTTCAAATAGTCCTTATTTAAAGATTGTAATGGAGAATTAATTTAAAAGAATAAAATAAAAGCAATTTACCAAAACAAACATGATGACCTAATTAGAATGAATGTACTAGTTTTCTTTTTGGAGTGCATCCAGTGCCCGACGAAGTGAAGTGGGAGGCATAAAAATATTAAAATTAATAGATTTGTATACTTAGAGATATCGTAGCAAAAATGATGCATAAATATTAAAGAAAAACTACCCATAAGTTTTGTTTCATACCATGCTCCCATCAAAACGTCAACTCCTTGTAGGGTTTGAAGCAAAACCGAAATTTATTTAAACTATCAGTTCTGTTCTATGTAGGTCAATCTTTACGCCGGAGCCTTGTTTATTCAGCAAAGTCTTGGTTGGAACATTTACCTATCCATGATTGGATTAATATTGATCACAGCGCTACTTACGATCACTGGAGGCTTAGCAGCTGTTATTTATACGGATACTTTGCAAGCCATTTTAATGGTTTTGGGTGCTACGATACTGACCGCGCTAAGTAAAACAGTCTAAATATTTGAAAATTAAGCAGCTGTACTGTACATCCTTCGCTGTATTTGTGTATTACAATCTGATAATAGAGCAGATCGCCGAAATTCCTGAAGTCTTGGAAATTTTTAACCTGAAAAAATTATTTTTGGCTGTTGTTCAAGCAAAGCAAAAATGCAAAGCTTACAGTATTAAGCTTTTATTGCAACAGTTAGCATTGAAACATTATTGTTTTGGACGTAGCCTAATAGTGAAAATAGCTAGAATAAATCAATGAATTTATTTCTTTGCAAAATTAGAACCATTTTCCTTATGTTTGGACCGGCCAGTTGGTCGAGCGGTAAAGCGTTCGTCTCTGGAGCGGGAGGTCTGAGGTTCAAATCTCGGGCCGGTCAAATCGGACACAGTGTTGCCGACGGCTCGCCACCGCTGCGACATTTCTTCGAAAGAAGCTGTGTTGCCCGGGCGCAATGACGCGGAGATGGGCCCCGCCAACTCGTTACACGCTTCGGCGTAATCCAGCAAGTATAATGAAAGATTTTATTTGATTCCCAATGTTTTAGTTGATGTTTAACACTAAAGCAGTCTTCTCTACTATGCGTGTAGCATAGCATAGATCCTTACCAGTGCAGTTACTACCATTACAATTTCGGTGCTTTTCACTTCCAGCATCTTCTGGAGAAGTAGCGTAGAAAACCAGTGGCGAGTCCAGGAGGTCTAAAACCCCCTGCTCAAGCAGGAAAATGTAAGAAAAACTTGTAATACATAAAAGTTATCGCAATATCTGGAGCAAGATCTATTTCTTTTTCAGGCTTAATAGTAAAAACGTCAAAATTTTAGAAATTTGCTTCTTTTAAGAGGCTCCAAAAACGTGCAAAATGCGATCCAAATGGCGTTAAAATGGCTATTTTTGCGGATAAATTGCAAAAGCTTCCCAGCGGCATAAATAACACATTTTTGACACACAAAACATTTTAACTTTTGGTTTAAGCCCCCTCCCTTTAGCAAAATTCTGGTTGCGCATCTGGGTTGCACCTAAAACTATCAAACTGAAAGGGAAAGTCGTACAAAAACGTTTTCGAAAGTAATATGTCTTGAGCTGACCCCCCCTGCAAAAATCTCTGGATCCGCCCCTGAAAACTGTCCCAATTTATCAACTTTTTAAGTCCACCTGTTACTATTTTGCAGGTTTTATCAAGGTTGGAGGTTACTACGCTATGAAAGACAAATATATGAAAGCCATCCCTGCTGAAACAAACACTTCACTATCACTAGTCAACTCAGGTACTTATTCAATCGTTCAAAAGTTTTAATTTATCGCGCTAGGTTTGAAATTGCAGTTAAAGTTATACTGTATAGTGTCACACAACGTGGATAATGTGAAGCAAGGATCGCAAAGGAATCACAGGAACAAATAAATAGATACTTGTTTATTCAGTATGTAGAAAATACAGCACATCGTAATTTAAGTTAAAATTTACTACACACTACATAGTATACAATACAGTAAAACAAATAGTAGAGCAAAGCTTACCTATAAGCAACATTCATCCACATGACTTTTTTAAAAAAATATTCTGCCGTTAGCACTCTTAAAAGTTATTTATGACTCCACTGATAGTTTAAATAAGTTATGACGTCACAAACTTTATAGATTGCGGGAAGCCATTGAACGATTCTTTTATTATCTTACGTGAGCCAACCGACCCAGACGTCCCTTGGCCGGGTCTCATACTGGGCCAGACATGGCCTAGCATCTGGTACTGGTGTACTGATCAGGTATGGGATATTCTACTTTAGAAATAGAGAAAATGACATGTCAGGGTTGGTCAGTGGTGCCGTCGAGGGTAAATTCGGTAAGCGAGGCTTATACCAATTTTTTTGCCTAGTTAGGCTCAGCTGGCTATAAACTAGTTTGCCTCGTTAATATCCTATAACTTGTTATTAATATCGTTGGTCTTCACCTTAGATTAACGAAGAGATACAACAAGATTTTGTTCAAGACCTTTTTTTGGTTTTCAATTAAATTGACAGCAAAATGCAACCAAGTTTTGATGAATACCGTTACACTTTAGAATCTACAAAACCACATTTGTTGATGCCTACGCACTTATTTGTAGAATTTGGCAAAGCGCAACCTACGCAATTGCGAAAGTTGCGTTGCGGACTAATGTTTTCAAAATTTATGGCGGATTAACTGCGTTGCGCTTCAATTTTTTTTTTTTTTTGTTGTTGCTCAATAGCGCATTATTTTAAACTTTGAATAAAATTTTGTTTCAATTCAATGGCGCGATTGTCGAATGCCGATATTTAGCAAATTACGTGCTCTTTTTCTATCTAGAATCGCAAATTCGGGGAAATTAGTATTGTGGTTTGTGAATTTGATTGCAAAAGTTAGGTTACGCTTTAACTTGGTATGAAAATCCCGCTCCACAATTGCGGAGTTGCGTTGCGCTTTAACGAATAAAAAAGTTCGCTGTGGAGGTTGCGTTAAAATAAAAAAATTAATTGCCCATCTTGCACTGCGCTTTTAGTGGTTGAAAAAGTTGCTCCGTTGCACTTTTGGTAAAAGGTTATATTTTGTTCCCTTCTCCGTCAATGTGCTTAGGACGGCAGCACTGGATCAAACTGATTAGTGTGCTGCGACATAGCTCAATGCAGTATAATCTTATTGAATCATAGACAATGCGCGACAGAGGTGTCAGAAATAATTAATACAGACAGTGGTAGAACCAGGAGAGTCTAAAACGGTGAAGCTTCTCCACCCGTTAACAAATATCCACGTTGCCTTTTTGCTGCAAACGCTTTTTCAGCCGCGAATATCGCGGAAATTATACCAGCTAGAACGCTAATTTTTGTTTCAAAACATAGAGAAGCTAAAAATCATTAAAAAGAAGAAATTGAAAAAATCGGCGTTGCCTTCTTGCAGCGCTAAGTACTGAGTAGAATTGACTTGCTTAAATTGTAAATGCATAATGTTTTCTGGTATTTGTTTTGTCACTTAGAAATTTTAATCCAAATATGAAGCTTTTATAAAAATCTGTTGGACTTGACTAGTAAGTTGGGGGCTGAGCAACTCAATTCTTGCAAATGGTTTCCAAATCTCAGAAATTTAGTTAATACTTCAAACGGCTCTATACAAACTTGCCAAGTATCTTCCAAATGGCGTTAAATGCCAATTGTAATTTCCCAACGACTGGAAGCTTCTTTACGCCCCCAGGTCCCCATATTAAAGTTTGGAATGTTTGTTTGCTCTGTAAGGTAAAGAGCGGCCCCACGAGCTTTATGACAACAGCTAGCCAAGTTAGATTACAACGAAAAAAAAGTTTTTTCTTGCGGCCCGCAATGTTTTGGCCGATCTCTTTTGCGGTTCTTTTAATTAATATTCTCAGTCTTATACTGCCTTGTGCTAAGTTGAAGCGTTAAATGACAGCAATCAATCATTCAATACGACGTTGCTATGTCTTTCAATATTTACAAAAATTGCATGATAAACTTTATTCGCGTAGCTTAATTATTCGGTTGAGGAAGCAACATCAGCATTGGAATTTTGCCATTTGTACTGGTTAGAACTTCACTGGCGCTCAAGACCTTTGTTTTTACTGCTTGGGCTATTTTTGGTAGATGAGCATCAAAATTGAATTTGATGATTATAATTAAAAAGCGAATGAACCTAGAGAGCTAAATTTTGATTACAACATGGAGATAAAGGAAAAGGGTCGTGGATGTCAGTTTCGGGTAGCCTAGGTCACGTAATCGTGGTTTAGGAAACCAAAAAACGGGTAAAAGCAGCCATTTCTGTATCGATAATATTTTATTTCGCCTATAAGTCAAAAATTGCTATGTACTGTGCGTGAAAAACTGAAGTTTAGACACAACGTACATGCAGATGAAGGCTTCATGCATATGAATTTTGGGGCTTTATCTGTACTAAGTTTTGGGGCGTCTTGTCACGTGACAGCACTTTTAGATGTCGAAAGCCGGAAAAAAGTGGACAAATTCGAACCGGTACCATTATATCTCAATAAGTACCGATATTGATGAAAAAAGCTTCGTGGTTTTTAAACACACGGTTGACCTCCTTTCTTATGCAAGGCCAAGTATCGTTTACCCCGACTTGGACACTTTTTTCTTTTGCCCCTTTTTTCGTTTTATCTTATCTACTTTTAAACCGATAAACTCAAACAGATCAAACTTTGATCGATTAGGGGTCGTATGTACCAACGTAGATTAACTTTGATCGGATGATCAACGAAGTTTTTGGAGGAAACTTTGAACAAATGGCTGGACAAATGACTGCAATCATAAAGTAATTCGATCATAGCTTCTTTTCAACTTTCTAATTCAGTTGTCGCAATCGTTGATACTTGGCTAGAGTACAACCTTTAATCTCTAGAATTGCCCATGTCGGCTGAAACTAGAGAACAACTGAGATGTTAATTGACGAATCGAAAATGGCAGTTGATACTTCCTTTGGCTTCTTGAATCTCAGAAAGCAGCACACCAATCTTAAATTAAAACTTCTGTGTCAGATTGAAACACAAAATTACTCTCACTGAGCAAAATTGCTCCATTAAACTTCTTACGATCGACCAGATTCAGATCGTAAAAGACTTAACCGCGACCGACCAGGTTTAGATCGCACCTTACACACTCTCGCGATCGTCCAATTCAGATCGCCAAACTATACGGCTACACAAGCCAACCACAGATACACAAACTCGGCAAAACTGCCTACGAAACTAATATCTAAAAATCACCCACTCTTAGAATGTTAGAATCCTGAATGAAAAACGACCCGCCTATTTATACTACGACAAAAGCTATGGAATATCCCAGAAAAATCCTTGATAAATCACAATAGAAAAAAATACATGAGCTTACGATAAACAAATTTCGAGATAATTATGACGTCACACAGGCCCGGTGCCAGAATAGCGTGACTTGGGAGGCAGAAATAAATTTTTGGGGGGGGCACGAGAAGTTTATTTATGAGAATTCGAGAGGGGCATGGGGGCACGAGAAATTTATCGCAGTCTAGATCAAAGGAACAAGGTGAAGACCAAAGATTCAAAGGGATTTTCCCGCCGAAATCGGGAATTCACGCGGTTTTTTTCGAGCGAAACCTAGTGTTCTCAAAAAAAAAAGTTCTTCACTGTAATTGCAAAGGTTTTTAGGAATTCAAGCGGTTTTTCTGTTCGATGACAGGTGATCTCCAAAAAAAAAGGTCTTCACTGAAATTGCAAGGGTTTTTTCAGCCGAAATCGGGAATTCAAGCGGTTTTTCCGGCCGAAAACAGGTGATCTCCAAAAAAAAAAAGGACTTTATAACAAAAATGTCGTGAATTCCGGTGTCAGTTCACAAAAACTACGAAAATACCGGTGGCAAACACCAATTTGGGCCTCGATTTGCACTCCAGTAGCCCCGAGCCTGTTAATTTCTTCGGGGCACAGTCCTCGCTTGGGGGGGCACAGTCCTCATTTGGGGGAGCACAAGCAGTCATTTGGGGGGGCACGGCCCCAGTATGCCCCCCGTGGCGCCGGGTCTGACGTCACAAACTTCAAATCTAACTTTAGCAATTAAGACACGTAAACAACCCAAACAATCGATAACTGCAGAAGATAGTAGAATGTACTAGAAAGGAATTATCTCAAATATTCTAAATCAAAAAAAGCAGCAAAAGTATTAAATCACTTACGTACATGTTAAAATACAACAAATAATCATATCGCAGGCATTCAAAATTATTATTTCGTGACATCAGTTTATTCTAATTAAATAAGTTCAATAATGTAGAAGATAAAAAATTGATAATCTGCGGATCAAAGTCAATCCACGTTGGTGCATACAAGTATAAAAATATCAGAAATGGCTAGTGCTTGCCTGAAATCGAGGTGCCACGTTGAGGGCTCCCCAAAAAATCTACCTTCCAAAAGTTTGAATTTTTGAAACCTTTTAGCTAGATAGGTGTAGTTGTAGCATGCGTTAGTAGGGGTCTCACTAACTAGGTCTTCAAAATTTGTCTACCTATTGCACTAGCGAATGAATGAAATTTGCGGGACAAGTTAATATGAAAGAGAAGTGAAACATGAAAAATTAGGAAATGCCACGTTGCAGGAAAATCCCCAAATATTGCCCCTAAAGTTTGAAATGAATAACCCTTGAGTAAGACAAATGGCATTTCAAGAATAGGTAGTTAATCAATAATGAAGCATGACAAAATTTGTTAATGCCACTTTGGGGGGGTCCTCAAACGGGGCCTCTAAAGTATAACATTTATTACTGTTGAGCTAGACGAATAATTTTTTCTGAGCATGTGAATATAAAAAAGAGTTAAAACGTGACAAAATTTGAGGATGTTACGGGGGGAGAAACCTTAAGCAATTTAATTGTTCATTATTACGCATTATAATAACAAAACGGCACAGCTACTACACCGTACTGCTAACAAATTTCAAGACTTTTTGGTTTCAAGATTTCAAAAATCTTTATTGTTTTTGCGTTTTATACCGCAATGAAAAACGTTCACTTGCCCATATGTAATGGCTTTCAAAGTTTGACTGGTTTTTGATAAATTTTGGGCCTTGCAAACACTGTAAAAATAAAAATTGTAAAACTTGCTACACTATCACCGGTACCAGATATCTATAACCAGATATGTAGTATAGGCTATAACCCTGCTAGATACAGTAGCGTAGCCAGGAGGGTGGGGAGGGGGGGCTCGAGTCCCCCATTGGCCTGAAGAGTATGCAAAATACCCTGTTTTTAGCACTTTTGATTCCGATTTTTGCACTAAAAACAAAAATACCCCCCTTTCCCTCGATGGTATTGGCGATGAGAATTGGTCAAGAACCTAATGTGATATCGACCAGAAAAACTCGCTTTCAGATTGGATGAAGACTTTTTTTTTCTTTTTGGAGATCAACTAAATTTGGGCAGAAAAGCCGTCTCAATTTCAGTGAAGACCATTAAAAAAAAACGGATCACTCTGAGTGAAGGCCAATCAAAATCTGGGTCAAGATCGTTTGATTTTGTTTCCATCCTCCAAAACAGCCCCCCCCCCCCACAGCAAATTCCTGGCTGCGCTACTGGCTAGATACATGCCTTTTCATAATAAAGCAGCTGAAGTGCAACAATTTTTTTTTCTGCTTATTTAATGAAGCTGACAGGCGGCATCACCATCTTCACCATCCGAAAAGTGATGTTCAGTAACTTCCAAAATCTTCACTTGATTTCAAGGAATGGATGATCTTACAAAGTTTCCAATTATTAAATATAAAAACTTTGTATTGTATGAATAATAATCAATGAAGTTTTAAATTTTTTGCATTAGAGCAAAATCTTTGGAAAAGACAGCTCATAATAATTTAATTGTGATGTTTTGACGTTTGAAGGCCAGAGTTTTAATGTTTAATCGTTTGCGTACTTCTAGCCTTACGGCTACCAGCGCGGAAGCTTAGGGAAAAGCCACCAGAACGGCGACTACTTAAAACAAGCAACGCGAAAAAAGTTATCCTCCCACAGAATTCAAACCTCTAGCCTTTGTATTAATAGGACAGTCGACTGGTATCCAAAGGCTGCAGGTTTGAATCCTTTGGGAGGATAACTTTTTGCATTGCTTGTTTTAAGTAGTTGCCGTTCTGGTGGCTTTTCCCTAGGCTTTCGCGCTGATAGCCTTTAGGCCAGAAGCACACAAACGATTAAAGACAGCACATAACAGTTTAAATTGTATTAGCCATATAGTGTAACCAGGATCTTAAACGAAAAAGCAAAACTAAGTATGATTAACAGCCTAAGTCATACAATTTCGGAATCAACTCTTGTATTATAATCCTCGTCAATATTAGGCACTAGGGAGCACTTTAGTTACAGATTTTAGTGGTCGCTTGGTGGATTGTTGTACTTGTCAAATGATAGCCACACACCAAATTTTAGACAAATAAACTTAAGTTTTGCCTGCCGACTTTGGGATTAAAAATTGACACTTTTGCGCCGTTAACGAGAACTAATTTGAAACGATACTGTATCAGCCCCGCGCTCTTGAGTCAATGCCAATTAGCATGCTGCGCACCAGAATGTGTATCGTAAGTTTCAGAACTTATTTACTTGTTTAGTTGTAACTTCTTTTTTTTTTGTTTTCTTGTTACTCTAAACGTAGTGTTTGTTATTTTTATTATCAAGATTGCTTGTGATATAGCTTTGTTGTTGTTCGTAACTAAAGAGATACGATCATCCGGTGTATGAGGATAATGGTAGTTTTTTTGCCTTTGTGTTATGCAGCTGTCACTGGTCACACATATTTTTACACATTTTAATAAAATGTAAAGTAAAAGTGACCCTTCTTGAGTTTGTATTGCAATATATTGATATTTCAGAATTGCAATATTTTGTATAAATGTCTTGTAATTAGCAATAATCATTAAAAGAAAACGAATAACCAGGAAAGACGTAAAGTATGCTGTGTTTGGGCAGGCACACCCTCTTTCTGCTCACCAACTTTTTTTAATTGGTGATGTGTTAAGAAATTGTTGGAGGTACAGATGTGAAGCTGAACGGTTTGCAAATGTGAATGAAATTGTAAAGAAAGCTGCTGTAGATGTTTCCGCTGTAGATGTTTGGGCTTGGGCAATTGGAGATCGGTTACCTGTTCCTTTGCTGGATCAAAAAGTCATTCAGGATAAGTTGAAAAGACTGTATTAAAAAGGACTGATTGTTAGCAGAAATAAGCGAAATCTTACAAAGTTGAACGAGTTCAAAATGAAAATGAATAAACTTTTTGACATTTGTAGTTGCATGTGTCCATCTGCATCTTGTTTCCAATTAAATTGCATAGCAAAGAACTGTGATAGAATTCATTTGGCTATAGTAAGTGAGATGTGAAGGTTTCTAAGCGTGAAATCCCACCCTTGCTTGACCAGCGTGGTGCTCGAAAGATGGTAATATCTGATATCAACAAAGATGTTAACAAGATGTGTCCCGAGTGACAGACAGCAAGAGACGAGGCCATGGAGATGGCTGTTAAAATCGAAAAAGATCAAGCTGGGGTTAGGCAAGAGCAAGTGCAGCTTGATTTCTCTGACGACAGTGCTAACGATGCAGGCAACAACTACAAAAGCAAACTGGACGAAGATTATATTCAAACGACCAGCATGTCAGACAACTGTTCCAAAAAAAACTTGATTAAACTTTCTAATCTTGCTTCAGTTTGCGATAGGTATGGTGTGTCAAATTATGCTGGTGTTGCCGTAACTTCGGCCACAATAATTGATTACGATATTATAATCAAAATGAATACGAGTCAAATTATTGGACCTAAGAAACTGGGAGACGAGAGGAGGCGATGTTGAGAGAAGAGAGGCGAGAAGCAGGACTTGGAAATTTAGAGAAACTCGCATTTTATTATAATGTGATGGAAAGAAATCCATGACTCGAGTTCTTGTGAAAAACAATAAAACATAAAGGTAGTGTCAAAGAATGAAAGTAGATGATCATTATGTCGTAATAATCAAACCTGGCAATAATGATGTTAAAGCGAATGAAGAGAGGGCTAACATTGATAAGGATTTTTAATACTGACTGATGAAGAAGTTATGGAAGATGCAGATGCGACAGAAAAATTACGTGAAAAGGCGTCCAAAAACATTAGAAAAGTAATTCTACCAATGCTGAAGTTCCATGCAACGAATTACTTCCACGTGATTGACAGGACACTGAATTGAAAACAGTCTCCTTTTTTGACATCCCTAAGTGATGAAGAAGTTTTACAATTTTTGAAGAACATCTGAACGTTCCGAAATGGCCGGGTCATGACTGAAGCTCGCACATAAGTGGCTGGTAACAGGGAAAGAGATGGCTACATCAGACAGCGACTTAGTAGCAGACGCCTTATGCATACTTTTCATAACAAGAATCAGTTTAACTTTAGTTATTGATTTCTACACAATAAAAAGCAATCATGTTAAGACGCAGTGTTTGAACAAAATATCTTTTCAAAATTAAAAATCGATTAATTAAATAAAATTACATTAGTTAAAATTTGAATTTCAACATAGCCAATCTTACAACTTTCTCTCAAGAAATTTTTGGACAGAACTTTTCAATAACGATGCAGGGAGCAGGATTTTTTATACACCATCTTAAATTTTGGGCTTGTGTTTTATTGAAATTAAAATGCGTTTTGACAAAAAAAGCGTTCCATTTATTCATGAGTTGTTCTATATTCGAGTACCGTAGTGCCAAATTAGCCAAAAATTGTCATAAAAAGTCGGTAGGGAAGATGAAGTTATTTCGATGCGAAATCGGGCAAAAACGCTTTTATTTATTGCAACAACAATCCAGCAAGCGATCGTAGCGAAATTCAAAGTTTTGTATTTTTCAATGCACCCTATTAGGCACCATAGGCAGTTTTGGTTTTGCCTCTAAGAATCTGTACTGTAATTGCTTTTCTGTATCAGCATAATTATCTAAATTTAAAATACAGTTGTTCAGTTTCATTCCAACGTACTCTTTCTCGGTTGCAGTTATATAATGTTTGCTGACAAAAATGCTGAAGCTCATCTTTGTTTAATTTTTTTAGGTGATTGTGCAAAGAGCGTTAGCGGCAAAAAGCTTATCGCACGTTCAAGGTGCAACCATATTAGCTGGATTCACCAAGATCCTTCCTTTGTTCATAATGGTTTTTCCAGGGCTGATAAGCCGCATCTTATATACAGGTCAGAGTTTTCAATTTTTGGTCCAGAATAGCCAAGGATATGTTAAAAACTAAAAAGCCATAACATTTGGGCTTGGGGGTAACTCAACGGTAAAAAATCAATTCTGACTGCCAATAGCCAGTTAAAGGATCGATTCCCTCAGTATCCGTTTCTGAAACCTCGTCTACATATTCAAGTTTTAGAAATTGTCTAGGGTAATTGAGGAGATTAAGCGTCCGCTTCTGAAACGGTAGTCTCGGTTTCATTTCCTGTCAGGTCCAACCTAAGCTTACACAAATTGGTGTCCATACCTTTCCTTCTTGACGCTCAGCAATAAAAGGGACAGTGTGAAGTCTTCAACGAGTGTAGTAGACAGTAGGTTAGGTGGCAGCTTTAAGTGAAGACCGAAACTCCCTTTTCTGTCTCCTGAGAAAAGCAAATTCAGCAAAAAATTGCAACTATAATGGTTAGTTTTAAATGAAGAAAGTACGAGTTGTTCTGTGAACACCTCAGCAAGTGAAAAGGGTTGCTGAATCTAGCTTTTGTCCTCAACAACATACAATAAAACACACCAAGAAGGTTTTCCAACCAACCGACAATGGGACTAGGCAATTTTGAACTATACAAGCAAACCGGGGGCAATTTTTTCAAAGCACTACACTGGACTCGAGTTTCGTATAAAACCAAATCTCATCAGCAGGGTTGGCGTAAACTAAAATACGGGTAACCCATGATCAAAACCGAAACAATCCTTCCAATACAAGGAACCAATCATTGTAAAAAAGAAAAAAAGAACTGAATAAACGGATCCAGTAAACCAACTAAAACCAAAAATGGAATTGGAGAAAATAAGAGCCCAACGGGAAAAAGTTTTTGAAGCAAGTCAAGTTTGTGAAACTTTGACCGTTATTTGCTTTTATTTGGTGTACAAAAGCCATCAGAAAAAATTAAGAGTGGAGAATGCTAGGAATTATTTCCAGAATATTCGTTTTTCTGATGAACTCTTTTGCAGATGAGGTGGCATGTGTTGACCCAGAAATTTGCCAACGAGTTTGTCAAAGCTCTTCAAGTTGCAGCAACATTGCTCTTCCCAGACTTGTGCTTGGAGTGATGCCTACAGGTAGGGTAATTTCTGTTTTCAATAGGTTTATATTCTGTCAAGCAGTGATTCTCAACATGTGTGCCACGGGAGATTCCCAAATGTGCTGGAAAGCTTTTGAAAAATGTTGAAAGTGTGCCTAAATCCCCCCACCAAAAAAAAAAGCAATAGGAACGAAAATAAAAACAACAAATGAGCATCACATAATCGTAATTTAGATAACAAAAAATTACTTAGCAGCAATGAATTTTCCAAATACCGTCACACTTACATTTACACATTAGAACTTTGGCATTTAGAGGTGACTCTTTTAACTCGTATAGCATGGTATGATGTAAAATATTTTGTAATGATGGTTTTTAAATGAATTTAATGGTAGAGTTTTCAGCTTCCTCGACACCCTTGCCATAAACCTGTGACCAATATATTGAAATATTTCCCTTCCAAAGTTAGGTTTTGTTTGTGGGCATATATTGGTCGTAAACTTCTTGTTTAAGCTTTTGGAAGGCTTTTTCTAGGAAAAATAACACAATAAAATTGGTCTGCGTCTTTATTTCGATGAAAGTCATACCTATCTCTGAGAATGTAAGCAAGGTTGGTCAGTTTTGTCTAAATCCAAATTGATTTTTATTAAATACGTCAGGTTTTTGAAAAAATGGCGTAATTATATCAAGAGCATTAATATTTTGGCATAGCTTGGGGGCAACACCTCGAAAATCCCCCAAATAGATCAAAAAAAATCAATTTTTGAGCGGCTTAAACCAAGGGGCTAATTATTTTTTAATGCTAATACATATGTTTAGGAGACAAAATATTTTGATATATTTTGGGAGTACCACCTTTTCAAAACCTTCCCAATGTACCCTCAAAACTTGATTTTTAAATGGATTAAATTATTGCAGGGGTGTTATTCGGATCAGTATATACGTGGTCGAAAAATAATTTTGGCACTGTGGGGATTCTAGCCCCTAGGGGATCTTAAAATAAAATACTTTTAATTGTTTCCTTAACAGAGAACAAAAAGCTTTTTAGGAGATCAATTTATTCCACATGCCTTGGTTGTTCACAGGGCTTGCCCCCAAGTTTCCATCTAGTTGCTGATTTGCGGCCATGATTTTGCTATTTTTTCTGCTTCCAAAATATTTAGATGATGCTATAGACCTTTCATTGTTATTCAAGTTTTGCCAAGATTTTTTTCTTGCAGGAGCGCGAGGATTGATGATGTCGGTGATGATCGCTGCATTGATGAGTGATTTGGATTCCATTTTTAACAGGTTTGGATGTTGTTTTTTTTTCATTTTCTATCGAAGGATGTGGGAACGTTGATTAGCGATAACGTTTGGTAATGGCTCCATTCAAGAGCAGTGGCAAAGAGAAGAAACTCTGAAGTATTTTGGAATATTCCAGGTTAATTGGAAGTCAAAAACAACGTTTAACCACGCCAACAGAGAGCAATCTTTTTTTTTCAGTGTAAAAAAAGACTCGGCCACAACCGGCAGACTGCGAGACTTACTGCTTAAAGCGAGTTTACACTGGACGCGAAGCGGTGGAAAGCAACCAAAATATGACGTCATCAGCAACTTGCAAAAGGTTTCAACTGGTCGCAAACTTTGCGAGCGGTTGCTTAACTTCACTTAGACAAAAATTCTTTGAATGGTTGGCCTATTTTGAGTAAGTGACGTAAGCGATCACTCGTGAAGTTTGCCTACCTTCGTTTCGCGTCCGACGTAAACGCACCTTTAGTCCTTAGTAAGATCAAAAGAAAGTCATAAGCGTAAAATCTTTTTCAAAAGGCACTGCAACTTGCAAGTGTTAAAGTCAAACTCCAATCACGAATCTTCAACACCTATCCTACGCCCTACCAGCATTTAACCATGCCGCTGCTTAATTGATTACAGCAATGTCTTTTAGTTCTAGCACTCTGTTCACTCTCGACATCTGGAAGCGAGTTATTCGTCCTCATGCAAAAGTAGGAGAGTTAATGATTGTGGGGAGAATTTGGATTCTTTTGATGGTTGGATTTAGTATTTCATGGGTAAGTTGCTTCAGGTAACTGAAACATACAGTCGTGCTGTGTATGCTGATTTCATGTGAAACATCAGTTTGCACCTTCTGGTGGCGTTAAAAATTGACTAGTCGATCACAAATTTGAAATTACAAAAAAGTTAGGCATTGCATACCCAATAGCGTTGAGGAGAGTGTCATGTCTCTTTGATTTGGGTAATGTCATAAAATTTTTTTTAATTTTGCAACACGCCACTAAAATAACTTGAGCCCTCTAGCTTTTTCAATGCTTTTTTGTGTGATTTTTTCCTGTTACAACACACGTATGTCTTCTAAACATAAATTACACAAAAATAATCGCAGAATTGCTTTTTTAATGCTTTTTGTGTGTTTTTTCCCTGCTAAAAGACACGTGTGTCTTCTAAACATAAATCACACAAGACCAGTAGCGTAGCCAGGGGGGGGGGCGGGGGGGCTCGAGCCCCCCATTGGCTTGTGAAGTATGCAAAATCGCATGTTTTTAATGCTTTTGAGGCCGATTTTTTGTGAAAAATTGAAAATAGCCCCCCCATAGGAAAACAGCCCCCCCTCAAATGTCTGAATTTTCGAAATTGGAAAATCAGTCTCAATTTTGGTGAAGACCTTTTTTTTTTTTTTTGGAGACCACTTAATTTTGGGAGGAAAAAACCTTTGAATTTCGGATTTCGGCCGAAAAATCACTCTGAAATTTGGCGAAGACCTTTTTTTTTTATTTTTGGAGACCACTTAATTTTGGGAGGAAAAAACCTTTGAATTTCGGAAATCACTCTGAAATTTGGCGAAGACCTTTTTTTTTTTTTTTTTTTGGAGACCACCTTATTTTGGGAGGAAAACACCTATGATTTTCCAAGGTTTCCGAGACATTTCGTCTCAATTTTCGGACAAACCGTCTGAAACTGATTTAAAATCAATGAAAATTCGAGTCAAGGTCGTTTGCACACTTCTCACTCTTTCAAAATAGCCCCCCCCCCTTTTCCTAATCCTGGCTACGCGCCTGCACAAGACTAATCGCAGAATTGAATTACCGTAAAACCTCTACTTGAGCGCCATGGCGCTCTATTTTTTATCCTTTTTTTAGTGACGTTGCATTAGAGGTGGCTTCAATTACAGGGTGGCGCTGTATTTTTCAACCTTTTTTTTAGTGGCGTTGTATTAGAGGTGACGTTCAATTAGAGGTGCAATCGTATGATCAATGCTTGTTTGCCACGTATTTGATGCGTGATCAATAACTTTGATCACTAATTAGCATAATGAATGCAGGAAACCTTTGATTACTACTTAGCATAATGAAAGTCAAGGTGGCGGTCTATTAGAGGGGTTGTTCAATTAGAGAGTGGCTCTCTATTTTTCAACCCCTTTTTTGTAGTGGCGTTCTATTAGAAGTCGCGTTCGAATAGAGGTGACGTTCATATAGAGGTTTTACGGTACTTTTTGTTGAAAATCTTTAAAATACCTGATCGCTTGGTAACCGCTCCCGAGGCTACCGGTATGAGATCTACCTTTAACTAATGCGTCACTTTCCTCTTTAAAATTCTTGCCCACGTCACTGAACGTGCATGTAATCACGCATTTACATGTATTTTTATGACAAAACAAAAACTTTTGAGCAGATCTTCAAGTCAATTTATCCCCAGGTAATATTCCTGTTTAAACTTGCATATTTTATGTCAAAAAACAACAAAGTTTTATTAGCAGAAATTTGATTATCGTATTTGCAGTAGCGTAGCCACGGGGGGGGGCGGGGGGGCTCGAGCCCCCCCATTGGCTTGTGAAGTATACAAAATCGCACGTTTTTGGTGCTTTTGAGGCCGATTTTTGGTGAAAAATTGAAAACAGCCCCCCCCCAAAGGAAATTGGGTGCCGAAGTTGTGAAGTACATGTCGTGATTCGGCCTGAAAAAGCGTTTGAATTTCCGATTTTGGCCGAAAAATCAGTCTCAATTTTGGAGAAGACCTATTTTTTTTTGGAGATCACTTGTTTTTGGGCTGAAAAACGTTTGAATTTCCGAGCTTTCCGAGAAAGTCCGTCTCAATTTTCGGACAAACCGTGTAATTCTGATTTAAGAACAATGAAAATTCGGGTCAAGGTCGTTTGCACTTTTCTCACTCTTTCAAAAAAGCCCTCCCCCCCCCTTTTCCAAATCCTGGCTACGCACCTGCGTATTTGACTGCATATAGGACGCACGGGCATGTAATACGCACCCCATTTTATCAGGTCAGATTCAGAAAAAAAAGATTCAGGAAAAAAAGTTTTCACTTCAATTTAAGCATATATTGTTGAAAATAGTCTAGCAGAACATACACAAGCAGAAACATAGCTGTATAAAAGCAATTTGCAGTACAGACAAGCAATAAGCGTACACAAGACATTTCAATAGCAGGGAATAAGCAAGCTGTTAGTACAGGCATGTAAAGCAATCACAATAATAATAAAACATTGAATATGTAAATAAAGCCAGCAGTGCATAAATTTACTAATTCAATTTTTAGACACTGGTAATAGTACAATAATACCAGCAGTAATATAAGGATGCATGGAGTTTAGGGTAGGTGGAAGAACAAAGTGTAAGCTGGGTTAGTGAGCGTCAGAGAAAACATACGCCTAGGCCTACAGGAGGACTCGAACTTTACCAACGCCATGTAAGACGCAGGGCGATTTTTTTAGCCAAAATTTTGGAAAAAAACTGCGTCCTATATGCCCTCAAATACGGTAAATATTTTCTTAAAATTGAAATAGTCTTGAAATTGAACTATTTTCTTAAAATATTGTAAAAATCTTTAAGCGCTGGAGCAGAGCCCCAGTTTTTCATTGTCCATTATACACTATATAGTTGGCTATTTTTTGTCCCATCATGAAAAGCTCTCTTTTAAAAACTCCTGCGGTCGTCATTGCATGAGATTTGTGGTTTGCCCCAAACCACCTTCTCTCTAGACAAAAATGCTGGCTAAGTTACGGTACGATAAGAGGCTCGTGACTAGTAACAGTAACCAAAAAAAGTAAATTTTGAGTTAGAAGAAAATTCGCACAAAAGCTTTAGCACAAAAATCTTTCTCATCGGTTTCTATTTGCTAAGATTTGATGTTGGAGATAGCATGTGATAGTGCCTCTCAACCACACAACATCGACAAAGATTTTTTAAAGAAACTGCGCATGGTATTTGGTCACTGACATTTTTCGGTATTCTTGAACCTTAAATCAATTTCGGATTTTTTCATTAATTTGACTAATTTGAACACTATGTATTTTCCTTAGGTTCCTGTGCTGCTAGAATTGCAAGGAGGCCAACTCTTTCTTTATATTCAAGAAGTCAGCGGCTATTTAGCGCCACCTATTTGCGCTATTTTCGTAATCGGAATGTTTTGGACACGATGCAATGAAAAAGTAAGGGCGTTGAATCAAAAACTTAACGCACCCCATCTGCTACAATTTGCTTCTGCAGACAAAAGCAATTATTTTTAGGACGTGTTGTATAATTTGCATTTATCTTTCCGGTCTTTTCAAGCTCCGATGCTGTAAATTTTTTCAGCGCTTGGCAATAATTACAAATTTCTGTGCAAATATTTGCAGGGAGCTTTTTGGGGACTTTTAGCTGGTTTCACCGTTGGTATTACTCGAATGTTTATGGTGTTCGCATTTCAATCTCAAGCGGGAAACTGCTACACTCCTGACACCAGGTATGTGTCCCTGTAAAAACAATTGTCTTGCGGTATTGAGAATGAAAGTAATGCAATAATGACTGCATTTGTTTATCAAATACTAGCCCCACAGCAGGATTTAGCAATGAAAGAGGATAGAAATGAACGCTAAAATTTCCTGTTCGAAAAATGTACCTAACCAGGGGGCCTGAGTAAACGGTGCATCGTTAGTTGGCGTAGCTCCCAGCCGTCGTAGACCATCAGCTGAACAATTTTTTTGTTTCGTTTTTGAAAAAAAGGTAAAAATCAGCCATTTTAACGACATTTGAAAAGCAAATTGCAAGTTTTTATAGCCACAAATGAAATAACTAAATTGCTGAAAATTAAAAGCCGTTAGACAAAATTGAATTGCCAACCCTTACAGACTTCTAACGCACCAGCAGGGTATGGTATGGAACGGAAATTTTGGTTTGGAATGTGGAAGATACCAGAACGGAATGGAATGGAAGAGAAATTTTGGTATGTAATATGGAAGATGCTAGAATGAAATGGAATGAAAGATTTCAAGAATGGAATAGAAAACAATCTTCCATACTTCTATGCTAATTCCATACTAGATTTCGTTCATGGTATTTGCCAAAACATATAAGCGAATAGTGATATATAAATGTGTTTTCACCGAAGTGTTTAGCAATTAATCATCTGTCGACAAAAAGTGGTAATTAGGTCGTGTGTATTGCGCAAACAGTGTCGGTTTTGTATCGTAGCATATGTTCATAGCAATTTGCAACATTGTTGCAGACATCTGAGTGGCTGAAATTTGATAGCGAGATTAACCATAAGCCACGTGATAAAACTTTTTTCAATGTAAGAAAGATTTGTGTTTATTTTTCTAACCCTGCTTGAGCTTAATTTTTGGATTTCTCGTGTGTAAGGTCGCGTTTTTTAGCACTGAAAGCTTGGTATTTTTGTAAAATGGTTTTTGGCAGTTTGGCTGTGCCAAATTATTGTGTAGTTGGTGTGATTACAAACTAGCAATCATTAAACCTTGTGCATACGGTCGGTTTATCGTCTATTGATTAACTGGTTGATGTTTTCATGCTATAAGTGCATTTTTATGGTTCATTCGTATGAACCATCAGGCACTCTGCGCCTGTCTAACCTCACCAACGCAGAGCTCCTTTTTAAGATAGCTCAACGCGGTAGTGCTTCTAGTATGGGATGAGATGCGTTGTTGTACGAAACAACTACGATAGCTATCAGCTTGCTGTTATGATTTATCTTAAGCCACGTGGGAAAAAGAGTAGTTTAGGCTTAACCTATTAACATAGAAAAAAATGGAAATTTCAGTATTCATTTATTTTAAACTCACTGAAGTTTTTCAACCATGCTTAGCCTTGTACATTGCTATATACTTAGTAACGTAGATAGTTTCCGGTAGTTAAATGACTGCTCAATTGAAAAAGGCTTATAAAATACAATATTGTAGGTAATTGCTTTTTAAGTGGTCTTAAGGTATGTTTAGACCGGAAGCAGCCAATGTGTAATTTGCTCCCTTCGCAATGCGCATCTTAGCGAGTGGTCGCTTACCTCTTAGTGCGACCTCTCACAAAGGTACGCTTAACGCTGCCAAAATACAATACAGATCACCCTTTGCTTCCGGTATAAAACTATCTTTAGTAAGGAAGTATGGAGTGGAATATGGAAGAAAATTTTAGTATAGAATCGAATATGGAAAAAATTTTAGTTTGATATGGAACAGAAGATTTTTAGTATGGAATGGAATAAAATTGCCTGTATGTAATATGGAAAAATCGTCTTCCATTCCATACCATACCCTGCTTATTGGTCAAGTCCAAAACACGTGCAAAGCTTGCAAATTTGGGTTAAATGTTCTAATTGACTTACCTCGGTTTAGGGAAGACTTCAACCCCGATTGGAACACAGTCTATTACTTACTGTCGAGTCACCGGGCAACTATCGCACATTGTACATGATTCTTTATCTTAATCAAGGGAGTCACTATTCAGTATTTATTAGCGGGCCACACAAAAGTGTTTCTTGCTGGTCCACGCAGCAGATATCTAATCCAGAAAAGCATACAACACAACAGCTCATAAATAACTAGAAAAGCACAACTCAAGCAAAAGAATATCACCTAAGAAGCACGAACATTCCATAAGCTGCTGGTCTAACCTGCGCAGCAACGTCGATAACTGCACACGATAATGCGCTGAGTCCAAACCCTTAACTTGAAAACATTTAGCCTCGCCAATTTTTTTAAAAAATCGGAGTCAGTCGTATGGAACAGCAAGCATTTGCTATTTGCTTTTGCTTTGTGTTCCTGATTTCGTGTTCTCAAGAAATCGATGATGCTAAATGTTTGTTGAATTTACTGTGCGGAAACGTCGAAATTGAACTTTGATTTACATTTGATTTTACTCCGCCAGTAGCACGTAAACGATTAAACAACGTCAGAATCGTTCTCTTTTTTGGAGGGGCTGGTGACTTCCTTACTTGCTTGTACCTAAACTTAAAAGCACTGGTTCAAATCTATTTGAGTTATTTGAACTAAAACTATCCAGTGTTTATACAAACAGAATAATTCGTGAAGTTTAAAATGAAGTTACCAAAACATCCAGACACTATAATGCACTGTGAACAGGGGTGCCGATCTTTGTTGAGCATTGGGGGGGATAATTTGCAATTTTACCCCAATTTTGCCCAATTTTTAACATTGGGGGATGAACCTCGACTACGATTTTGTTCAGGTGAGCAAATTAAGTGAAGACCAAAAAAAAAAGGTCTTCTCCAAAACTAGAACACTTTTTCCCCAAATTCCGGTGAGGACCAAACCAAACCAATTAAAAATAAAGAAAAAGGTCTTCTCCGAAACTGGAGCACTTTTTTCCCCAAATTCAGGTGAGGACCAAAAAAAGGTCTTCAACAAAAATGGAACACTTTTTTCCCCGAATTCAAGTGGACACCTACGCTCAGACGCACACCAGCGTCAAATTATTAGGGGGATGCAGATGCAGACCATACTCAAACTATTGGGGGGATACAGTCAAATTATTGGGGGGATATATCCCCCCATCCCCCCCGGGTTTCGGCACCCCTGACTGCGAAGCGTGGATTCTAAAAAGATGCTGTAACTGAATAATTGTAACTTTTAAAATTAGTTGTAACCAGTCCTTAAACTGTAAAATTTTGCATGAGGAGACGCTTTTGCAGCTCGGATTGCAAAACCATTTTAGTGGAAATTATGATTCAAGTTCAAATAATTCCGTCCGACATCAGGTGAAGACCAAAAAAAAAACGGTCTTCGCCGCAATTTGGGACCATGTTCTGCGGGAATTTGTTGGATTTATTCGTGCTGACAGACCCTTTTTTGTCTGATCATCCAGCGCTCAAATCTCGGTGGGGGAACGCTAAATCTCGACGGGGGACGCTAAATCTCGATGGGGGGACGCTAATTCTCGATGAGGGGACGCGTCCCCCGCATCCCCCGTACAATTTAAGTACTGGATGTAACTTATAGTAGCAAATTTCGTTGCATCAAAAAAAAGAAATAAAATTACTATGAGTAACTTCAATAAAGTTACTGTAAGTAGTTACAAATGTAACTGTATTGCCGAGTGCCCACTACTGCCCCCTAGGGAGGCTCTTATTTAGGGGTAAAAAATAAAAGTTTTACTTCCTTTAGCTCTCCGCTTACGAATTGGATTCTTTTCATCAAAAAACACTCCCGGCGAAATTAAGTGGATTTTGATTATTGTTTAGAGGTGGTACAGAGTGGTAATGTTTTTGCAAAATTTTCAATGAACTGCGTATAGTATGCTTATATGCTATCAACTGCATTGTTTGTTGGTGTAAATGTGTAAAATAAGCAATGAGTAACGAATATAAAATGATATTACACTTCAATTCATATCACAATTGTTTCAATTTGCTTTCATGAACAACTTGGTAGGTAAAAGCTGCTGTAATTCAGAAGAATACATTACTCAAATTCTTAATGTTTGCTTTGTTTGGTTAAAGTTATTATATTTTAGCATCTGGGTAAGCACTTTTATGATCAGAAACTGCTTGCAGTGGAAATTGTAGCTGTTCTTCATCTTTGGTTAAGAGTTTATTATATGACTGCATAAGAGCAACTCCGCACTCAGTATTGTTATTAGTAACTCTTTTAAGATTTTGACAATAAATTTCGAAGATCCAAAGCTTTCTATTTTTGACCAGAATTTAGGATAAGCAAAGAGAAACTTGGAATGAAGTCAAAGTATTTCAAAAAATGTATTTGCCTAGGTAATCACGAAATCTTGAAAATATATATCTTTTAGAAAACCAAGCGGATGTTGATGCCTTTTAAGAAACACTTGTTACCATCTTCATCTTGAAGCTTGGCAACAATTTGCTGTTTTGTTTTAAAAGAAACAGCATAATCAAAAAAGTTAAAAACAACTAGCTCTTCAGACAATTACCATAAATGCTTTGACATTTTTTGAGATATGGTATGGAAAATGCTTTGCTGGAAAGTTGAAGAAGGGATTGATTCAAAACCTAAATTCCGATGAGGAGCTTCAATTGCTTTACCAGCAGTAAAGCAAGCTTCAATATGGACTTGTATTACAAAAACACACAGCTCCTTTAAAGCTTCTTCCTCTTGAGCGATGAGACTAAATTGTTTTCGAAACATTCATATTTTTAAAGCATTGCCAGTGCGGGGTGCACAGCCCCAGGTGCACGAAACTTTGCATCAAGAGGTGGAGTTACTCCTGAAGCAAAAGATTGTTTCAAAAGTTCAAAGTAATCATCTCGTGGTTGTTAGTTTTCGAGGTGGTTAATGGAAAAGTGCATCGTGCGATGGCTAGTTTCTTTCAAAATCATTAAGCATAAACTAAATTTTGTCAGCGATATCTGGCTCAAAAAATGTAGTGTCAATGCTTCAGAACTTTGAATCGTTTGAGAAGGGAATTTTCTGCCCCTAAAAGAACTCCTTAATATGATGATTATACCAAGTGTTTGTTCTAGCAAAATGCAGGTTCCACTTCGATGCCCAGTATTAGTTGCCGTTGTATCAAATGATAGCCTGAGCTTTACCAGCTCCAAAAGCTAATTTGGGGACTTTCAGAAGCCGATTAACACTCAACCCTGAGACAAGAATCGGAAAGCGATCTACATATTTTTTGGTGTCAAGTGTTCCAAAACTTACTATTTCAGTTAGCTATAAGTGCTTCTTTGGCATGAAACTCATTGTCAATGGTTTCGGCAAACTTAGCTCTTGCTATTTTCCGTGAATGAGATGTTTACTTCTGTTGATAGCAAAAATAAGCGGATCATAACCAAAGCTACATTAAGGTGAATTTACACAGTATCCGTTTTTCGTACGTTTTCGTCCGTTTTTTAACGTTTTTGCTTCTTCTTGAAAAAGTATGCGCTTTTTCATCCGCATTTTTATAAGTCCATATCCGCACTAACCAGACAGTCACATACCGAACAAAAGTTTTCCGAAAAAATTTTTTTTTGTAAAGAGGTACAGCTCTATTTTGAAATATTGCTCTTATCCTTCATACACAAAATTTTTGAACAAAATTTTTATCTATATACAACAGTCTACTTAGTGCGGATATGGACTTATAAAAATGCGGATGAAAAAGCGCATACTTTTTCAAGAAGAAGCAAAAACGTAAAAAAACGGACGAAAACGTACGAAAAACGGATACTGTGTAAATTCACCTTTATATTGTCTTGCTCTTGGTCGCTTGGGGAAACATCTTCCATCATACCTTGGCAGAGTATCATCAGCATTACTCTCATGCTTACTGCTGCAAGAAGATGCTAGGATAACCTTTTTTGAACGTATGTACGTATGTATTCATATGTACGTACGCACACATCTTGTTTTTTCTAGGTATGTACTACGTATGTACTTATCTTGTTTTTTCATTTGTCCCTCTTCAGCTTTTCGCTTTTGTTTGATCCGATCCTCCCATAGCAGCCAGCGTTTTATCCACACATCCCGTGCAACCACCCTATCCCTTTTCTTGTAGGGCAAAAGAAAAGAACTAAGCCTATATAACCTCCAAAATAGTCCTATAATCAACGAATCTTAACTTACAATCTAGTTGCTCCTAATGCAGCAGTGTTAGAGCTACACTGTCTTGAAACTCTCGGAAAGCTTGCGAAGCAAAAAAATGAGTATGACATATTAGAGTATAGCAACTTTAAAAGAACTTCAATTATGAAAAGACAAAGTTTGGTTTATTAAATTTGAACTATCTTGGTGCGACCCATCTTTTGATCCTTCGCAACCCATACATGGAGAGTTGCAGCTGAGTGCTAATATAAGAGGAAAAGCATGCGCAATTACGCATCTACTATTACAAAAAAGAATGTTAGGGAATAAGCACGGCCATCTACTTTGATGCATCGCTGTAACTTTACATTAGAAGCATAAGAATGCCCTTTTACCAGCTGTAAACCTATTGCTTGTAATGATACAGAATGAAAACATTTAAACCTGCTTGTACCATCTCTAAACATTAATCAAATAGTTTGAAATTTTACATGGTGTGGTTTTTCAGTAAATGGATCCATTTCGAAGGTGGAGAGCACAACTTTTCGGACTTTTGAAAATAAGGGCCACCCTACTGCCCACTCTACAGACATGCGATTCTTTTTTTAATCTTTGCTGTCTAACAGTTGAAGCAAGGAAGCTGTGAATATTAACTTTGGCCATTTTTCTTCCGTATAGCATTATTGTAAAGCCATTGAGTCAATACAGTGCTTAGCCATGTCGACTGTTGTTATTGGGATTATTCTTTTCTAATTTGTTTGTTATTGATGGAGCTGACGTTTTAAAACAGTGGTGACCAGTGCTCTGTAAGTATTTAGAATTTTAAAAAATTGTATGGTCCGACTAGGAATCGAACGTAAGTGACATGAAATGAATCAACTCTATATTGTTTTGTGACGCGAGGAGACGGTAGAAGCCTGCAAAACAGCACGTCAATCGCCAACAAAAAAAATACATAGTAGCAAATCGTTAAACCTAAGTCTACCGTTTCAATGACATACTCTTATTCACTTGGTCATTAATCGTTACAGAAATAGGCAGAGCTGGGCACCCGCTACTTGAAAAGCAGCGCCGCTGCCGTTTGTCTCTGTAAAAAAGTAGCGCCGCTGCCGCTACTTGCATACAAAACAGCGGCTGCTGCCGCTACTTTAGACAAATATCTACCAAAAAGAACGATGGCATTCAAATGCGGTACCTTATAGTGAAATTTCAACTTTATTTGCGAAAGTTACAAATGAAGCTTTTAAGGTACTGGTACAGGTTACAATCGGCATTGGCAGGCTTAAACGGTAAACAAGTAAGCAAATCACAATTAAATTGATTGTTGGCATGCTCTTTTCAAAAAAAAAAAGCGTTTAAAAATGCTGGTTGGTCAAACCAGCGCTTTAGAAACTACTTTAAGAAGTTACCTTTAAAATTTACACTAGGAAATTAAATTTCTTGTCGCATTTTCTGCACAAATAAAAGACTAAGAAATAGTTTAAATCACTTAAATAAGGTACAGTTTTAACACGATGGCATACAGTATTCAGCTTCTCTACACTTCTGTCTCTGCTCTTATAGCTCTGAAGTAGTCAATGTTTTGTCATACGCTCTGCCCTCAACCACTATCATAATCAGAGGTGGAATCGAGGACATAAGGTTCGCGAGGCCAAGGACAGACCCTCTCGAGGCCAAGAACACAGGCGCAAGTGTTCTCAAAAAAAAAACGGTCTTCAAAAAAAGGTTTCTGGCGATCTCAAAAAAAAAAACAAGGTCTACAAAAAAATTTTTCAGGCGAACTCCAAAAAAAGTTGTTCAAAAATTTTTTTCAGGCGATCTACAAAATTTTTACAATTCAAAAAATTGTGCTGTCCTCGAGCAGAGGACAGGCAATTTTCGAAGACTTGAGGCTTCGAGGCCAAGGTCTTCAGAATGTGTCCTCGAGGACTCCACCTCTGATGATAATTATTAGTGTAGAGATACGACAGGAAAATTTATCAATCGACCGAGTTACAAACATTTCTGGGAATTTTGTAAAAATGGCAGGTGATTCACGTCTCTGCGGTGATTTTGTCCAACTTTGATAAACAGAAGATCGAGCGGTAAAGAACTGGTGTTTATGAACTCGGAAGAGATACGTACGCAGTAACGACATATTCTATAGCGCGGGCAACATGCTATTCCCTGCTATATGGATACAGGTTAAGCAAATGATTCACAACACGATTCACGTTACAAATATTTTTTTGGCGAGTATAACTCCATAACTAAATTATCGTTCAAACTTATTTATTATCTGGTTCGATTTATTAGTTCAATTCTTTGCGCCCTATAACTTTAGTTCTTAGTATTGCTGTTCACTGTTGTAGCAAAATTTATTTTTCTATGCATTGATGCCTTTACTGTCCTTCTTGCAGTGCACGAACTATACTGTGGTCTGTGACCAGGTAGCCAACAAATCATTTGTCCTACTAAATGCTAGCATTTTGGGAAATATTGCGAAAAACCGTCTTTGCGATCTGCAAGTCAGGCCCGGCGCCAGAATAGCGTGACTTTGAAAAAATTTGGGCGTGACCCAAAAACCTTAATACTTCGAATCCGAGAGTGTGGACCAAAAAACAAATGTCTTCATTGCGAAATTCCACGAAATCTGGGGTAAAGACAAAAAAAAAGGTCTTCATCTCAAAATATGCGCGGATTTTCACGAATTCTGGGGTGAAGAAAAAAAAAAGAGTCTTTATTATGATATCGGCGAAAAAGCAGTTCTAGCTCATGAATTCTTGGGTGAAAACCAGTACCTTGGGAGTCTCAAGCATCGAACTGCACTCCAGTGGCACCGAGCCTGTTACTTTCTTTGGGGCACAGTCCTCGCTTGGGGGTCATAATTCTCGTTTGGGGGGGCACAAGCAGTGATTTGGGGGAGCACGACCCCGGAATGTTCCTGTGGGGTTGGGCCTGCTGCAAGTTTACAGCAATTTATCGAACTGTAACTATCGCATTTTTGTTGAAGAGATACTGCATGAAATCGGTTTTATTGAAGAAATAAGAACTATTTATAGGGAATAAAGAGGTGCCCCAAACCTTTTTCCACAATTTCCTTTATTTGCGAAAATACCATTTAAATCGTTTGACTCCGTACCATTGTCAACCCGGCATACGCAATTTTGTGACATTACAAAAGGCATAATTTTGCAAAAATTCTTGCAAGTTAAGAAACGCGATTACCAACAAGTAGCAGTGAGTAGCTTAGCTATCACCAAATCTGAAAACTTGGCTATTGTCACTGGAACCTGTAAACCTAGGCTACCAGTAGACCTACTGACCTACAGTGCGCCTTTTGTGATGTCACAAAATTGGGAAAAGCAGGGTTGCCAATAGTACTGGTCAAACGGATTAAAACGTATTTTCGTGAATAAGAGGAATTCGGAATTGTGGAAAAGGTTTGGGGCACCTCTTTGTTACCACAAGTAGTTCTCATTTCTTCAATATAACCGATTTCAAATAGTATCTCTTGACAATACCAAAGAACACCTGTATCAAAATCAACTGTCTAGTGTGTATGTGCATTCTGCACGAGTAAGAAAGGAGTGTCAGAAACCGACTGTGAAGTAGCATTAGCACTTACTACTTGCTTCCATAAAAAAGTGATTGGTCTTGTTCTACGTGGAGTTTTAAGGTGAATTTACACAGTATCCGTTTTTCGTCCGTTTTTTTACATTTTTGCTTCTTCTTGAAAAAATATGCGCTTTTTCATCGGCATTTTTATCAGTCCATATCTGCACTAAGTAGACTGTTGTATATAAATAAAAATTTTGTTCAAAAATTTCGTGTATGAACGATAAGAGCGATATTTCAAAATAGAGATATACTCCTTTACAAAAAAATTTTTTCGGAAAACTTTTGTCCAGTATGTAAATGTGTGGTTAGTGGGGGTATGGACTTATAAAAATGCGGATGAAAAAGCGTATACTGTTTCAAGAAGCAAAAACGTAAAAAAACGGACGAGAGACGGATACCGGTACGGCATAAATTCACCTTTAGTTGCGTGCAATTCTCTCAAAACGATACAACTGATTAACTTTACCAACGCAATGATTATTATTATTGTACGTTTATTTACATACAGAGTTTAATTTGGCCCGCTACCAGCCCACATTATTCGAACGACCGACGCTCGCGTCGCGTGTTCCTCTGTTTTTACTCGGCCATTTTCCAACTAACGAGTGCGAAATTTCAGACTTTTGCTTATAACTCAAGAACGGTTGGGCCTAGCTACATGAAATTTGGACAGCAGTTTGAGATTAATGAGTTGTATGTTTGTACGAAATTTCGAGGCAATAGGTTACGTGACTTCGGTTTTAGAACCAGAAAACCGGCCCGCAAGTTTGGCGTAAAAAGCGGTCTCAGTCAAAAACGGCTTAAGTACGGCAAAAAATATTTCATATGGTTGTATGTCTCAAGATACCCTTTCATCCCAACCAACCCACTTTTGGCCGCGATGAGATTTATTTCTTTTTTTTCCTTTTTCCTTTTTTTTTCCTTTTTTTTTCCTTTTTTTTTCCTTTTTTTTTCCTTTTTTTTCCTTTTTTTTCTTCCTAATTTTTGTACGCTCTTCTTCTCCTAAACCACAACACATCAAAATCTAATTTTTGTGTAAAGTTGTTGAGCTGCAAATGCAATTTTATCTCCCGAAACTTTTTGAAGCAACTCCACCGGGAACCCCCCCAAAATGGGGCCCCAAAAAACCCATTTTTTTAACGGCTCAAGCTAGGGTGCTAGTTCTTTTTGATATCAGTAGATATTTAACAGACAAATATTTTGAAATAGTTTGGGGGTGCCACCCCCCCCGGGGACCCCCCAAATGGACCCTCCAAAAATCAATTTTTTGAACGGTTTAACTTAAAGTGCCAGTGTTTTATGACATCAGTAGATATTTAACAGACAAATATTTTGGCATAGTTTGGGGGTGCCACCCCCCCGGGGACCCTCCAAATGGACCCCAAAAAATCAATTTTTTGAATGGCTCAAGCTAGGGTGCTACTTTTTTTTGATATCAGTAGATATTTAACAGACAAATATTTTGACATAGTTTGGGGGTGCCACCCCCCCGGGGACCCCCCAAATGGACCCTCCAAAAATCAATTTTTTGAACGGCTTAACTTAGAGTGCCAGTGTTTTATGATATCAGTAGATATTTAACAGACAAATATTTTGACATAGTTTGGGGGTGCCACCCCCCCCCCGGGGACCCCCCAAAAATCAATTTTTTAAATGGCTCAACTTGGGTGCCAGTCTGTTTTGACATCAGCAGATATTTAACAAACAAATATTTTGACATAGTTTGGGGGTGCCACCCCCCCCCAGGGACCCCCAAATAGACCCCCAAAAATCAATTTTTAAACGGCTCAAGCTAGGGTGCCAGTGTTTTATGATATTAGGAGATATTTACCTGACAAATATTTTGACTCCACTTTTCTGGAGGTTCCATAGTCAGATATTTTTGAATAGTTGCTGATTTTGCGGTAGACAAAAAGTACTTTTGAGCGTCACAGCATTAGCTATGCGTCGGTCGTTCACTGGGTTTGCTGGCAAATTCCCATCTAGTTTGTTGAATTTCGGTTCAGAAAAAATAGGACCACGTACGTTAAAACTCGCCTTTATTGTGCATGTATTATATATACATAACAATGACAAAACGTCACAAAGGGAGCATTGTTTGTTCTACTAAACTAAAATAATGTAGTAGTAAGAGAAGAGTGAAACAAAAATTGTAAAAACTTCAAACGGTAACGCGTAAAATTTTAAATCGAAAAAAGTCTTGGAAGGAGTTTCGGCAGAAAATTTGCTTGAAAAACAACGCTGAGGCGCTATCGCTTTTTTGACTGAAAAAACAGCGGCGCTGCCGTTTTTCGCTGGTGACGAAAAAAAGCAGCGGCGCTAGTAGCGTCGCTTGTGAACAGCGCCGCTGTGCCCATCGCTGGTAATAGGCCTACCAGTAACGCGTTCTACCAGTTTCTGCTCAATATTTTGCACCTTTTATTCAAATGAGTAAATAGTGCTCATCGTTCTCGATGGCTTGTGAAAAGTCATAACTTAACTTTCGCTATATTGTTACTAGGCCAATCTGTTGAACTTGAGATTTTCAGCTTTTTCATTCGCTAAAATTGCTGAATAATAGCAATATTGCTAACTAACCATTACTTTTTCATGCAGGCCCGATTGGTACAAGCTGATAATAGGAAAGGTTCACTTCATGTACTTTGCCTTTTTTATATTCGTTGTAACTATCATTGTCGCTGTGATTGTGAGTCTACTGACAGAACCTCTTCCTAAAACTCAGGTAAACATTCAATAAACATTTAATATGTAAACTCAACAACAGTTAAAGAAACAATTATCAGCCATATTAGATAGACCCTCGGAGTCGTGTCCTAAGGGTCCTGGAAGCGCCGCCAATCGAGTTGCGTTAGCCTTAGGATTCACGCCGACAACATTACGATATCCCCGATAGCAGAGAATTTGGAAGAAGTTTCAAGCATTTCAAGTATGTTTGAAATTTTCAAATTCTCTTTGACGGCCGCCGATAGATTTGCCGAGTCACTATCTCGACAGCTATACGAGTCTCCCAGACAATCCTATCGGCGAGTATCGTAATGTTGTCGGGGGCCTAATATGAGTATAAGCGCTATATCATTTAGCATTTTGATCAGCTGATAGCAGCAAAATTAAATTTTTAGCTGCCTCGATAATTTTTAGGAATTAGGCTGATCTACAAAAAAAAAGAGTGCATAAGCAAAAAGCTTCTGCGACCAAAGGTTTTTACCTATTCCATCTTTTTTGTAGTGTTAACCAACGTAGTTATGTAATATAACAAAAGCTTTAAATTTATGCCTGATTAGTGATATTTTTCTTAACTTGAATGCTTAATCTAATTTACTGGTATAGATAAAAAATACAACATGGTGGACAAAAATAAGTAAGAAAGACTCAATGTTAAAAATTGATGAAAGCGAATTGATGCCGACAACATCACCGGAAAAAACTGAACAATTTGAGTCTGACAAAGATAGTAAGTATTTAAAGTTTTTTTTGCTGATAGACCTTTAAGCAATTATAAAGTTTAGGTATGGCTTAAGTCACTAAAAATAAAGTTTTATATCAAATTTTGCAAAAAACAAGAGTTTTATTTTAATTGTTTTGAATATGCAAAAGCTTTACTAATCAAAGAATTTTTTTACAGTTGTCTCTTTAGCCCCATCAGTGATGCTGCTTCGTCGTAAAATCTTGACTTGGATTTGTGGATACGATTTTGAAAAGAAGTCTGCACTCACTTCAGAAAGTCAGTCAAAAGATAAAGATCGAGAACTACCAAGCATTGAACAGGACCCTAATGCAAAACTTATGCTACGAACACTTCTAGTTATTTCTTTAATTGTAATGTGTTTTATTTTTATATTCTTTTCACTTACATAGCTTGAAGGCTCGCTTTTTTAGTATACTTGGGATAAAATTACTGCAGTTCAATTTTGGCGAGTTTCAGATATATGTAAAGTTCGTTAGAACTATTACATGGTAGTTCACTCAGGTCTTTAGATAATAGTCAAATAAACAACAAATTTGATCATTATTAGATTTTACTATTCATCTGTTTTTCATATAAAGTTAGCAGAGCTGGACTGCGCTGTTTCGTACCGTTAGTCCTCATCAACAATTCTTAGAACAGTAAGCTGAGTTAGTCTAATTCACTCTAATGTTAAAAATCAACTTAAAACCGAGTATCTTGACCATTTGCGCTCTAAAAATAGCGGGGCACAACTTGAGTATAATTATTTAACCAGAATGTTCAATTCTTCAATGCTTTTCGTCTGATGCTTGTCAAGAACATTCGTCAGAATTTATTAATTATTATTGTTATTTTTATTTGTGCATTCTAGTGCTTTATAACAACGGTGGTTTAGTAGCATTATAACGAAATTACTTGAGAACAGAGAGCACAGAAAAAGAACGGCAATTTGTTGAAAAAATAACCCAATCGGATCGTGATTGGCTTCGGCTAGAAAGAACCAATGAGACAGCGGTATTTGCGTGAAATCTTTCAACTACGCACAAATTATTTTTGTCGGCAAAGGGTGGGGTTGGACTTTTAAGATTGCCATCTAAATCGGACAAAATCTAGTCTCTTCTGCAAACTAATGGATACCCAGATCACATTATTTAGTCGTCTACGGATAGGAATATGAAGCAATTTCATGCTCCAACGAAATTCAAACCGAAAATACGTGTTCCATGGCTCGGTTTTGCTTCTACGACTTTGAATAGCATATGAAACCTGCTATTAGTGCTATCAAACAGTGCTTTTCCGTTGTGAAACCACTCGTTGTAGTCAACCAAGATGTTGCTAGTTGCACGGTTTGTAGAACCATTCAAGTGCATACTTTGTTGGACTTTGTAAAACTTTGAAAGACATAAAATTTCACTAGTTTTTGACGCGTTTTTGACAAATACTTTAATTGATTTTGGTTGGGATCGAACCCGGTTGTTCGAGGTTGCAGTAAATAAGATTCAAAATCTAGCAAGAAAATCAAAACACCACAGCGCCAACGTTTCTTTCTATTATCCCATTTATTGGCACTTCTGCGACGCTTGAGATCGGAATTAAGAACCTTTGTTTTTTCCGTACAAAATTAACGGCTTTTCTGCAACCAGAGGCCAAAATCATTATAACTTCGAAACGGCTAAACGAAGAAACTTGAAATTAAGAACTTAGATGAGAAAGGTAAGCAAAAACCTTTGTGCAAAGTTTGGGGCATTCGGTCACGTAATAGGGTTTCCAAGCCAAAAAACTGAAATGCCAATCGGACGTTCAAACCGCTCAAGCTCGAAAACTGATTGCGGAAGGAGAATAAAATTTTCAAATTTAGAAGCGCCTGGAAATGTTGTTTCAGCTCCCATATTTAAAGTTTTGGAATTCGGACACTTTTTGCTTTATTTATTTGTTGTTGTTTTTTTCTATTAGAAAGTTTTTTTCTTTGCGCAAAAACTCCAAAACCACCACAGCTAAAAACTTGACTTTGGAGATATGATAAGTCTATATATGAAGTTGTGCATCTGCATTTTTGGCGGCGCAAAATCACGTGGTTTGGGAGAAGGCCCCAAAATTTGTGATTTTTGAAGTTATCAGTTAAAACTTAGCAAATTTAGTGGGCCTAATGAGAAGTACTAGTTTGCAAAAGTTTATGGTGCTAGCATTTTAGGGCATCAAGATATTGCCCCAAAGTGTTTCTCTGTTTTTTAACTAACTTGGTAGTTGATTTAAGTCATCGAGTTGGCATGTGGTTTGATAGCGTAATGCTCAAAGGCGCCACAGTTTGAGATAGTGGTAAGTGAACAGAGTTGGGTTCAATTACCAACCTAGTCGGACAATGCTTTTACCCAACCACAAATAAACTGAAACTGCTTTTGTTTTTTTCATCAGACAAAATCACATTCAGCCTTGGTTATTCATTTTGGCATTGCAACGATTGATTTTTAAAAAAATATCCGTAATTTTCAAAGTACAGTATGAAGGAGAGAATGCGGGTGAAAAAGAGCTGGCGGAAGTCTCCATTATTTTTCTAGGATAAATGAGCATCTAGTTATTTCCTTGATTTTGCTTTACTTTGATAACAAATTTGCTGTTTTTTTGTAAGGGACTTCTGTGACGCTTCGCGTCGGAAGTCCCTTTGTTCTTTTTTCCGTGCAAAATTAATGGTTTTTCTGCAATTAGAGGCTGAAATTTATGTAACTTCGAAACGGCTGAAAGCAGAAACTTGAAATTTAGAACTTAAATATGAAACAATATTTATACAAAAATTGAGGCAGTCGGTCACGTGATACGGGTTTCCAACCTAAAAACTGAAATGCCAATCGGACGTTCAAACCGCTCTAGCTCGAAAACTAATTGCGAGAGAAGAATAAAATTTTCAAATTTAGAAGCTCCTGGGGATGCAATTTCGGCTCCCACATTTAAATTGCTTGAATTCCGACAGCTTTTTTTTTTTTTTTTTCCTAAGAACAATTTCTTCCGTGTAAAAAACTCTAAAATCACCACAGCTGAAAACTTGAAATTTGAAGACATAATAAGTCTACATATGAAGTTGTGCACCTGCATTTCTAGCGGCACTAGGTCAGGTGCTTTGGTGCAGACGCGCCCAAAACTTGTGATAGCGAAGTTTAATAATTAATTTTAGTCATCTATGCACGTGTGCTCCCGTGGCCTAGTGTACAAAGACGCCAATGTTTCCAATAGACCTGGATTCAAGTATCTAGTCAGCCATTGGTTTTCTCAATTAAACGAGAAAAAATTTTTTAGGTACGACAAAATTGCATTTAAATTTTTTTAGTTTGGCATTAGGTTTGATCAGAGGGTTTCAGGTTTAATTCTTTGCGAAGAATATTTTGCGATTTTGTTGTAATCGAGGATGGCCGATACGGTATGCGCACCGTTCTTCAGTTAAATTTTTGAAGTGCACCGAACTAACGTACCGTACCATTTCAAAAAAGGCGTACCGTCCTTCTTAGGAAAAATTGAGGCGTACCGTACCGTACTTACGTACCGTACTGCCATCCTTGCTTTAAACTACTCGCAACTTTAACTGACTTTGAAATCACTAGCCTGTAAATCAGTGATGTCAATTCACGCATTTAGCGTCCGCTTCAGCTGCCTTTTGCCTCTGCACGCAAAAGCCGGCGCAATGTGCGAGAAGATTGGGATATACCACTGCATATTCAGCTAAAGTGTCGCAGTTGTTTCCGTTCAAATTTTTCTTCAATATATGACATGCCACGGTAGTCCTAGGCTCCTAGCATTTAGAGGCAATAGTTGTGACAGCACAATTGGCTATACGTGTGACTGTGACTTGTAACGTCGTAATACAACTGTAACGACAAATTAAGAGGCTATAATGATGACTTGGGAATAGCCTAAACTATGTGCTCGCCGGGCACGGTCGCACGAATCTTCATTGACGGCAAACGTTGCACATAAAACGCTTAGTGGGCAAATTCGAGCAGCGTACCGACGTACCGTACCCGTACCATTACAAAAAAGGCGTACCGTACCGTACTGCCATCTTTGGTTGAATGCGCTTCACTCTAATTTAGGTTCTTTCTTCACTCAAAATTACTTTGTAAACTTTGGCTGGATTCTGAACTAGGGCACAGAGTAGCTTATCCTGAGTTCGAATACGGAATTGGGTATCCATAGTTTTGCTGTTGCAAATAGAAATTATTCCGGTTGAATACTGCTAGCTTCAGTTAGTGAAGCGGTAACGTTTTTGTCTATGGAGCGAGAAGTCTGAGGTTCAAATCTTGGGCTGGTGAAATCAGACACAGTGTTGCCAACGACTCGCCACCTCTGCGACATTTTTTTGAAAGAAGCTGTGTTGCCGGGCGCAATGACGCGGAAATGGGTCCCGCCGAACTTTGATTTTACTTTACTGAGATTCAGATTTATTTCGCCAACTTTCAGTATAATATTATGCACAGTAGGAATACGTAACCTTCAAAGTATGAAGGGGAGAATGTGAGTGAAAAGGAACTGGCGGAAGTTGCGTATTATTTTCCCCAGGAGAATAAGCATCTAATTTAAAATAAACATCTAGTTTTCTCCGCTAGTTGAGTGTACTTTAGTCCGGCCAGGAGTCGAAACGGGGAACTAATTTTTAAATTTTAGATTTCAAACTTTGTGTTACATTTGGAAGACACCCCTGATGATCCCGATCACGGCCGAAACAGACTGTAAGGTTTTAAATTTTAGAATTTTTAATTTTTGACGTTTACTGTGTTATGTAATAATGATATTAGCTCTGGCCTACGCTGTCAAGCACTTTTTTGAATCGGTTGAATTCAAACGCCACTCATCATAGTTTTTGTTTTTTTTCTTGTATTAAGAACTTTTTTCTATGCACACAAACTCCAAAACCACCGAAGCTAGAAACTTGAAATTTGGAGATATGATAAGTCTGTATGTAAAGTTGTGTACTTGCATTTTTGGGAGGCGCTGGGTCACGTAGTTTGGCTGAAGGGCTCAAAGCTTGTGATTTTTAAAAGTTCTTGTTTTTACAAAATGGCTAAAACTTATCCGTTGAAAGTCCATGAATTTATTGGGCTTAATGAGAAATACTCGTTTGCAAAATTTTGTGGTGCTATAGCGTTTCGAGATATAAAGACAAGATATTGCCCCAAAACTATTTATGCTTTCTTAAACGAACTTTAATACTTGATTTTAGTCAACTGCATTCATATGCTGTGACGATATAATGGTTAGAGGTTCTAGTGCTTTAAATTGTAGTGATTGAACAGAGCTGGGTTCAAAAAGCTAGTCGGAGATCCGTTTTACCCGAACCACAAATGATTTAAAATCAACATTTTTTTTTTTCATCCGACAAAATTACATTCAATCTTTTTATATTGGGATTACATGTGATCAGACGGTTTCAGGTGTCATTTCGGTGAAGGATATATCTCTGAAAGAATATTTTTGCGGTTTTGTTTCAGCGCGCTTCACACTAATTGAGGTCCTTCTTTAGGGTGCGTTTAGACTGGACGCGAAGCAACGCGAAGCAACCAAAATTTGACGTCATCGACGGCTCGCGAAAGGTTGTGACCATGGTTGAAACCGGGTCACAACCTTTCGCGAGCTGTCGATGACGTCAAATTTTGGTTGCTTCGCGTTGCTTCGCGTCCAGTCTAAACGCACCCTTACTCTGAAAATTATTTTGGTAACTGCAGCTGGATTTTGATCTAGAGCACACAATCTAGCATGATCTAGGACTGATGTGCTGTAACGCCGCAGTGATTAATGGCGCCCGAGTTGAAAGCAGTGGTGAAAGACGAGAGCTGGGTTCAGATATCTTGTCGGCCACTGATTGATCCCAAATCACAAATATAACTATTGTAATTACCGGTTGTTGTTTTTTTGTTTGTTTTTGTTGTTTTTTTCATCAGACAAAATCACTTTCAATCTTTTTATTTCGGCGTAGCATCGATTGATTTTTAAAGAGATATCAGTATGAAGGAGAGAATGCGGGTGAAAAGGAACTGGCGGAAGTCCTGTATTATTTTCCTCAAACAACATCTAGTTTTTGTTGCTTTTTTTTTGCAATACCGTAATTGAGTAGTCAAGAAGCGGTGTGGTTTTCGCTGGATTTAGAAATTGAAGAGAATCGCGAATATTCAACCAAAAAAGCTCGATGGTTGAATTAGATCCATACGCTCGACAGATTATGGCAAGTAAAAATTACGATCCATATTATCAACCTGAATTTTTTTTTTTTTTTGATATTTTACTCTTTGAAGTACCGGTACCTTAGTTTTTCAAAACAACGGACGCTTTGCTTTCATCAGGATAGTTACTCATAACTACTTCGTACTACCGATGAGTTTATTTATCGATTTGACGTTTCACCTCGGTTTGGGAGGCGAAACGTCAAATCAATAAATAAACTCATCGGTATTACTTTAGTTTATATTGAACTTTACAAGAATTGATTGATTGATTCATATTTTACCTTTGTTAATTTTGCTTGGCGTTGGGTTTAACTGCAAATACAGACAAATTCATGTTTGACAGTTTAAACCAGGAGTGTTCAAACTTTTTGGATAGGGTCGTATTACACTGTTCAAAATGTATGGAATATTTATTCTAAAACTGCACAAATAATGCACATGTAAAACCTTTGTATTCTCTACCCAATTGTACATTTTTTAAACCGGTGCTAACTTTTAATAGAATTAAACTTTGTTTTATGTTCACCAAAAGTTAAAGTTCGTTCAATTATATTGAAAAACTTTTTATTACATCAAAAAACTCCGTCCTGTGCATTGCACGCCATCATATTTAGAATTTTGCAATAGGAGAGGTTTAAACCAACAGCATCTCTTTTTTGTGTCAAAATATGTGCAATTGTGTAGTTAAGTATCCAGCCCCGGAAGTGCTAAATATACTGCGCTGCACGTTTGAAACGCATCATAGCGACAAAATTTGGAGGCTGAGCCTACAGCTGCAAGGCGATTTTTGTAATTTTACGAAAAAACTAACATTGTACTTTAAATCCAGAAATTTTGCATATTTTTAAAATCACTTGCAAGAATTGAAGTGCTAAGCCAGTTCAGTAGTTCACCCTCCCAGCGAGTAGTTCAGATTCAGAACACGTTAAAAATCTTGCATATTTGGGTAAAACTTTTTAAATTACTTGGCTAAAGAAGGAGGCCTTAGCCCTCATTACGCTTGTTCCATAATGGTTGCACTTTACTAGCATAGCTTGTACGAACTACGAAGTACAAAAATGTGACTCTTCGTTTCTGAATGCTAACTGCGCTGTGTAGAAATATATAATAACGACATTACAAAAAAATAATGGAACAAAAGCAGTTACTCTGCAGTTTATGTAGTGGATTTGGTAGGGGGCGACAAAATACAAATTTGTTCCTTTATAATCCACTCTTAGTGACGTTATTAACCAAACAAAATCTGCAAAAATTGATTAAAATTAATGTTTGAAAAAACTAGCCGAAACAAATTTGAAAGAAACAACTTCTGATGAAACCATCGAAAGAAACTTTGATTTTAAGACCAGTCGCGGGTCACATAAACATATAGAACTCTTTGATCACAACCTGAGTCAAGATTAAATTAAACAAATAAAAAAAATGGGTTCGGTTTTGTTGCATTTTACCAAATTACATATCGCTCTTATTCACTTAAAACGAATCTAATTAAACTAAAAACTCAAATCCAAAATAATAGGCGTAAAAATTAATCTAACTAAATAACATAAATGCTGTAGTATGAAACCAATAGATCCTGTTAGCTCAACTGCTGCTCTAGCAAGGGTCAACTAAGCAAAAGGATGTTGGGAGCAGGCAGCAACCGGTTCTTACCGGTACTTCTTACTATAAAGCAATAACAACGCCAAAGTCAAAGCAAGATTACGCATCACCGTGTTTGCAAAATAATTAAAATCTTGGTGTGCGCCGAAGCAGTGCTCGAACTGCGGTTGCCTTGAATTTGTAGTTGTGTGATTTACGTCGAGGCTTTGCCGTTTTTACTCCCATTTTCACATGATTCCACGGCTTCTTGTGATTTGTGAAGTTACTTTGTGGCGATAATTTGGAATCCTTGTAGCGAAGAGAAGGTAGTTTTGCGTTAGCAGCTGTCAGTTGCCTGTTTTTTTTATTTTATTTTGAGACAAAAATTGTGATTTTGAACTGCAAAATTCAACCTAGGATGTTTATTTTGCACCTTTATATTTTCACGTGGTTTTGTGTTGGCAGGCGCGTTCGGGACCATCACTTTGCCACTCCGCCGCATGCTTAGTTGTAGGGCTCAAACTCGGTAGGTTAAAACTTTACCCGACATATTTTGAATTCTTCGTACGAATTGGCTCTATATAAAAATTTTTCTAGTGTTCATAGAGCCCGACAAAGTCCAACCTCAGACCTCCACGTGGTGTCGGGTGGAAACAGTGGAAACACTGGCTAATTGAGGCAATGGCAACCGGCCGATGAGGATGGGCGAGGTTAAGAAGTGCAGGAACTAGCAACCAGGCAATAGCGCAAGCGAAGGCCTGATACTGCGAAGTCCTGCCTTCTAATTTCCAACCCCTGACTCTAAAGCCAACAGGAGGTTGCGGGCTGATATGGAACCGGTAGTAATGGGCCAGTATTGCGGCGGAATGTCAATGCGAGTATAGGGCACAGCGGATAAAACGCGCTGCCGTGTCGCGGCCACAAGATAGAAAGGATGCTGGTCCTAGTCTAGCCAACGTAGGACTTCGTGTCCATCAGCTTGTGAAAATCCCCGTGCACCTGTAGTTCCAGATGTCACCTGGGTAGGAGTCTGCAGCTGTATTGGGGGGCTCCGCCGAGGCCAGTACTCCAGAGAAAAGTCCGTCATTTGCAGTGTTGGTTTGTTGCCATCGATAGAAATAGAAGTTCGTAGCTTTCTGTCTGTCTGAATAATCTGGTCTTTGGAACTTTTCCCAGTTTAAAGAAAACCAACTTAATGAATTATGTCAGTAAATAGAAAGAAGAAAGTAACACGGATTAAACCCCTAAATTCAGAAGAAGTGGCACTGTCACAACCAAGAATCGTGAATTCTTGAGTGACAATGCCAACAAAGATAGCACTCGGCCATCTGCGCCTTCTAGCCCAGATGCCGCAAAAACATCAAACCTGAGCCCTCAAGTTGAGAAGGTTCCTTTGCTAAAGGAGTCCTTCTCAGAAGCTGAGGGTACAGCAAAAGTGGCATGGTCGGTTGTGAAACCGAATACCACTTCAACTTCCCCTGTGGAGCTTCAGAATCCAAGTAATTCTTCGGATGTTGCTTCCAGGTTTGAGGTGAAACGGGGAAAAACTACGAAAAAAAACGGAAGAGAAGGAAAAGAAGCGGGTAATGAGGAGTCTGGCTGGTATGACACTTGCTGACCATGACCCTCAGTCCTCTGACCATTCCTCCGGCCAAACTAAACGAGCCAGGGAATCTTCGGATTCTCTGTCCTCCTCAACAAACCTCCCGCAGAAGCGTGGGCGACATGATGTCGCTCATGATATGCAAGGAGGCAAAGCCAAGAAAACGATGGCTGGCACAAGCACCCCAGCTAGCTATGCTGCGGCTGTGAAGGCCAGCAATCAAAAATTAACCATCACGAGAAAAGAGTCAGAAGGGGATGGTGGTATGGACAACATGGAGCTACGTGAAGTTCAAAGTGCCATCACCAAAATGATTCTTCGTACCGATCCGGGTTTTCTTGTCCGTATCGAAAGCACTTTTATCTTTGAAGGTAAAGTGCTGATGATATGCAAGGATGAGAAAACCTTGGAGTGGGCAAAACAAGTGATTGAGGTTATTGTACCGTCCTTGGTAGTTCATCAAGGCTACGATGCAAAAGGCCCTAAAGACTTGCCTCCAGCAAAAACCTTTGGAATCTGGTTGCCAGAGGATGAAGGTTTAAGCATTTCCGATACCCTTACGCTGGTTTCCCGTTGTAATGCGAAAATCAGTCGTAGGGATTTGGAAACAAAGCATTCAGTGAAGGGGAACGGAGGGATGCTACATGTAGTATCCGTTCGGTAACCTTCGCTAACCACGCTGAAGGAACTGAACTACAACCCATACGCTGGTTATCGTCGGATTCAGTTCCAAAAGAAGAAAAGTGCCAAGCAGCTTCAGAACCTGGAGACGTCATCACGATCGCCAAAGGGTGATGAAACCTGTGAGGCAATAATGGATACAGCTGAGCCTGGCACTTCGGCAGATACAGAGAAGCCGACGACTTCTAGTTCGTAGAAGTCAGAGATTTTCTCTGTTGTATTGAAGTAGCCATATCAGCTGTTCTAAGAATAAAGCGCTGTACTTGAGTACATCTATCATATAGATAAGAATGGCTCAGGATTACAGCGGACAACTTGATAAATCAAATAAAGCCATCACGGCACCTAAGTTATCCTTACATAATTTAGAGTGTTGGCAAATCAACCTACACAGATGTAAAGCAGCAAGCTATAACATGTGTGAAGTTACAAAAAGCGTACGTTCTGGGTTAGCGTTAGCTCAAGAACCATGGACATATGCCACTAAAATCAGAAGTAAGCTACGAGGATGGAACCTCTTTCAGAAATTGAAAAGGGTAATCGTGCTCGGGCGTGCATTTATGCTACTCCTAATCTCTGTTGTTCTCTAATCCCTATGTTTTCAAATGAGGATATAGTGGCAATTAGAGTTAACAATGTGAGCCGAAAGGGAGACAGTTTTGTTTTCGTATCAGCATACATGGCAGCCGAAGAACCAGCTCCGCCCAATTTACTGAGGGATCTGTTGGTCTTCACAGAAAATGAACAAATTCCTACTATTGTAGGAACTGATGCAAATGCACATCACACTATATGGGGATCCTCTGATATAAACCCTCGTAGAGAGGATCTGTTAGCATATTGTGCTAGTGCAGACCTAAATTTCTGTAATGTGGGTAATAAACCAACATTCAGAACTAAAACGCGGGAAGAGGTTCTAGACTTAACCTTAGTGAACCGGTGTGCATGGAACCGAGTAGTTGGCTGGCATGTTAGCAACGTGCCATCATTCTCGGATCACATGTATATTAGGTTCCAGGTTAAAGGCAGGATCCAAAAACATGCTAAAATATTTCGCAATGTTCGTCTTACATGCTGGAACAAGTATGTAAACGAACTCGAACAAAAATTGAGTCAACGAATTTACGACCAGTACCAGTGCCTTCCTCAAAAGTAGACATTGATGTGCTGGCAAACAAGGTTCATTCCGTTATTACTAAATAATATGAAGCTGCTTGCCCTATGAAGCTGCTTGCTGCTGCTTTCTACGGGAACTGCTTTGCATGAATTTGTACGCCGTGTAGAGCATTGCCTTGTTAGAAAAAAGCCGGCTTTGGGTATTTTCCTGGATATTGTCGACGCCTTCGACAATGTCACCTTCCGTAGCTTTGTTGCGGCTCTGCGAGGGCTGGGCATGTCTAAGATTATCACCTCATGGATAGAGACTCTACTAAGACATCGCACAGTCCAAGTAGAATTTTATGGTGATAAAGTTAAAAGGGAAGTAGTAAAGGGGAACCCACAAGGTGGTATCCTGTCCCCTTTTCTATGGAACTGTGTCTTATACAGCCTGTTGCTAGAGTTACGTAGCAGAGGCTTTTATGTTCAAGCCTATGCCGATGATCTAGCAGTGTTGGTCACTGGTGCTGATATGCTTTGGATCAGAGGGATGGCCCAGAAAGTAATAAATATTGCTGCAAATTGGGCTTTGGAACAAGAGCTACAGTTTAGCAGCAAGAAAACCGAAATAGTACTGTTCACTCACAAACGGAATCCAGACTTGGGTTCCTTGTCAATGAATGGTACAAAACTTGGACTTTCCAAGGAAGCAAGGCTGTTGGGTAGTACTCTAGACAGCAAGCGAACTTGGAAACCTCATATTACCCGAATTACCCGCAAAGTAACTACAGCATTAATGCAATGTAGACAAATTGTGGGTAAAACGTGGGGAATAAAACCATCTATGATGAAATGGATATACACAGCTATGATACGTCCAATCATGTCGTATGCATGTGTGTCCTGGGCTGGCGATCTCAACAAAAAGTATCTAGTGAAGAAACTCACAAAGGTGCAGAGACTTGCTTACCTGATGATTTCATTAGCTTTTCCTGGCACCCCTACTGGTGCTCTGGAAATTTTGTTAACATAACACCCATTGAGAAATTTCTATTGGCTGAGGCAGTGCGAGGGTCATACAGAATTACTGTTAGTGGGCTCTGGCATGTCAACCCAATTGGTTCCTTTGGGAAAACAAAAAGCCATGTTGATGTTTGCAATGAGGCAAGGAAATTCTTACCTCTACTGCAAATGCCAGCTGACCAAATAAAGAAAACAAAGGTATTTCAGAGAAATTTCGAATGTCAAATTATGGACAAAAAGAATGCTATCAGATTTCAAAGCGTTCTGAACCAGAGCACTGTCAAGGTTTACACGGATGGCTCGAAACTAAATGGGAGAGTAGGAGCGGGTTTTTATGGCGAATACCCTAACAACTCCCCAAAACCAGCATTTTTCCACCTTGGAATTTACAACACTGTGTTCCAGGCAGAAGTCTTAGCTATTTCAGAAGTGGCAAAGAACCTGCTTTTGGATAAAATGCACAATCAAAGTATTGTTGCGCTGGGTGATAGTCAAGCAGCTATCAAAGTACTCATAAAGAGCACTGTAACATCAATTACAGTGCTCAACTGCATTAGAAACCTAAATCAATTAGGTAAACAAAACCACGTCAGTATTGCCTGGATTCCAAATGAGACAGAGGTTCATGGTAACGAAGTGGCAGACTATGTAGCCAAATCAGGATCTAAATCAAAAATACATGGTCCTGAACCTTTTATTACAGTCCCGTATGCCAGTTGTGTTAGCACGGTTAAGGCTGGTCCACAGATAGATGGAAATCTATGTGGAATAAACGGAAAGACTGCTTGAGGATGAAGGAGTCTGTAGGTTGGACGTCTTCACGACTAACAATACGTCTCCTTAACCTAAAGAGGCCTCATTTAAATAGAGTAGTGCAAGTTTTAACTGGGCACTGCAATCTACAACGACACAAGAAAACTACAGGTCGTGCTGAGTCTTCTCTGTGTCCAAAATGTTGCCTAGAGGATGAAACACCAAATCATCATGTAGGCAATTGCAAACTTTACCAAGATATTCGTGTTAAATATTTTGGAATCACCAAAACCACTGTTCACAATGTGGTAACGAAACGTAATATTAACAAACTGGCCACGTACTTAAAGGAAGCTGGAAGGCTTTCTGAGTTCGACCAGTAAGCAAACAAAATAACAATAACAGCAGCTACTGTTGCAATGGGCCCAAACGAGGCCTACGCAACGTGTAGGTGGACTCTACCTAACAGATTCCCTTGCACCGCTGCCCAGTAATAATAATAATAATAATAATAGTGTTCATAGATCCATGTATAGTCTTCATTACTGTTGTATTTGTTTGACGTGTTTTTAAATTTTTTATTTTCAATCTCATTGGCTAGCATAAACTTTTATTTTATATTCAGAAAAAACCGCTTCGCTTTGATTCGCTGTATATAGTCATTGTTGGCAGTTTGCTATTGAAAATAAACATGGATTGACTGTGGAAAAAAGAAGCGCGTTTGCAAGAGAAGCCCAAAATTTCCTCTGTATCCTTATATGTCAGCTACTACCAGAGTTATTTCAAAGATATAACAGGTTTATATGAAAACGGTGACTTTTTGAGAATTAAACCTGAGTCGTTCCACTCAAAATCAAGAGCCTTAACCCCTAAGCCAACGGTGCACAACCTGCGGACGTTAGGGGAAAATCATGCAGCTGAGCTGATAACATCGAAAACATAACATCACAACATATTTAGCACGAAACTTGTTTATTCAAATCAAACACAATGAACCAACTTGAAAAATAATTTTATACCCTACTGTTGTACAACTTGCACCTAAGAGTTTTTAGTGACATGCTCAAGCTTTTCAAGATGGAAATTGGGGATTGGGTTTCAGACAACTTTTGACAGGGTGCTGGACAAAGGTAGGTCACTCTTCTCAAGGTGGGTTCTTGTTCTATTTTTGGTAATAAGCTCCATGTGTCCGTAGGCCTCCCGAGATGTTAACATTTTCTTGCGCAGTTGAAGTGATGAGGCCCATTACCAGACAAAACTTGGCGTGATGTTTTCCATTGCAAAGACCCACCAATGCCCAAGAAGAGAAATAGATTGGGTGAAAAAGGAAGAAGTCGCGAAGAATTATGACCTGGTGAAAATGAACTTCCCGTCAAATCTCATTCGCTGGACTAGTACCTTGATCCTCTTTCGAGTGGCCTGGTTGACTTTTGTTCGAAGAACATTAAACTGTGTTTCGATTCAAAAGATCAGCGTTCACTTCCTGGTTGGAAAACTTTTGCGAAGTGTTATTTCCTAAGACCGTTCAACACTACCCTGCCTTTGGATCGAACCCGTTTTACGGCTACAAACCAAACTCGATACCTTTTGCTACTGCATTCAGCTTTGCCGTAGCAGCTTCTCCGTTCCACGAAGCAAGTTTCGTAACGATTTTCACTTTTCACAGATTTTCCTTTTGAGGAAAAGATGCCTTTTTTTCATTTTAAACTTTTTGGTGGATTTGGAATTTTATATATTTTTTTGAAGTTTTGATTTTTGCTCACAGAAGAAGCGTTTCCATTTGTGATGTTTTTTGGTTTTACTTTTTTGATTTTGTCATAGATTTTAATTTTTGTGCTTTTTTGGCTTTAATTTGGATTTTCGATTCAACCAAACATATTTTTTTAATGAGCCTCCATCCTCAAAATTTGTGTAGTTGCAGAATCGTTTTTTTATTACCCATTTTCCAATCTTATGGCTCATCGAGTCAGTTGTTGCAATTCTCTTACTGCATTCATTTGCGCTTTTAAGATGTTTTACTGTGTTGCTTTTCAAAAATTTATCTTTCAACTTTACACTTTTTCAAATATCCTTTCTTTTTCATCACCACTAAAAATATTCCAGCAGTCATACTTCCTTCGCTGCCACAGTCCTATCAGAGTCCGCCACTTTGAAAATCTACTGGAGGTGCCAATTCCGGATAATTTATTTTCATTTTCAGCAATCTTTCAGGTTTTTGTTGAACATCAGACTCTTCATAAAAGGGGCTCACGGTTTTTCTTTTCTCTTTTGGCCTTTTTTTCTTTGATTTTGTTTTTGTGCTTTGGTCTTGGTTTTATCTTTTGTACTTTTTTTGTTCAGATGCATGCAGTTAACAACAAACAATAAACATATTGAAGCAACATTCTTTTCGGAGTAAGCTTCCTTCCAAATAGATCTGATTGTTGCAGCCTAAGCTTCTTTGTTGCAGCTTTTCAGTTAAATGTTTATCCTCCACATTTCATTTGATTCAATTCTCATTCTGTACTAATTTTTGGCCACCAAACCCGTGTTTCTGGTTATAGCCTGTTTCTCCCACTGGCCATCTGCTCTTTTCATTAACTTCAAAACTTTATCTACTTTCAAAGTTTTTCATCTTTGCTTTTACCATTGTCGTTGAATAATTCTTCAGAGTATCCGCAACTCCGGTCAAATTATTTTTTCAATTTTAGGCAACTTCAGCTTTGTTTTGCGCTATCTACCCTTGATAAAAGCCAATATTTTTTGCAATTTTTTGAGTTTTTTTTCGTGATTTTCTTTTTGTACTTTTGTCTTGGGTTTTCGCTTTCGAGGATTTTTTGGTGGAGCAAAAATTTCTTCTTATTTGTCATTTTTTCTTAGATTTTTTTGTAGTTTTGTTTTTGGTTTTCGTTTTTGTAGTTTTGTCTTTGGGTTTCGCTATTGTATGTTTGTCCTGGAGTTTTTTTTGAACTTTTGTTTTTGGTTTTCTTTTCGTGTTTTGTTAGGCTCTGATTGATGTTGTGCGATAAAAAACAAAAACAAATTTTTTGGTTTGCTTTTTATCCTAAGAGGTGTGTGTCCGCAAAAATGGCTGCTTCATTGCCTCATTTCAATTCTCATGTCCATTTTCAAGCAGCTTTTCTCAAAGTTTTCTCGACAAATTTCCTTTTCAATTAATTTCATCTTTGCTATTGCTGCCAGTGGGCTTCAACTATGCTTGTGGTGTTGCTTTAAGTAGGTATTTGGTTGTTTTTATATCTTGCGTTTCGCGTCTTTTGTAACTCCATTTACTTATGCTAATTAATCACTTTTAGGTCGATCCTGAACAAATCCAATCTCACGTGTGATCAACGAGGTGCTGACTGCGAAATCCTTGACGTAGCAGTGTTGTCACCATTTTCTTTGCTCTCTCTCAAAAAGATGTAGAAGTATTTAATAGTTTTTGCTTCTGTTTTCTTTCTTGCGCTCCATGTTTCTTTCGATTTTTGTAGTATTTTGCTTTTTTCTTCATTTATCAAGACCCAGAATAATTCTTTATTTCTTTTAATTTTTTTTTGTAACGTGTCTCTTCTTGTTTGATTTTTGTGGGTGGAGAAGGTTGTGGCAACTTGGTCGTATAGCAAAGCGGAAGTTTTTTCGGTTTAAAGCTCAGTGTCCTGGATTCGATCTTATGGTTCAGCACATAGAATTGCGTTGTCCTTGGAAAAAAACACTTCGCAATATTTTTCCAAATCCGAAAATATCAGGGGCGCTTTGAAGCCCAATCAAAGTCCCAAGTCCTCAAGCAAAGACATTTTCATCCATCGAAAGCGGATCACGATAGATAACGTTGCTTTATATCCATCCATTCAGATCGTCATCCTATCCCTGGGCAATGTCGACCTTTCACTTTCACCGGTTTAAAATTTAGGTAGGTTCAAGTGAAGCCGAATACACTATTCGTTCCAATTTAGAGACAGACCAAGACAGTCAAAGACAAAGAGCATTAGTAGCTATCATCAGAATTATACTAAAGTAAAGACACTCACCCCACTACCTCAGTTAACTTCATTAGTAAGTGGGGGTCCATTCATCGCCTTTTACGCGTAGCAGGACCACACTCTCCCGCTATTCTGCCCCGGCGGGACACGGGGGAAAAAACTTTTATTGCACAACATGACAGCACGTTTATATTGCACATGATGAGAACTCTATGGCCCAGGCTGTTGAGTTGCTGAACAGCATTTGTATTAAGGACAAGTCTTGAGCAAATCCCAAGACGCTCCTTTGGTGTGGAGGTTTTCATTGCCTAACTAAATTTTGAAGTTTTAAACAGTTGGAACATCATGTTGGCAACAGAAATCACAAGATAATATCTTTGTTCGTGAAATGACACCATCGAGCACATTGTGGGATAGCTTAATGTTCTGACATGTTACGTCGGGATCGAATGTGTTGCTGTTTGTCGGCGTAATCTGCAAGCGGAAAAACAGTTATCAAATCATTATTATTACTGCACTACAAAAGAACTTACTTTTAACGTGTCGATCCCATGCACGCGAGACTGCTCGTCACAACTGTGATCTTCAGCTTTTTACGCTCATCTGCAAACTAGTTGCCGGATTTTCGAATGATTTTTGCGGCTTCATTTCAACGACCTTGTTCTTCTTGGTCCTTTGCAGTAGCTTTTCGTTCGCACTTGTCTAGTGCAGGTGAGAGCGTAGTCTCGTTGCTCATTGCGAAGCCTGCCCTCGCGCCATTTAACGATGCTCTTTGTTTATCAGCTCAAGGTGATTTTGGGTGGTTTTGGATGTAGTTTTTGGTCATACCCAGGACCATACAAAAACTTATTTCAACTTTACAACAACACTTTAAACACATTGCGTTGTGTAATATTTTTGCATGAATTTACATGGTTCAATTTCTTACCAATTCGAAACGTAAGTTTTGATTGTCAATTGTTACGTGCTAGACGGGAAAAAGATACACGATAAACTTAACTTGCGCGGTCACAATAAAGAAAGTTGGCATATCTGAGGGTTGTGAAAATTGAGTTTGTGACTGCGACAGTGAGGTCAAATTGGAGTTGATTACAGACCGCAAAGGTGGGAAAAATATATTTAACAAATTCATATTCTTCACGCGTGATATTATTCAGTTTTTTGTTATGTCAAAATATAATGAAAACAACACCTTGCTGAAAAAACTCCCAAAGTAATGCAAAGTAGAATCATGAAGTTCCTGAAAAATCATGTAAAAATGAATAATCTTTTCAAATCGCTGAAGATTTTGCAAATGAAGGATATTGAAAAGAAAATATACTAAGCTTATATCGAAAAGAAAATATACCAAGCTTATATTTAAGCTTAACATAAAGAAATTAATATACTCTTTTCATCACCCAATTTTTCCTAAAAATTTTGATTACTGCTTTTCCTCTGTCAGTAACTATCATAATTATAATACCATATCTAAATCCAAACAAAATTTTTCCATTGCAAGAACAAATACACATTATGAGCATTGGCCAAACTGCAATGTCAAACCCCAAGTACTGGAAGAAATATGGAATAACATTTTACCAAATTTGAAACTTTTGTCGTAGATACGTTCAGCAAACAACTCAAAAAAGCAAATAATTCTTCATTGTACGGTTTTTGCAATCTTTGAAAAACCTTGTGTCTATGCTGTCTTAATTTTGTGGTTTCTGCTATTTCCGTTTTTTAGCTAGCAGAGGTGGAGTCCTCGAGGACATATTTTGAAGTCCTTGGCCTCGAAGCCTCAAGTCCTCGAAAACTGCCCAGTCCTCCGCTCGAGGACAGCACTATTTTTTGAACCTTTAAAATTTTGTTGAAAAACGCCAGAATCCTCACGGAAAATTTGCGAAGACTTTTTTTGCTTTCCTCACGTGGAGAGCGCCTGAAAAAAAATTTTGAAGACCTTCTTCGCCTGAAAAAAATTGTTTAAGACCTTTTTTTTTGAGATCGCCTGAAAGAATTTTTGAAGACGTTTTTTTTTTTGAGAATACTTGCGTCTGTGTCCTTGGCCCTTCGCCTTTGCCTCGAAATTTTTTTGTGTCCTTGGCCTTGGCCTCGGCCTCGAGCCTTGTGTCCTCGACTCCGCCTCTGTTAGCTAGTGCCGAAATAGATGATCAAGTTTTTTCTGCAAGAACGCTTGCAGAAGCGTTGATGCAACTTTTTGCTGTGTGTAAATAGCCTGGCAAGAATATTGTGCAACGATTGCGGAAACGTTGCGGCAGGGTTTTCTTGCGGCGCATAAATAGCTTCCTGCAAGGTTTCAGAGATCTTCCGCAATATTGAAATAACTTCGACCGTGTTTCAACTAGCTACAAGTTTTTGTGACAACTTTTGCCGCTTTTTTGGGTTTAGAATATTCAAGATAATTCCTTTCTAGTACATTCTGCTATTTTTTTCAGTTATCGATGTTTGGGTTGTTTACAACTTTTAATTGCTATATATAGACTTAAAGTTTGTGGCATCATAATTATGTCAAAATTTGTTTATCGTAAGCTTGTGTATTTTTTCTATCATGACGTTTCAAGGATTTTTCTGGGATATTCGATAGCTTTTGTCGTAGTATAAATAGGCGGGTCGTTTTTCATTCATTATTCTAATATTCTAAGAGTGAGTGATTTTAGGCATTAGTTTCGTAGGCAGTTAAGCCGAGTTTGTGTATCTGCGGTTGGCTCGTATAGCCATTTAGTAAGAGGTGTGAGTGGAGCAATTTTGCTCAGTGAGTTGGTTTGTGTTTCAATCTTAGATAGAAGTTTTAATTTAAGATTGGTGTGCTGCTTTCTGAGATTCAAGAAGCTAAAGAAACTATCAACTGCCATTTTCGATTCGTCAATTAACATCTCAGTCGTTTTTAGTTTCAGCCGACGTGGGCAATTCTAGAGATTAAAGGTTGTACTCTAGCCAAGTATTAACGATCGTGACAACGTCACAATGCTGTTTATTAACACTGTTAAAGCCGACAAAGACGATCAAGATTTTTCTGCAAAAACGCTTGCGGTAGGGTTGATGCAACTTTTTTCTGTGCGTAAATGGCTTTGCAAGAATATTGTGCTACGATTGCAGAAACGTTGCAGAAGGGTTTGCTTGCGACGTGTAAATGGCTTCCAGCAAGATTTCGGAAAACTTTCCGCAGCATTGAAATACCTTCGGCCATGTTTCAACTAGCTGCAAGTTTTTGACTTCTTGTGCTTATGTCACAATGCTATTAACACTGTTATGCCTACCTACTTGGTGTTGCAGAACGATATTGTCTCAACTTACTGAATTTTGGCCACGAGAAACTCAAAGGCTTTTTACCAGGCTGGTTTACTGAAAAGCTGTCAAACTAAAACCAGAAAATGAAAACTCCCTAAAACCAGAAAATGAAAAGTTTACTGAAAAGTTCCCGGCTGAAAATGCTGTGGCTTTTTAAATTTTGGTTGGGAGGCCAACACAGAGTAGAAACAGAAAACTAATTAGGCGTAGCCAACATGCTAAACAAAAAAGGAAAAATTTTCATAAATATATCGTCACAGGTCTTAGATGCAAATTTAGTGTGAAAAGAAGCGCAACGTAAAAGGTCAACTAAAGTTGGCAACAACACAAGATGAGCTATTTGAAAAATGTGAAAAAAATTAGCTCGATTCCAGGGCCCGCCAACTAAAAAAAATGAAACAAATAAACCATCGTGCGTTAACGTTAACACTTGGATCTTTTAGACTGTACTGCAGAGTGGTAAACACACCGACTAGTTCAGACCCGAACCCGAAAATATAAGCCCAAACCCGAAAACTAACTTGAAGCCCAAATCATGCCCGAAAAAAAACAAACGTTATGTTAGGTCTGAAAAACTTAGTAATATTGCCAAGTTATTTTGCTCGTACATTTTGTGCAACTAGGACAAAAAGCACGTCTTAGGCCCAAATTAAGCCCAAAATTTTGTCAACTTCAGGCCCGATTCCTACCCGAAAAGCTCGGCCCGACTTACAACTCTGCTTTATCGCATTGTCCTGCTACAAGACAATTATTGTATACTGCTCACTTACTGTGCATTACCAGCATACCTAGATTTGAATAGCATTATAAAATAGAAGCGTTGATATGTCAATTTGAAGTTAGTCTTGCAGTTTGGAACGTATTGACACCTGAATTTAGAGACCGAGTAAAAATAGCACTGCTTAGAGCAAAAAGATGTAACTACGGTATTACATTGTCTATATAGATAAATTACTGGATGTTAATAATATTTTAACGATTTTGCTTAATGCAGTTTGTTTCATATGCATTAAGTTCTACTTGTCTACATTTTTATAATACCTCGGTACGCTCTTCAATAGAAACTTTCTTGTGATGCTATGAATGCTGGGTTTCTTTGGATGATAATGGTTACGTGAACGTGACTCGTTGTTATAAACATGTTTGCGACTATTACTGTTTGCGGGTTATACTGGGCAGTAGCCAGAGAGATAGAGAGGCTAAGCGGGGCTAGTTCCCGCCTGAAAATTTTCACGTAGTATTACTGTAAATGCATAAGGGAAATGTAGATAATTATATTAAGTCCCACCTGAATTTTATTATCAACATTACCTGTAACTAGGGCCATTATTATTTTGACTAAAAAAGTTTAATTTTGACTTTATTTTAGCTAAAATTTGACTTTATTTTGACCTAAACCGCTTTGGCCTTATTGAGCTCCAAATTTTGATAAAAAAAGCTTTGTAATTTGCAATTTACGTAAGTTTCAAGCTGTTCCAACTCGGAAGTTGGATCATTTCCCGGGGGAGCCACACGGTTATTCGCTGCGTAGCTTGACTCCGGCTTACTGGCCCAGTGTAGACTTTTCAGACGTGGCTGCACTCAGTAACTCTAATATACAGCGAACTGTATTTAATCAGATTTTATTGAAAACAGAGTCAAACAGGCAACAAAATATTATCTAGATTTTTGCCGGTAAATAAACGTCTTCCAACTTAAAATTCCAACATTCAAAAATAAAAATGTGAGCTGTTTGCTTCACCACTAAAAATCCGAAACTAAAAGCTACCAACACTCGCGAGACAGGCCAAAGTGCCACGTGAGTGTGACGTAATTTAGAAAAGGCAGTACGCAAAACTAACAAAAAAGGTGATTGGCCAAAATAACTTTGCAACAATTACAAAAACCAAAACAGTGCGAAAATAATATGTAAATAAGGTGAAACGGCAAAGCGGCACGTTTCGCAATAGGTAATGCTGAAACATTGCGGCCCCTTTGAAATGAAACACAGAGTTGAAATTCAAAAAATAAATAAGATAATAAAGGTGAAAGCATCATAGTGGTCAGTGATCACACCGTAACAAAATTAATAGCATTTTTAGTGCTTAAGGGATTTAAAATATTTCAATATAAATAAGTGCTTAGCCATCTCGAAGGCATCAACTTCAATAGAAATCGAAACGTCAAAATAAATTGGACTTTAATTTCATATAATATTTTAAATGTTGATAGGGAGTTGCCCAATTTGCACGAAGAATTCATTTATATTTCATTATACGTGATTTCCGTTATCCAATTCAGCACAATATTATGGCCACCCACAGAATGCGCTGTTAAGCCGTTACGCTCGTAAGCGCCGTTTTGTATAGTGTAGACACCTTCGACGTACGAGCGTAAAAAATTTTGTAATTTTGTACGCACAGTGTAGACCGGCCCAGTGGCGGATCCAGAAAATTTTGGTAGGGGGGATTTGAAGCACAAACCTCAAAAATTCGGATGTCTTCACCAAAATTGAGAGTGATTTTTCGGCCGAAATCGGAAATTCAAACGTTTTTTTCGCCCAAATTCAGGTGGTCTCCAAAAAAAAAGAAAAAAAAAAAAAAAAGGTCTTCACCAAAATTGAGACTGATTTTTCGGCCGAAATCGGAAATTCAAACGTTTTTTTCGCCCAAATTCAGGTGGTCTCCAAAAAAGGTCTTCACCAAAATTGAGACTGATTTTTCGCCGGATTCGTTACGTTTTGGTCGGTGGGGGGGGATGCATCCCGAAATGGAGCCGAATTATTCGAAACAGAGGCTGATTTTTCGGCCAAAATCTTTACTTTTAGGCTGGTGGGGGGATGCATCCCCCCCATCCCCCCCCCCTAAATCCGCCACTGGACCGGCCCTAAGTTGGCGAGGAAAATGTGACGTTTTTTTACTCGAACTGCATTCCGCAATCGCTCAAAGCAAGTTAGCGAGAAAGAACGACGTAACGGATTTCGCAAGGCTTTACATACACCTGCAAAATTGACCTCTTACCTTTAGCGAGTATTTCGTTCGGTAGCGCTTCTTAAAAAAACTCGTTAATTAAAGCGAACGAGGAAATTTCTGTCATGTGGGCCCAGGTCACGGCTTCTGATCTTTGCCCTTCTGATTCCACGATATCTTTTCCCAGGGGCGTATTTAGGGGGGGGGCAGGGCCTTAGACAGAAAATTTTTCAGGGGATACGAAGGTCGATACCGGGCCCCAAATCTTATTGGGCCCGCCAAGCCTTATCGGGGGCCCATGTCGTTAAATCATTTTTTGTCGGAAGGATGTAGATCTTCGTTTAAAAGTGAGAGGATAACAATATTCGCGTACAGTTAGGACCTATGAAAAACACAGCTAGACATAAAATTGGTTTAAATCCAGCTAGGGGGTTTGGGGGAGAGCTGTGAGCTCCCCCAGCGGGGTCCGGGATAGACCCCGTCTGTGATAGCGGGGTCCGGGGGTGGTCTGTGACAGCGGGGTCTGGGGCGGACCCCGTCCGACGTTGGCGGAGCTCCGGAAGCTTAGCACTTTTTATGTTTCTCGAGGGTAAAATACAGCATTTGATCAACATCTTAGCACCAAACTTGCTTAAATTGACTAGCAGAAAACGTGATATACATGAAAGAATGTGATGTGGGGATGATGACATTGACACAATATTATACGAATGATTTTAATACTGCAAATCAAAATATTTTACTGATAAAAGTTTTAAGAAGTTATCTGAAATCATAGAATTCACAAACCCAAATACCTATTCACCTCATACATATAGAGTGAGTTATACTTAATGATAGTTGTATAGTATGTCAACTTTGACTCCGCTCTCTGAGGTTGAAATGCTTTTGGATCTCTGAAAATGTGGACCCTCTTACATTGTTACACTGTAGAATTAGGGCTATCAAGTCAGAGAAATGTTACAAAACGTTAATTTCGGTGCAAGTGTATGCCTTTTGATACATTTTCCTCTTTTTTTAATCAAATCGGCCACTATTGGATGCCCTAAAGGCTGTGTAGCAAAAATAGCGACCAATTAGCAGTACTGAATAGGCTGACTGGTATTTTTGGTGTAGGCAAGTTTGATTACAGTGTTAAGGTGCGATACCAAAACTTAACGCGGAAACCTGAACTCTTCCGGGCCCCATGAGCCCGAGCCCCCCTAGGCCCGGGCTCGGGTATGATGTACCCCATGAACCCCCCTCTTGCAGACTCTGGGGGGCATGGTGCCATGGCCCCCCCTTCGGGTCGCCAGTATAGTAAAATTAGCATAGAATATTATGTAAAATTGCGTCATGCCCCCCCCCCCCCCCCCCCTTGTAACTTGGGCAGAAAGTGTGAGCACAAACACGGACAACATCTGACTGAAAGGCTTTTTTTGTTTGTTTTTTTGGTCCTCAACTACTTTTCAGCCAAAAACCAGACTAAATCCGAGTGAAGACCTTTTTTTTTTGTTTTTGTTTGTCTTCACTTAATTTTGGGCAGAAAAACGAACTGATTTAGAGTGGAGAAATTTTTCGTTTGGTGTGCATTAGTCACAAATTTCCTGGCCCCCCCTCCCCCTTTCGAAAATTCTGCGTACGCCACTGTCTTTGCCCGCACGAAAATTCCTCTTCTGAAGTTTCTGAGATTGTCATTGCATGTGATTTGTGGTTTAGACCCCCAATCAAAAATCCTGGCTACGCCTATGACTCAGGTAGTCGTTTTTCCGCTTTTTTTTCAACTGCTTTCAGCAACTGGCAGTAATAGGTTTTTGACTAACTTATGCAGTATATCATATGCTAAGCAGTATAAAGCATTCAAATATTATTGCTAAGTACTTAAACATATTCTGTAATAAGACTATGTTCCAACCAGGGCCTACGAGAGGGGGGTTTAGGGGGTACATCGTACCCGGGCCCGGGGCTAGGGGGGCCCGGAGTCAGGGGGCCCGGAAGAGTTCAGGTCCCTGCTTTAAGTTTTTTTGGTGTTTTTTTTTTTGGTTTTCATCTGATTTTGGGCAAAAAAAGGGACTAAATTTCAGTGAAGACCTTTTTTTTTGTTCTTCACCTAATTTTGGGCAAAAAATGGGACTAAATTTCAGTAAAGACCTTTTTTTTTTGGTCATTTTTGGAAGAGATTTGGGGGCCCGGCATCGACCTTCGTACCCCCTGGAAAAATTTCTCTCTGAGGCCCTGGTTCCAACTAGAAAGTTGGATCATATCCCGGGGGAGCCACACGGGTATTCGTTGCGCAGCTTGACTCCGGCTTACTGGCCCAGCGTAGACTTCTCAGACGTGGCTGCACTCAGTTACACTAATATACAGCGAAAACTGTATTTTATTGAAAAACAGAGACAAACAGGCAACAAAATATTATCTAGATTTTTGCCGGTAAAATAAACTTGTTCCAAAATCAAAAATCCAATTATAAGATAAAAAATGTGAGCTGTTTGCTTCACAACTAAAATTCCAAAACTAAAAGCAACCAACACTCGCGAGACAGGCCAAAGTGCCACGTGAGTGTGACGTAATTGGAAAAATGCAGTACGCAAAGTTAACAAAAAAGGTGATTGGCGAAAAAACTTTGCAACAATTACAAAAACCAAAACAGTGCGAAAATAATTTGTAAATAAGGTGAAACGGCAAAGAGGCACATTTCGCAATAGGTGATGCTGAAACAGACTAGCATACTGAAAGCAATCGCTGAAAGTTTACGTTAATTTACTACAATTAATTGAGTTGATATGCTAGATGAGAGGAACTTATGAACAAACATTTGATTTAATTAGGGCAGCAGTAGCGCTGGTCTATTGGTCTTGTTATTTGTGAAATGCACTGCTGCGCTTAATTGCATGTGCAGATAAATGATAGTAAAGTGATGTATAAAGAAGAGAACCCCCTTTCCTAAGGCCACCACTGAGGCCAAGGACTTCAAAATGTATCCTCGAGGCCAAGTACGTTCTTGAGGACTCCCACCTCTGCTGTATAGCAGTGGTTCTCAACTTTTAACGACCTCGTTCCTCTTGGACACCTCGAATTGCCAACGCGTACCACTTCTTCTATAACATCTTATTGATTTAATCGTTTGCGAGCTGTCTGGCCTAAAGGCTACCAGCACGTTAGCCAAGGGCATAGGTGGGCACAAGTCCGTTAATCGTTAATCCGTTAATAACGAAGCTAACTTTTTCATTAACTCGTTAATCCGTTAAAAAGTTTTTTCATGTTAACGGACTAAATTAACTTCCGTTAAGTGCTGTTAACGGACTAAAGTAACTTCCGTTAAGTTCTGTTAACTTCCGTTAAGGTTTTTGTCGTTAATATCTTGCAGCTTCGTTGTGCATTTGAACTTGTTTTTATCTTGAAATTGGATTAGACTGTAAAATGTAACTTTCAAAACACAAAAAGACCACCATAGCAATAAATATTTCCTTACAATCAGCTCAACAGCGTCAATACGTGTTCTAGAAGCGAGTGAATAAAAAGAAATGTAAATTACACACAAAATGTTAGCGGATTAACGGACTTTATTAACTTCCGTTAATTAAAGCTGAAAATAACGGATTAACGTTTACGGAGGTGTGAAGTTTGTAAACGGACTAGTGGTTAACGAAGCTAACGTTTAGCATTAACTTGCCCACTTATGGCCAAGGGAAGAGTCACCAGAACCCCAAAGCTTCTGCACTGGTAGCCTTTAGGCCAGCAGATAGCTCGCATACGATTAAATATTAAAAGCTCTGGCCAGCAAACGTCGAAACATTTTATTGATAGTTGGTGAGCAGTGACACCAAATTCTATAAATTCGGAGTTATTTGCCAAATCCAAACTTCGAACTTTTAGCATGTTTTGGTCTTGCAATTACTTTAACGCGATGCTGTGCGTCACAGTTTCGTTGAACATAAACTTGAAATAAAGGGAAAACTCTCCTGAACTTTGCTATTGTATGGGGCTATGCAGTAGCGTCGCTAAGGATGGTGACGCCCGAGGCGGAGTTTCGCGGTGTCACCCTTCAAAGGTTGTATTTTAAAGCATGTATAGTATAGGTAATGTATATTGATGTATAGTAGGCCGCAAAAGGTTATATTTTAAAGATGGCAGTGCTACTTCATTACTGTAAATAGCGTTGTTATTTGGCTAGCTCAATAACTTCTCGTTGTAAGATTCTACAACTTCGAAGTATGCGCGTTTAACATTACATCACACGTTTAATATCTGGCGAGTAACCAGAAATCTGCATTGGGGAGGGGCTGTTTCGGGGGTCTGGAAGGTCCGTCCTATCCGCCGGGTACCGTTGGGGGTCTTGGTGCGGACCCCCCAGCGCTCAAAAAAATTTATTTTTTTTTGCAAAAATAACTTAAATTTAGCCATAAAAGTTAATGCTTTTAAAATCTGGCATCAGGGAGAACTCTAGAGGCATAAAAATTAGCAGTGCAAAAACATGATTAGACTCAGGCGCGTAGCCAGAAATCTGCAATGGGGGGGGGCTTTTTTGGGGGTCTAGGGGCGGAGCCCCCGGCGCTCGAAAATTTTGTCTATTTTTGACAAAAACTAACTTAATTTTAGGCCTATTTTGATAAAACTTAATGCTATTGAAACGAGGCATACAAATTAGCAGTGTAAAAACATGATAATACTAGTCGCAAAAATGAGCTATGTGGGTGGTAGCTGTTGCCAGAATTTCAGTTCTCTTATTTACAAGCTGATAAATCATGAAATCCTATACTAGAGTTCAACCAGTAGCGTAGCCACGGGAGGGGCGAGGGGGGGGCTATAGCCCTCCCCATTGACCAGTCAACCAAAATGTAGAATAAGAAAAATACCACGTTTTTAGCTCTTCTGAGACTGTTTTTTGCGTTGGAATTGACTAAAAAGTGATTTAAAGCATCTTTTGAAACACATATTCTGGGGGGGGGGGGGCTAATTTGTCAAAAATTAAAGTCACAAATCAATGAAAACTTCAAAAAAATGCCAAAAATAAACAATCAAATTTGATCGCCAGTTTAAAACGCCAAACATAGGTTTTATCAACGAATATTTTATAAACTCAGAAAAAAAGGGGGGGGGGGCTATTCAGTGTTAGTTAATTACCAATCACTTCTCTAAAATATCTTTTCGTCAGCCCCCCCCCCCCCAATTATTTTTCTTTATAAAATATAGACGAAATAGATTTACTCCGTGTGAGTTTTATTGAATAATAGGTTTTTATGATGTACCTACCAGCATGTAAACAAGAGAACTGCAATGTTATCATTAGCCACTTCCCACATAGCCCATTTATGCAACCAGTTGAATCATGTTGCGCTGCCAAATATTATGCCACGTTGCAAAAGCATTATTTTTTATTAAAATAGCTCTAAAGTTAAGGTATTTTTGCAAAAAAATGCAAAATTTTCGAACGCTGGGGGCTCCGCCCCCAGACCATAGGCGTAGCCAGGGGCCCGGCCCCCCCCCCAATTAAAATAACACCAATGATAAAAAATTATGACAACATAGCCTAGCGATGTTTAGTTGCAGTAACGGACGACGAGGGAGCCCCAGGGACCCTAATCAACAACCAGAGGGGCCCTAACTAACAACTAGGGGGCCCCTAACCAACAACCATGGGGCCCCTAACTAACAACCAGGGGGCCCCAAGGCCCCTAACTAACCATCAGGGACCCCTGGGGCCCCTAACTTACAAACGGGGGCCCCAGGGCCTCTAACTGATGAACAGGGGGCCCTGGGGTTCCTAATTAACGACCAGGGGCCCTGAAAGCCCCTAACTAACCATCAGGGGGCTCTGGGGCCCCTAACTGACAACCAGGGGGGCCCTGGGGCCCCTAACTGACAAACGTGGGCCCCGGGCCTCTAACTGATGAACAGGGTCTCTTGGTCCATAACTGACGACCAGGGCCCCTAACTAAAAACCAGGGGGCTCCAGGCCCCTTACTGACAACCAGGGAGCCCTGGGGCCCCCTAACTGACTACCAGTGGCCCTGGGGCCTCTAACTGATGAACAGGGGCCCTAGGTCCCCTAATTGACGACCAGGGGCCCCCAGGGCCTCTAACAATCAGGGGGCTCCAGGGCCCTTAACTGACAGCCAGGGGGCCCTGGAGCCCCGAACTGACAACCAGGGGGCCCCGGGGTCCCCAACTAACGACCAGGGAGCCCCGGGGCCCCTAACTGACGACCAGGGGCCCCCGAACTAATGACCAAGGGTGCCGGGCCAGGGGCCCCGTAATTCAAATTTTTAACAATTTATATGCAAAACCTGTAAAAATCTAATTAGTTTTGTGCTAAAAGTTACAATACCAGGCCCTCGTTTTACGTTATTATGAACTTAATGCTATAACGCAGGCGATAATGCAAACCACCTATTGAAATACTACCAATGATGAATATAATGAGAGCATAGCCAGATATGCTGTCCTTGTCCGGAGTTACAAAAGTAAGTAATTTATGATGACGACCACGTGTCCACGTCATAATAATGCCATGCAATTCCTGCAGGTTTCAAAAAACTGCCAAGTGACTACATTCAAGTCCTCCACGATTAGAAAAAAAGTTATTTTATTTTTGCTTTAAATGTTTTTTTTATGAAAGAACTTAAGGGCATGATCTTATCTCAAAATCATAGGCGCAGCCAGGGGGTGGCCCAGGGGGCCCGGGCCCCTTCAATTGAAATGCTGCCAATGACAAAAATTTACCAAAAAAACCTTGTGTCTTCATTTTCAGTTTCTTTTAGCATCTTTGCGTACAACAGTACACGCGTACAACAGTAATGAACAATATATATTGACGACCACGGGGCCCGGCGCACCCCCTTAATTCAATTTTTTCCGACCAATTAAAACGTATAACCAGGGTGAAATCAAGGGTTTTTGTCCTAAGAGTTGCTACCTCAGGCCCTCATCTAAACTTTTTATGAACGTAATGCAATAACCAGCGCCATATTTGCCATATGGGACAGTGCCAAGGCCTAGCGCTCAGAGAGTTGGACTTTTTTTGGTCTTCGTTTACATTTGGCAGGAAGATGTTGCAAAAATTCCCTAACTGCCAGGGACCTCGCGCTATGTATATCCAGCCCAGAAATAACATGTTTAGTGAGCGTAAGCATCTATCGTGCCATTTTTCAATAACGATTCAACTCCCCCTCGCTAGTTTTTACGCACAAAGTACTTTTAAAAAAATAGCTTGGGAATATGCTCATTAAACAAATCATTGAATATCAATTGAGGGGGCCTGGGCCCCCTGGCCGTACATGTACTACAACTGGTTAACTTCATGACAAAACAAAAATCTTGAAGGAAAATCTTCAAGTGGATTACTATTTACTGCTAAAATACTGCAGGAGGCAATGTGCTTTACTTCCCGCTACATGGACCAAATCACTTGCAATTAAAATTTTACACCATAATGCAAAATTTTTAAACGTGTTTTGGACTTTAATGGCAAGTAAATGGTGAATTGAACAGTTAAATTTTTTGGATTGGCTTCAAATGTTTAAAGTCTAGTTCTTTGAAATGGCTTTGAACACATGCGAAATGTGATGCAATAGGATTAAAATAGCTTTTTTTCCAAAAACTTACAAAAATAGCCCAGCAGCGGAGGGCAAAGCCCCCAGACCCCCGTCTGTGATACGTTTGAGTATACTAGCTTACTCACCACGTCTCCTAAGTTAGATTTGCACTTTCCAACTATTAGTTTTCGCCCTTTCTTTTTACCAAAATCCTGCTTAAGTGCCAACGGGCTTCAGCTTCAGATCTTCCATTCTACGATATTTTTGCCCCACAAAAAGTTCCTTTTTTGAAAATTTCTGATGACGTCATTGCATGATTTGTGGTTTGGGCCCCCCAATCAAAAATTCTGGTTACACCTATGCCCCAGACCCCCGTGCCTCCGGCAGCTGGGGGCTCCGCCACCAGACCCCCAAACAGCCCCCCATTGGGAATTTCTGGCTACGCGCCTGAGTTCAACAAAACTCTGAAGGAGTACTCTTTTTCGTCTATATTTTATAGGGAAAGATATAATTAGGGGGATAATGGATGGAAGTTTGAGAGAAGTTATTGGTAATTGACTAATACTGAATAGCCCCTCCCTCCTATTTCTCATCTTATATTTCATTTTTTGATAAAACCTATGTTCAGGGATGTGTAGAAACAACAGCATTTTTCTATAAGCGATCAAATCAAAAGACAATTTTTGGCCATTTTCAAAGTTTTTCTGATTTATGACTTTTGTTTTTGATAAATTAACTCTTTATGCTCGTAAATAAATGTTTCAAAATAAGTTTGAAATCATTTTTTGAGTCTATTCCAGTGCAAAAGATGGTCTCTGAAGTGCTAAAAACGTGGTACCGTATTTTCTTTATTCTGCATTTTGGCCGGCTGGCCAATGGGGGCGAGGAAAAGGCTGTATTCCCCCATAGCAACGCTACAGGTTCAATAAAACTCACAAGGAGTAATCTATATCGTCTATATTTAATAGAGAAGAATGACTGGAGAGGGGGCTAATGGCAGTAGCGTAGCCAGGGGGGGGGGCGGGGGGGGGCTCGAGCCCCCCCCATTGGCTTGTGAAGTATTCAAAATCGCACGTTTTTAATGCATTTGAGGCCGATTTTTTGTGGAAAATTGAAAATAACCCCCCCATAAGAAAACAGCCCCCCCATGAAACGTTTGAATTTCCGAATTTGGCCGATAAATCTGACTCAATTTCGGCGAAGACTTTTTTTTTTTTGGAGACCACCTGTTTTTGGGCGGAAAAAACCTATGAATTTCGGATTTCGGCCGAAAAATCAGACTCAATTTCGGCGAAGACCTTTTTTTTTTTGGAGACCACCTGTTTTTGGGCGGAAAAAACCTATGAATTTCGGATTTCGGCCGAAAAATCAGACTCAATTTCGGCGAAGACCTTTTTTTTTTGGAGACCACTTGATTTTGGGCGGAAAAAACCTTCGAATTTCCGAGCTTTCCGAGAAATGTCGTTTGCATTTTCGAACAAACCGTGTGAAACTGATTCAATAACAATCAAAATTCGGGTCAAGGTCGTTTGCACTTTTCTCACTCTTTCAAAATAGCCCCCCCTTTTCCAAATCCTGGCTACGCGCCTGGCTAATGGAACGATATTTGAGTCGAAGTGCTTGGTAATTAACTAATACTGAACAGCCACCCCCTCCCATATTCCTGAGCTTATATATTTTTTCATGAAACCTACATTCAACAAGCGATCAAATCTAATTGCTTATTTGGCAATTTTTAAAGGTTTTTACTAATTTGTGAGTTATATTTCTACAAATTAGCGCTCGCCTCTCTAAATAATTTTTTCAAAAGGGGCTTTGAATCATTTTTTAATTTTAGAGTGGCTAAGCATTTCCAATGATATTAAACATACTGTTGTTTTCTTTTCTGTTTGACTAGTACTACACAATGGTGTCACTCCAAAATGGTGACACCCGGGGCGGGCCGCCCACCTAGCGACGCCACTGGGGCTATGGGCCTGCTTATTTTTTGCCAAGAGGCAGCGACTTCATATAAGATCTGCAATTCTGCTCCATAGGTGGGCACGGTACTTTGCAAAAGTACCGCAGTACCGGTGCTCGGTACCTTGCTAAAATTAGTACCGCGGTACCGGTACCGGTACTTTCAAATTAAAAGTACCGCGGTACTTTTGCGGTACTTTTTTAAAAAATTAAAAGAAAAAAAATTGGACTGATTAACCTCGCTTACTGGATTGTAAATCATCACTTTTAGCAATTTGGTTCGTTTCCGCGACTAGTGCGAAATCCGTAGACCTACAGTTCGTTTTACAGAAAGTTTGCCGTAGAATAGTAAGCAGTTGCAGTATTAGTATTACTACAATAGTGAGTACAGTACTAGCTAGTGATGAAATTGACTCGATAAAGTATCTAACTTATTCGAACTACGGTCACCGGGCTACTTATTGTTCTAGACTTAGAGTATCTTGTGCCCAATAATAACCAAACAGCAGTCATCTCTAAAGCATCACGTACGTAAGTTGACACTGAAGGATACTCTGACGATCATCAGCTCCCAATTATTGCACAAGTGACATTTACACAAAACTTAGAAATTGGGGGATAAATTGCACTTTTGGCAAAGTGTACTGTTTTGATTTGTTTTTAGTCGATTCGTTGCTGCAGTTACTTTTTGCATTTCTTATTTAGAGCTAGATGGGAGCTTACCAGTTGCCAGCCTAAAACGAACGACGCATGTTAATGGTGACTTCTAAAAAATTCTTTTGTTTCCCCGTAATGAGAACAATTTCAAAATTACAGCATTTTTTGTTGCTGTTGTATAGCATATTTATTCTCTTGTCACAACACAGCGTTAGACGCTAATTATTGCACAATCCGCACACTTTCATTGTGATATTTACTTCGTGCCTGGAGGAATTTGCACCTGCTTAAGAGTTTCTAGTTTTCCAATGTCCCGTGAATTTCGATTTCTTACCACTGAATTTCTGGCTAGTTCGAAGCCACAAGCAGAGATAATCATCGTAAAGCGCTCAATCCAAGGACGTAACAACGTAACCAGTGTGTGGGTTGAACACAGATTATGCAATTAGAGTTGTCGCAAAAAAGCTTTAGCACTTTTGGCCATGCTTTTGGGGGACTCTCAAGAAGATTCTTTGTCTCTTCTGATTATAAAAAAAATTAGCTTTTTGGCTAAAGCCGTTAAAATACAGGGTGAGCCAAAAGTAGGTGGATAGTAAAAAAAAATTAAGCGTAACATAGTAATAGAAAACAGGTAAAATTAAAACAAATTTTAGTACTAAAATTGTAATTATATACCACAAATAACATAGTTGTAACAAAGTTAAAATGAACAATTCAATTAAAGTAACTGAGGCATAAATCTATTCCATATGCCGCCCACCTACTTTTGGCTCACCCTGTATTTATTTTTTGTTATGGTCAATTTCGGGTGTTCTAAAAGAGGTGCAATCATAAAAATTGATTTCTTGGGGATTAATTTGTGGGGTTCCAGGGGAGGTGGCACCCAAAAATTTTCAGAGACAAAACCGTGTTTTTTACTCGACAATTTTGCACAAAAATTAGATAGCGTTGTTTTGCCCTGTAGAACTTATTAGAAGAGCGTACAATGTTTAGGAAGAAAAAAACCTCATCGCGGCCAAAGCCAAAGTGGGGTTGGTGCAGATGAAAGGATTTTTGAGATCATTTCTCTGTATAAGTATTACCGGGTGAAATACTTTTGGCCGTATTATACACCGTTTGTGAATGAGAACATCTTCTTCGCCAAACGTTCCAGGCATATTTAAAGTCAAAAGCTAATATAAATGGATGCCGGCAGTAACGTGCAGTAAATTTTTCTTCAAGCATGCCCGTAACCAAAAATTTACAATGGGGGGGGGGACGTTGCGGGGGTCTGGGGGCGGATCCCCCAACCACCGGAGGCAATTAGAGTCGGGGGCAAGGCCCGCAGCCACCGGAGGCATAAGGTGTAGGGGCGGATCCCCCAGCTCTCGAAAAATTTTTATTTTTTTGGCAAAAATAACCTAATTTTAGGCCTATTTTGATAAAAATCAATGCTATTAATCATAGGTGGGCAAGTTAATGCAAAACGTTAGCTTCGTTAACCACTAGTCCGTTAACAAACTTCGCACCTCCGTTAACGTTAATCCGTTATTTTCAGCTTTAATTAACGAAGTTAATCAAGTCCGTTAATCCGTTAACATTTTGCGTGTAATTTACATTTCTTTTTATTCACTCGCTTCTAGAACACGTATTGACGCTGTTGAGCTGATTGTAAGGAAATATTTATTGCTATGGTGGTCTTTTTGTGTTTTGAAAGTTACATTTTACAGTCTAATCTAATTTCAAAATAAAAACAAGTTCAAATACACAACGAAGCTGCAAGATATTAACGATAAAAACCTTAACGGAAGTTAACAGCACTTAACGGAAGTTAATTTAGTCCGTTAACATGAAAAAACTTTTTAACGGATTAACGAGTTAGTGAAAAAGTTAGCTTCGTTATTAACGATTAACGGACTTGTGCCCACTTATGCTATTAATACGTGGCATAAAATTAGCAGTGCAAAAAAATCATTATACCGTACTAGTTGCATAAATGGTTTATGTGGGAGGTAGCTATTGCTAGAATTTCAGTTCTCTTATTTACAAGTTGTAAATCATAAAATCCTATTTCGATAGTTTAGTAAACCTAGCAAGAAGTAATCTATTTCAGCAAAATTTTATAGTGAAAGATGTATGCATATATGGGGGCCAATCGAAGGAAGGTCGAGAAAAGTTGTTGAGCATTTTTCAAAAAGCGATCAAATTTGATTACCAATTTTCGGCTATTCTTTATAGTCTTTTTTCTGATTTATAAGTTTTATTTTTGACAAATTAGCTCCCTCTCCCCTTCAATAAACATTTCAAAATATGCTTTAAATAATTTTTTGAATCTATTCTAGAACAAAAGACAGTATCAGAAGTGCTAACAACGTAGTATTTTTCTTATTCTGCATTTTGGTCGGCAGGCTAGATTTAGCAAGTATTCACCCCGCGCCCCCTGGCTACGCCATTGTATTCACGCCTGATGTGATGAGTATTCATTGCGTAAGTCGTCTCTTACAATTTTTTCTTAGCGATTTTGCTTTTGTTTCGCCGGTGCATGAATACTGGTAATCCATTATTTTGCCATTGCAAGAAAACGTCAATTTTTCAAATCGGCCAGCAAACTGCAAACGCTAAGTCCCTGCGGTGGTAGTAGCGAGTAAGACCAACAGTTAAACACTAAATTAAGAAAAAAGATTGGTTGTTTATCCAATTTATTTGCAAGCATTTTTACAACGTTTCAAGTTTTTAATGGTACGTTCTTAAAATCCGTACTAAAAAATAAAAAAAAACTAAAGTACCGGTACGGTACCGCGGCACTTTGCTATTTTTTGGCGGTACCAATACCAGAAAAGTACCGCGGTACTGCCCACCTATGTTCTGCACCCTTCGGCTAGATTTAGCAAGTTGTCCATACTTTGATGCTTGGCGTTCCCGCTGAGTCGCTATAATTAGCTCTAATCTTGTTTTGCTGCTTGCAGGCGCGTAGCCAGAAATTCGCAATGGGGGGGCTGTGTGTTTGGGGTATGGGGGCGGAGCATACCAACTAAAACGCCTAAGTTGCGTACCACTGTGGCACAGTTTAAATATCATGCAATAGATTCACTCAATTGCGACGTGTGTCCGCATTTTTTGAGAGCCAAGCAAAACTTAGGAGCCAAATTGACGTCATAGTAGAGACATCGTGAGCGGATACGACTTATGCCAAATGATAGCAATTGTGCTGAAATTTTGTGAATTTTGTCTCTACCTGATGGATTTAAGTCCTTCCTCTTTTTTTACGGCCTAAATAGTGAAGAGCATCATTTTTCACCACTGTCATACTCCTGACGTAACTTGGCTTAGCTTTGGTTGTGCTTTTCGGATCGAAATAAAATTGGTACCAATAAATCCGTTTATGCTCGGGCTTGGATTCGCTCCTTTTGTTATGTCACTTCTGTATGACGTCACAAAGTCAGAAGCGTAAATATAACCCGAAATTGGAACTTTTTGTTCTTTTGGTAACTTTAGTTATGGAAGGTTTTGCTCGCGTTTGACACCCAACAGTTTCGTTTGTTTCGTTCGTCAGGAGTATGACAGTGGTGAAAAATGATGCTCTTCACTATTTAGGGCCGTAAAAAAAGAGGAAGGACTGAATTCCGTCAAGTGGAGACAAAATTCACAAAATTTCAACACAATTGCTATCATTTGGCATAAGTCGTATCCGCTCCCGATGTCTCTATTATGACGTCAATTTGACTCCAAAGTTTTGCTTGGCTCCCAAAAAATGCGGACACACGTCCCGATGGTTTTTGCTTGGAGTGAACCTACTCTGTACTACATAATATTTATACTGTGACTGTGGTTCGCATGTTACAGGTTGAGAATCACCGCTATAAGACCGTAACACAGAACAAAGTTGAAGACATTCTGGTTTGGACAGAAGCAGGAGTATTAAAGTGATACTTTACAGTAGCTTTGTTTTGAAGTGAATTACCGGTATCAAGTACCGGTATCATTTTAAATAGGCCTAGGCTTAAAATCTGAAATACTTTGCTTAAATGCTTAAAAGCAATTAAGCAAAGTAAATGCATCAAATACTTAGATGAATCATTAAGTTGGAAGCCTCAGCTTGCAAGAGTACGTTCTAAATTGGCTGGCAGGTGCTGGGCGTTATATCATCTACCGTTCAAAACTATGTTCTGTAGATCATAGGCACAGTGTCATAGGCATTGAATTTTGTTGATTCAGCCAATTTCGAGGGGGCGAAACTTTTTTGCAAAGTTTTTTTTAAACATAATAATTCTATTTCAATGCAGAATTTTGCCCTCAAATTCAGGTGAAGACTGAAAAAACAAAAACGAAAGGTCTTTGCCGCATTCTGGTTTTATCTCAGTCCGGAATTTCGGATCACGTCTTTACCTTGAGTGCCGAATGGGCATTACGTGCCAAAAAACCAAGGGGGCCTGACATATTTTGCCCCTTCAGTGTCAGACCTGAGGGGACGCCGCCCCCTGGCCCCCTCTAGATCGACGCCAGTGCCGTAGCTTGTAAAACTTTATTACAGATTAATGGTCTAATGTAGTAGTGTGATTCACTCATATTTAAATTACTGCCTTACAGCTTAGTAGTTTAGGCATTGCTTCAGATTCAACATTAATGCCATTACTGTAAATAAATTACAAAAAAAGCTTCAAGAACAATTAGTTTTAGTAGTTAGCATAAGATCACACACTAAACCTTTCCCGGATAGGCTCAAAGTCTAATAATAAAGTAAAGTTCGACCTTTCTTGATCAAATTTGCAACAGAACAAATCAAATGGGACATTCTGAAAAAATCAAAAGACATGAAATTGTTGAAAGGCAACATTAGCTATCCAGTTTATTTTTCATTAGATCGCACTGCACTACAGTGCAAAGAGAGGCAATGTCTTCTGGATGAACTTAGAGCTCGCAAGAACTTAGAGCTCGCAGGAACAATGGTGAAAGTGATTTGATAATAAAGAACAATAAAATTGCCAAGAAGTCTGAAAATTTTTTTCGATCATCAGCCCAGGCTATCTGGGCTCAGCTACTTGATGAATAAGACTTCCTCAACCTACCCCTGCCTATCTCGAGTCAACCTCACTAATCATATGCTGCTTCAATACTCGTTCCATAGTAAACAAACTTAACACACTTAATGCTTTTCTTACTTGTAACATTGATCTGATTTTTGTCACTGAAACTTGGCTGAGCACAACTTTTTAGATTCTATGATCTGTCATAGGGACTACCATGTACTAAGAGATGACAGAAGATATAGTAAAGGAGGTGGTGTTATGCTCCTATACAAAAATCACTTGTCAGTTAGGAGGTTCATTCCTCTTTTATCTGCAGAAAATAAGCTGTTTGAATTCATATCTGTTGATGTTTTTGCTAATAAAAACTGCTTACGTTTTACCTGCTTTTATATTCCTCCCAGCACTATTGGTTCTTATAATGATTTTTATTATGCCTGTAAGTGTCTCAGTGACTGCCATACTACCGTACTTGCTTTCCTCACTTTGTTTGTGGTGATTTTAACTTGCCCAATATTGAGTGGAGTATTCCCGTTAGTGTAGGTAATTCCGCTCATGACTACTTTGTTGAATTGTGTAATGATCTCAACCTTCTTCAGCATATATGTGTATCCACCCATAATAGCGGCAACATTCTCAATCTTCTGTGCAACTCTCATAGCTCATCCTCACTCTTATCCTTTGAGGTTTGTGCTCCTTTCTCGTACACTTGTAATCATTCTGTTATCTCATTTAAGATTCAGTTTTCTTTTACTTCTTGTAAGCATGTACACATGCCCAATTTCAAATTCGCAAACTATGCTGCTATCTGTGATGAATTGTCTTGTCAGGAATGGGATGCTGTTGTCTCTTGCTGCATTAATGACGTTCAACCTCTTTATGATGCCATGATTGACAAATTCAATTGGTCACCATGTTCCACCTACACCTATCCATTCTAAACCTGCTATCCCTACAATGTTCGGCGACTACTTGAAGAAAAGAAGAGACTCTGCTATGTCAACAAGGCTGCCAACAAAGAAGTTCCTAAAAACTATGATCAAGCCGTGAAACAATGGTGTGACAAAATTGAAAATGCTATTTGTGAAAACCCCAACTCTGCCAAATTTTATGGTTTTGCCAAGAATAAATTAAATCGCATGCTTGTATACCTCCTCTGAAATCTGATGATGACACACTTGCAGAAACTGATGTGGAAAAAGCCAACCTTCTTAATTTGACCTTCCAAAAGGTATTTCGGATAGATGATGGTCAAAGCTTATCTTTGAATTGCTCTGTTGTGCCCGAAAACTGGATACGAGACATTAATATTTCCTCAGAAGACATTATTCAAGCCATACATTTGATTCCAGATAAGCTTTCTAGATCTCCAGATGGTATTCCTGCCTTCTTTTGGAAAAGAATTTTCTCTTCTATTCTTAACTTGCTATGGCTGCTTTTCTCTCTTTGTCTTTTGCAAGGTACACTCCCCATTCAATGGAAATCTGCTGTTGTTATCCCCATTCATAAAAAAGGCACTTGGGATCATCTAGGTAACTACCATCCAATTTCTCTCTCTTGTGTCTTATGTCGTGTTTTGGACCATATCATTGTTAATAAATTACTTTATCATTTTCACTGCAACAATCTTCTTTCTGTTAATCAGTTCGGCTTTCTACCTGGTCGTTCTTCTTGCTTACAATTACCAGTGTTGGGACTATTGCCACTTTCACGAGTCCGAGTGCGAGTCCTTAAGTTACGAGTCCGAGTCTGAGTCCACCAAAACTCAAAATCACGAGTCCGAGTCCGAATGCCACGAGTCCGAGTGCGAGTCCGAGTCCGCCAAAACTGAAGATCATGAGTCCGAGTTCGAAAATTTAACCGAAATGTGAAATTTAAAATTTGGCTAAAGTTATTTCAGTATGGACAAACGCTTTCGGAGATTCTGCAAGAAGACGTTTGCGCAACGTTTCTGCAAGCGTTGCACAATCTTCTAACTAGGCCCTTTACACACAAAAAAAAGTTGCATTAACGCTTTTGCAAGAACTCTTGTAGATAAAATTTAGTCGTCTACTTCAGCCTTAATTTACGCCCGAGTTTGCAAAACTCCTCATGGCCGAGAAAGTCAAAATTCGAGGTTTTCCTTCTTTTATACCGGTATATTTTGTTTAGCCAGTTCAGTTTTGACGAAGTTTTTTCAGCAAAAGTATGCGAGTGACGTCGCATGAAACATTCTTACATTGTTGTTTGAATTTGCAAAAAATTTTGTAAGTTATTGAAACGACCGACGCTCGCGTCGAGTGCTACAGTATTTTGTTTTTACTTAGCCATTTTCAAACTAATGAGTGCGAAATTTCGGACTTTTGCTTATAACTCAAGAGCTGTTTGGTGTAGCTACATGAAATTTTGACAGCAGTTTGAGACTATTGATTTGCATGTTCGTATCAAATTTTGAGGCAATTGGTTACGTGACTTTGGTTTTAGGAACCAAAAACCGCCCCGCAAGTTTGGCGTAAAAAGCGGTCTCATTCAAAAACGGCTTAAGTACGACAAAAAATATTTCACACGGTTATATGTCTTAAGCTACCTTTTCATCCCAACTAACTCACTTTTGGCCGTAATGAGGTTTTTTTCTTTTTTTTCCTTTGTTTTGCTTTTTTTTCTTCCTAAATCTTGCACGCTCTTCTTCTCCTAAACTACAAAACATCGAAATCTAATTTTTTTGTAAAGTTATTGAGTTGCAAACGCAATTCTGTCTTTCGAAATATTTTGGGGCCACTCCACTGGGAACCCTCCCGAAATCGGGCCCAAAAATTGAATTTTTTGAAAATGAACAAAATGAAAACTGCTCTAACTAGGGCGCTAGTTTCTTTGATATCTGCAGATACTTAACAGACAAGTATTTTGGCATACTTTGGGGGGTGCCACCCCTACGGCGACCCCCCAAAAATGACCCCCAAAATCAAATGTTTGAACAGCTTAACTGAGCTGACAGTGCTTTTTGATATCAGTAGATATTTAACACACAAATATTTGACGTAGTTTGGGGCTACCAGTCTCCCCAGGGACTCCCCCAAATAGACCCTCCAAAAATGAAGTTTCTGAACAGCTCAAGCTAGGGTGCTAGTTTTTTTATGATATCAGCAGCTACTTTACAGACAAATATTTTGACATAGTTTGGGGGTGCCACTTCTGGGGACCCCCAAATATTAATTTTTTGAATGGCTTAATCTAGGGTGCTTGTTTTTTTGAAATCTGTAGATTCTTGCGTCGGTCGCTTAAAGGGGTTGCTACTCAGAAAGCTCCCATCTAGTTTTTCACAGCAGTTAATTACTTTTCGGGATATCAGATTCAGAAAATAATTTTAAACAAATCAAATCTTTCATTATACTCATTGTTCTCTTTTCAATTTTTGTTTTATACTCGTTATATTACGCCGAAGTGTGCAAAGAGTTGGCACTGCCCATGTCCACATCATACGGCCTGGGCAACACAGCTCCTTTCGAAGAAACGTCGTAACGGCGGCGAGTCGTTGGCAACAGTTTGTCCGATTTCACTGGCCCAAGATTTAAGCCTCGGACCTCTCCAGAGACGAACGCGTTACCGCTCAACCAGCAAAAGAGCTTATTTCAGTAGATTTGTCACAGCGTCCAATAAAAAATAGAGCTTTATTAGAACTTTTAAGTTGCGTATTAATCAGTTAATGGACAAAAGCGTGCAAAAAAGTATCATCTTTTCGGAAACTGGGCAGACTGGTGGTGTAGTATTGCATTCAATTAATACTGAGTGAACCAAGTTTATGTGCATTTTTTCAGTAGTTTAACTACTTTTGGAAGTAACCTAAAGCCAAAAGTCGACCAGCTGAAGCTAAAAAATAGAAGGACCTTCATAATTTTCATCAGTTTACGGACAAAGGTTGAGGATCATTAAGTTCGCGATTAAGCACGCAACTAGATTTTGCTGGGGAGCTTTGGATTTGTTGGGTTATATAAACCCTTGAATTTTGGGATTATATTTCTAAGTGATTTTGCGAAGGGGGGCTGAAAGCCCTTTAGCCCCTCCTGATTGCGCCACTTGTCGCCATGGTTTGGTATCTTTTGTCGTTTCATAACTAATAAACTAGAATTGTTATTTTTATTTTAGAAGAAGAACCTCAGTTTTAAATACATTTGTCATTATCTATACATAATTTAGTGAATGCATTATGCAATTTTTGTTTTTATGGTTTATGAATAATTTGAAAAATGAAAGAATAAGTTTTTGCTGAATTGGCTGTATATACCTGTTCATGTTTTAACCAACTAACTCACCAACAGAAAAAAATTTTTTTTGCAAAAACCTTAGAAAATTCAGGCCTAACCAAAGCCCATACACAGAAAAAGTTAACCAGCCCTGCACTGCAGAGTAATCAAAAAAAAACACTTCATGCTTTATCATCTGGATACGGTAATTTTTGTCAGTCTTATCAGCAATTTTTTGAATGCAAGCTGATTCTTTTTGGGTTTTCATTCTCCATTGTAACATTAAAGAATCAGGTGTAAAATTTAACATAACTTAACACAGACAAAACATTATCTCCCTCCACTACCTGCGAATACTTGAATAGTGAATACCTTTCAAGAACTTTTCAGCCATGCGATATCTTGAGCACATTTTACCTACCGGCATCATCAAAACAAACGTGATCAAACCAATGACACCAAAACGCTAAAAAAATGCGGTTGCCAAAATATAAAACCAAATTCAATTAGTTTCATTTTGATTTGGGTAAGAAATCTCTCCCTGCCAAAGATGATGCATTGCTTGTCACATTTATATTTTATGGATATATAGTAGCTCTGTAATAAGACTTTACAATAAGACATTCAACAAAAATCACGAGTCCGAGTCTGAGTCCTCTCAAATTCCATGAGTCCGAGTCCCAAGGGCACGAGTACGAGTCCGAGTCCTTAAAAAGTGGCCTCGAGTCCAGACTCGGACTCGAGTATTCCCAACACTGACAATTACTTACTGTCCTTAACAAATAATTTTCTAAATATGACAATAATGACCAAGTGGATATCGTTTACACTGATATAGCCAAAGCATTTGACAGTGTTAGCCATTCTAAGCTTATTTCTGTTCTAAATTTTGGTGTTAGTGGCAATTTACTTGAATGGATTAATACGTTTCTTTGTAATTGTAATCAAAAAGTATGTGTCAACAATTCTTTTTCATCTACTTTGGAAGTGTACAGTGGTGTTCCCCAAGGCAGTGTCCTTGGACCATTACTTTTTGTTGTCTATATTGATGACTTAGTAAATGCTGCTTCATTAACTCGTACTACTGCTAATGGGATGTATCTTTTTGCAGGCGATGCTAAGCTGTTCAGTGATGTACCTCATGAATTGCAAACTGCATTAGACAGTATTAATGCTTGGGTTAATGATCGACAACTTTCTCTAGCTCCTTTCAAGTGTGAACATTTAACTATTGCTCGCAAGCACAAATCGCCTGCTAACAATATATTTAGCCTTGGTTCTCATAATATCAAATCTGTTTCTGTTGTCAAAGATCTGGGTATACATGTGTCAGATAGTCTCAAATGGTCATGTCATGTTAGTCACATTTACAATGTTGCTTCAATGTGTGTGTGCTTTTCAAGTTTTGCATTCTTTTTCATCCAGAAATATATGGACCTTGCTGAAAGCCTACACCACTTATGTCAGACCCAAACTTGAGTTCAACACTGTTGTTTGGAGTCCTTTTTTTGCACAAGACGTCAATCTTGTTGAATCTGTTCTTTAGTGTTCAAAAGAAATTTACGCGTCATATTTGTATTCGATGTAAAATTAGTTTTAATTCATATAGTGATTGTTTATCTAAGCTTAATAATAATTTGTTAGAATATCGCCGTTTAGAATTTGACCTTGTTCTCATGTGCAAAATATGTCATAACCTATGTGATCTAAATTTTTATGAGTTTTTCAAACTTCACAAAAGTAGATACAATTTACGTCAACATTCTTTTACAGTTGAGTCTTTATTTCATCCTAAACATGAGCAGTATTGTTATTTTTTCAATCGCATTGTTAATATATGGAACAATCTTCCCAAAAGTATCATAAGTGCTGAAACTTTACCTATTTTCAAACGACGTCTTCACAAATTTGATCTCCATAATATTGCCAATTTAACATACAAACTTGTTTGGTTTGTAACGCTTTTTTACTTTCTGTGTGTATTTTGCCTCACATGTAAGTGTGCTCGGATGTGAATCAAGCACCATTGTGTTGTATTTCAAATAAATAGATAAGGAAGGCTTTATTTCACCGGAAATTTTCATCTAGTTTTTTATTAATTCTGACTCAAATCTAACACAAATTCAAATGCTTACTCTAAAACTATTCCCAAATCGAACCCTAATCTTAACCCCTAAAAAAGCGTTGATGAATATTTCTCATTCTCGTTTTATTCTCTTTAAGTTGAAAATTTTCAGTGAAATAGTCACTACGAATAGATAAACACTCTGGTGGTGGATTAACACCCTGGCACACTGACGAGTGAAGCAATATACACATCAGAATTTTAGGTCAAAAAGAAAAACAAAGTCAAAAGCAAATTCAAGAGCAAATTAAAAAATTTTTACGCGTGTGTTAGAACAACAGTTTAGAACAAACAACTTGCAGATCAAATTTGTTAAGATGTGTCTGAAAAGCAGCTAAGCTGGTTGATACCACAACTGACTTCGGCAAAGAATTCCAAACTGAGACAATGCGATGACTAAAGAAATGTCTGGAAGATTCATGCTTAGACTGATATTTGGGTTTTAAACAAAGTTTATGATGACACAAGCAATAGTGGGTATTAAGAAATTCAAAATTTGTTGTCCCAATATGCTGGGCCACATTGAGTCATTGCAGTTTTGACCATGCCCCCACATAACATTTTTTTATGTATTGTTTTGGGCTTATTAAATTGAGAACTTACCGGTATTCAGTTTTGGTGTGTTGTTTCATTTGTTTACAGTTTTTACATTAAAAAAATTTTTTTTTCAAATTTTGTTAAGATGTTTGTTGTGTGTTTTTTGTGTTTACAGTTGGAAACTTTTTGGATTTTTCTCAGTTATGTTATGGCTGCAGACCTTGATGACTATGCTTAGTCTTTTCGCATGCATAAATAAATTGAATTGAATTAAATAATAATAGGTGTGTAATATCTTGTTTTTTAAATAATACTTAAACCTACTAAGCTAGGGTGGTTTTGGAATTACTCATTACCGTATGAATCTAAGCCTATTTATTGTCGAGTAGGCCTATTACTGTACACTAAGGTCTGAAGGTAGCAATAACAATTGCCATTTTTTACTTTACTACAATACCTTTAATTGACAATGGAGTAATAGTTGCATGTGCACTTCAGACTCAATCTGTAGGCTAATGTAGGCACAATACCATACACAGTACTGGTACATTATATACCTGGTTTTCTGTTTTGGTTTTTGATGAATTGATACTTAGTTTATTTATAAGCCAAACACTAGTTTTGTCATTGAGGATAGATAAAATAGGTTTATTAGCTTTTGAATTCAGTTATAAGTGGATTGATAGCACTAACAATCAGGCACGTGTCATTCAGCATATTGCTTGATTACTGGTACCTGTAGTGTATACACCAGGGTTTTTCAAACTGTGTGCCGCAAGGTTTTGAAATCTATTCTTAACTACATAACGTCCATTCATCTTATGTGTGGGTTTTGAAAGAAATAATTGGCAATTTACTTTGCAGTGACAATTTAGTTTACATTGACCAGCAATGGCATTAAAATGAATTTTGAATTTTTCTGTTTTGCATGGTTCGTTCAAGGTAGCAATGTTTTAAAAGAAAAATTTTTAACAAGCAAGGTAAACGCAGATGCAGCAGTTCTTAGTGTGCTGCAGTCAAATCAAACACTTCTAAGTGTGCCGCAATGCCAAAAAGTTTGAAAACCACTGGGATACAGCATTAGAAAAAAAGTTATCTATATTGTGAATGTTGTTCACGTAAAATCTGAAATAGTAACATCAGTGGGCCAAAATGGATCCTTGTGCCGGTTGTGGTACCATACCGGTACTTTGTAATTAATATTCAGAGGTAAGGAAAGGCTAAAAGGTGTCCATTAAGATTAATGCTAACACTTCTGCCTTTGGTTTTTAATATTTAAATAGGATGCAAGAATTGAGAAGATTTAGTGCGGTACCTCAAATACCATATTCAATGTTGTGGTTTTGAAATTGGCAGATTGGGTCTTTAACAAACACCACATTGCTTCTCAATAATTAATCAACTAGAATTTTGAACTTGGTATATATCTCTGATCTAAAGTTAGTGCATATATTTCAGTTTGTCTTATTCCAAAATTCATTAAAAACATTCCAAGTTTCATCAAACGGCTTCTTATTTATCTAAAATTGCTTTTTTCACTAGGCTACCATCTACCAACTTTATAAACTTTTTTGTCATAATAAATGTCATAAAAATCTTTCAAAATCTCTCAAGCGTATAGTTTATTTCTTACTGGTTCATCTTGGCCAATTTTGGTTTTCTAGCCAGGGAAGAAACTAGTTTTTTCAAAATCCTGATCAAACATCATGTGAGAGAATGTCAGATGAATGCAAACTGTTCTGCTGACACAAATTGCCTTTATAGTTTGTCGTCAAAGCAGAGAAGCAGAAAGAGTGTAAGTGCACACATTTTACTCATGATGATTAAGCAAAACAGTGTATACTGGAATGCATCTCAGATCTGTTGTTGTAGATCACATGCTCAATGCTCTCTGTGCTTTTATAATTTAAAAGAAATTTTGATCGTTAAAAAAAACAAACTCAGTTATAGAACGCGATTTAAACATAACAACAATAAGTAATAATCCTAATTTTGTTTGTGTTTCGGTACTTACTACTTGTGCTTCAGTAGTACCAGTATGCATTGACATAAGAAAAAAACAAATACAAATGTACAACAGAGGATAAGAAAGAGGAAATAATAGCCTGTTTCAAGATCTGATTTAACAAATTGTCAGTTAACAAAATTGCAGAAAAGTTTTGGATTAAGGCCCAATTAACACATGGCATAAAATCATAAGCGTACAAGCCAGGGGTCAAAATATTTTTTTTCTATAACTAGCCTGTCGAGAAAACCCTGAAAGCACTGAATAATTTTTGATTTACAGAATAGATGTTGTAGACTATGGTACTAAGTGTACAATAGTCTAAAACTAGTACTAAACTAGCCTAGGATCTGTGTGGCGAATATATTTCTTACTTCACAATTTTTTAAAGCTCATGAGTGCTAGTGTTGATAAAGTTATTCCTGGTCTTACTAATCCATATCCATCTACAAGTGCTGAAAATGCTGCTGGTGTCTCAAAAAAGAAAGGTAGAAGACGTGGTGGTGGTAAAAGAAACAAAAAAGAGAAAAATAAGACAGAAGTTGACAGGCAAACAAAATGTGATAATATTGGAACAATTGATAATCTTACGACAAGCAATGGTAAACAGCCTGCTGCGTCTACAGACATTTTAAATCCTGAAAATTTAATACGTCAGTTGCGATCTCAATTGGAACAAGCTCGAGAACTTAAAGACCATCAAGCAGCTAATTTTATACGTCAGCGAATATGGTTGCTGCAAGATGCAGCTGCTGGAGTAAATTCAAAGATTTCTGATGAAGAAATGAGAGCAATTTTGGTGCAGACAAATAATTTGAATGTTGCAAGTAACTGATACTACAATTCCACAAATTATTTATTTCAATAGTCATGATCACTGCATTTTTTTTGTGGCAAAAATTGCCCAAGTTAAGAAATAAGAACCTTTTTACTGTCTATGAAGCATACAGTTTTGCATTAATATTACATCATTACCATTTATATTTTTTAAGGTTGTGATAACTTCTATGTACTAATCTACCTACTTTGCCAAGTACCGTATCTGCTGCAAGCAATGTATGTTTTTTTTTATTTATTGTCTAATGTGGAATGTTTTTGTGTTTCTTTGCCTTATTTGTTGATTATGTATTGTTGTACTCTTGGCAGGATTTTCCAGTTAGGTCTAATGCAAGTGCAACAGTTATGGTTGGGGACAAGTCCAGCCATGTTATTGCATTTCATGTTTGTTGAGTGTTTGGTATTACGTCAACTAGTGATCTGAATTTTTTGATGGATGGTTGAAAGAAATATTTTGCATATTTTAGCCCAAAATTTGCTAGTCATATTTGTAATTTCCAAAACTAATTGCAAAAAAAATTGAAATTTATAATCCCAAAAAAAGATTTTGACTTAGTACATTATTTTGACCTCAAACTCTAACAATCACGAGTAGGCTTTTTTCAATTATTTAAATATTTTTGAAAAAAAAAAGCGTTTAGAATAGTGGCAATGACATTTTTGGAAGACTTAGTGAATGAAGTATTATATTTTGCTTCTAAATAACAAAAAATCAATTAGTCAGAAATTTCTGGTTGGTTTCATTTGTGCCCAAATCCTACTAGAGCAGATTATCCATTTAAGTTTATTTAGTTAAATCGCATTTTTGACTAATTTTCTATTGTGCATTGTAGTTCAGTATGGGGAATGTGACACTGATAGCAGGTCAGTTTAGCTTTGTTAATTCACCAACAGGTACTTTCCCACAAAACTGAGTTAGGAAATTTCCCCTTTCATTGTTCTGTTTACACATACGTTATGTGTACTTTTGTTATTATCTCAGTTTAAAATTGTAAGCTGTGATTACAGCAAATAATATAAGTCTATGTTTATCAACAAGTCAGCCTTTATTTTTGGACAAAACTGACTCATTTTTTAAAAATTGTGTTTTCTATACAAAATGACTGGTTTTTGAGGAGTGCAGGCAAGCAGAATCATAAGTAGTAGTAACACTGGCAGCTAAAGTAATAGGAATTTAGTAGTAAGTTAGTGTAAAGAGATAAAATTCACCAATTTAAGATGGGATCAACCAGGGGCACTTCCAGAAATTTTTAAAAGAATGGTTTAATTTTTTAAAAGCAGCCATCACTTAATTGCTGTTAATTGATTTTGACCATTAATGAAAATGTATGCTATTATGCTGCAACATTTTTGCCTTTGTGTTTTTTGTGCCCTCAATCTCCAAGTTAAGTCTGCAGCCGCAGCCATATTGTTCCAGGTTATCGATTTTGCAGAACTCATCTTGCTTGTGTGTATCAAATTTGTCAAGTATTAGGTTTAATTGAAATGTGGACTTTTCATTTTGCTTGTTTGATTTTAGCAACTTGTTGTGCTTTTTCTTTAAATTGTTATATTCTGCTGATAAGAATTCATAATTTTTCTTTAGATCAGTAATGTTGCTTTTAACCTTTTCTAGCTCAATTGAATATTAATTGTTTGCAAAGGAATGGAAAACTTCCTTAGCCATCTTATCAATTTCAGGTCTTATAAAATAATCAGTATTTTGCTTATAATTTGCTGAGAATGTGCAGTGATTTCAATTTCAAAACTGTATGTGGTTGGCATGCTTATTGAATATTGATACATTGCTACCACTGCACACTTTTTTTCAAATTTGCATTTGTTGCAGCAAAACTAAACACCTCTTGCGACTAGCACAACTGTAGAATAAAATAAAAAAGTTTTGGTAAATATCATTGATATATTTAGGTTTGCCGCTGAAAAAAATTCAAAATATTAATGATAGTTTCAAATATCAACTTGTGGCATTATTTTTCAAAGCACAAGAATGTTAGCACTGATTGAAGGATTACATCTCTCAGTGCTCTTATGCCAAATTACAATCAAAGTAAAATTGTAGTAGTTTGGTCGAAGCATAATAGTTCAAATCAAATAGACAAAAATAGATAGCTAAAAATTACCAAAACTTTATCAAAATTTTAAATTTTTTTGGGAAGGGTAGGGGTTGGCACCTTTCATGGTGGAAATTTATGTTTAGATCAATAAATAATATTATTTAAATAATGTACTTGTTCAAAAAGTCTTGTATAAATTGAAAAGATGTAAGATCTGTATGGAACTGAAGCTTATGGTTAATAATATGTTTAAAAGTTTGAAATATTGTTGTTGCAGTAGTTTTAAAAAACTGCATTAAAATTACAATTTTATTAAGTATTGGCAGTTCTAATGCTTGCTGAACCAAGATAACCTCAAGTAACTATTGAATATTTACCATTATACAATGTTTGCTGTGTTGTAAAGTTTACTTTTGTCCCTCAGCAATTCAACTACTATAAATTATGTTCTGAGCATACTGTATAACCACATTGCCTGTTATGTACGTTGCTTATTTTTTTGAATGTTAAAAAGAGCATTCACCAGCTAGTTGGTTGAGCGGTAAGGCGTTCATCTCTGAAGTGGGAGGTCTGAGGTTCAAATCTCTGGCAGGTCAAATCAAACACTGTGTTGCCAACGGCTCGCTACCGCTGTGATGTTTCTTTGAAAGAAGCTGTGTTGCCTGGGTACAATGAATCGGAAATGGGCCCCTCAAACTCGTTACACGCTTCAGCATAATACAACGAGTATAATGAAAGATTTGATTTAAGAGCATTCAAGTCAAGTTTTTCACTGTTGACTAAAATGTTGAGAAAGCCTAAAATGCATTTTCTCCAAATTTTGGTCCTTCCACATCTTGCCGTTTTTAAGATATTGCAATTCAAAGTTAACAATTTTCCTCTGATTTTAGTGTTTCGGTTTTGTCTGTTCTGTAATAGAAGATTAATATTTGGAAAGCTGGCTTATATTTACTTGAAAAGCAGCTAATTTACGATTCTGACCTTTTGCTTTGTCCTGACAACAACTTCGCTGCAAAAACCTCATTTAGAATTAGAAACATTCAGTTACTTTTTGAAATTTTGTGTCTGATTGGCATCCCAGGCAAAATTTGTTGATGGGAAATCTAAACTTCTGTATCTCAGGAACAAAAAATTATAGAAAGCTCTAATTTGGTGAAGTTAATCTTCACACTTGTCAAATTTTTTTGACTGAAAGCTGAGCTAAAAAAGCATTGGCTTGAATGCCCATTTCAGTTTTTTTTACTTCAATGCTAATTATCAACTATGGTGTGTGTCGTACAATATGAATTCTCACAAATTGTTGAATTTTTACCAGTGTATATTCATACAGTCTTACCATGCGTTGAATGTTTGAAATCAACTGTTAGCTTTCACTAAAAGCTTTATCTTACTTATTTAACCTACAAAGTCTAGTTAATAGCCTTTTAATAGTTGTAATTGCATCTTATTCACCAAGTTGCCTTGGCCAGGAGGCAGCAAAGGGACCTTTCTGTCTTTGAGTCAAGCTGCCACTTGTCTACCACACACGGTGGAGGCTTCACACTGTCTCTTTAATTGCTGAGCATCAAGCAAGAAAGCTGTTAATACCAATTTTTTGTAGTCTTTGGTTTGATTTGATTGAGAATCGAACTTGAGCATACCATTTCAATAGCAGACGGTCTGCCCACTCAACCACTGATTGTCTGCAACTTAGTTGAAGAGGTTGTTTTTTGGTTTGCAAATAACTTTTGACAGGAAAACCAGTTGTGTTGCTGGATTTGTTATCTGGAAGTGAATTTATTACTGTTTTACTTTTGCTCATTAGTTTGCTTTTTATTTAGTTGGCTATTGTGAGGCCTATGTGACAAATGCTGATTTTTTTCTTTCTTTCTTTGCAGACTCACATATTTGCATTTTGTATTTGATTTTTAAAATGTCACAATTTAAGAATTTAAAAGGTGCAAAGAAAAAAATATTTGAAGGAATGCTGAGAAATGTAAGGACTTGATTTTTATCAGCATTGTTGATTCTGTTGAAGCAGAAAATATTTTAAGTGTTAGACCTTTTTTTTACTGGTCTTCATCTGAATTCAGGCTAAAAGTTTTACAAAATCCTGGTGAAGACTGAGTGGCATAACCAACTACGTCATTGTACAGCAGCATACTTATTATTTATTGTAGGCAAATAGTAACCCTGAATATGGTGCATTAGTGCTTTATTGCAATTATCTCTGCTTTATAATTTTCAATAAGCAGCAAATTAACTGAACAGAAGTTGTACCTCATTTTTTCGAACTATAAGGCACACCAGAGTGGTGAGGCGCAGTCAGTGGATGTGACCTTCATAAAGCACACCAGAATACAAGGTGCGCTCACCAGTGCAGCAGAAATTAAAAAATGGGGGGACAATAGTTTTTGCTATGATTAAAGTGTAATGCAAATCAGAAAGTTTTTATTTAGCCAAATTGTAACAAATTACAAAGGTTTAGCAATTACAGGCAGGAGTCCTGTTGTTGTTCATGCAGCAGACGCATAAAAAAATAAATAAATAAAAGAATAAAATTACAGTAGTTTCACCTGGTTTTATGGTTTTGTTTGATTTGACGATGCAACAGCAGATCCAAAAAATGCGTATTCTTCAAGTAGGGGGTATGCCATATGAGAAAGTCGCAGATTGTCGTTAGTATTCAGGAATACTGGCATAATAATATTTCAACTTTCAAATACTGTATATTGTAACTAATTAAGAACAAATGAAGTGTGCAATTTACAATAACTTATGAACAACCCCCACCTACACCAGACAGTGATTGGTTTTTGAAAAAATAAGTGCTCCCTAATATTTATTAATTTATACCATGTACTGCTTGGTCTCTACAAAAAGAAGAAAATGTGTTGTATTGTGGTTTGCCAACATAAAGTTTCATTAATTTATTACTGTACTGTTATTATTATCGTTGGTAGGAATAGGAATCTAAGCACTAAGCAAGAATAATGCAATATAGATAGATCATTTTTTACGTGCAGTTGTCTCAATCAAATAATGCAAATCTGAATGCGGCTTTCGTGGAAAAATGGTCACAACGAAATACAATGATAATTTAACAAGTTAAATTATTCCTGAAGTGAAATAGGCAGAACTAATTTAATAGTTCACAGAGACATCACGTCTTACAATCCTACTTCATTTGACAACACCTTAATGCTGTCTCCGCGTCGAAATGGGTAATCATTTCAACCCCTAGTGACGCAGGTGAGGTGGAGCTCCCTATCTCGGGAGCATTCCCGTGTTTCGAAGTCAACTGACTTCATCATCAGTGTGAAGAGGAGTCGACACAATGCAAAGAATTTTGATCCCTGAATTAGGCTAACTCAACCGGTAAATTTGAATAACCAAGCTATCGGTATAGGCTAAACGTTTAGCCTATACCGATAGCTTGGTTATTCAAATTTATCGGTTGAGTTAGCCTAATTCAGGGATCAAAATTCTTTGCATTGTGTCGACTCCTCTTCACACTGATGATGAAGTCAGTTGACTTCGAAACACGGGAATGCTCCCGATATAGGGAGCTCCACCTCACCTGCGTCACTAGGGGTTGAAATGATTACCCATTTCGACGCGGAGACAGCATTAAGGTGTTGTCAAATGAAGTAGGATTGTAAGACGTGATGTCTCTGTGAACTATTAAATTAGTTCTGCCTATTTCACTTCAGGAATAATTTAACTTGTGAAATACAATGAGTTTATTTACACAGGACGCCCGCAAACGAAATTTGGTTGGCACTGAAAGCTGCATAGAATGCTTTCAGAGTGAATTTTTGGCTCAGCCTGCACTGTGCCTGTGCATAAAATCGTGAACGTACAGGCATATCATTAAGTTGTTTGATGCAACTGGCTGCTTGTACGTTGGTAAGGCAATACACTGGCGTATCAAATTTCGGTTTAAAATTAACTAAAGAAGAACTTTCAAATTTTACGCACAGTGTAGATCAGAAATAGGCGGTCAGCGTCTGCACGACTTTTTGCTTGCAACCAATCAGCATGCTCAATTCGGACTTCGACACAATTTGGACTACGTTGCTGGACTTGCTGCTTTGATAGACAACAAGAACACTACTAAATAATTATGTAATTCAATGCAGCTGCACGATGTAATACGCTAACGTAGAAATTGATCGAAAAAGATTTCCTAAAAATAAATTACAGACTACTTACTGTAATAAACATTAGACATTGCGCAATTTGAAATTGCGAGATTAATTCAAACCAGCCGATCGCTCACTCCCCCAACACCAGCAAAAAATAAAAGGATCAAGCTGACATGATAGTTACTCTTTTGGTAAACTATAAAAACTTTTTGAGCAATATATGCTAAATTGATTTCGCCGTTTTTCAGGTAAACAGGCTCTCTAGGCTGTTGATCTAAATGTATGCCTACATAAGGCGATTTAGACCAATTCGGTCTGTTATCTTTTTCAATGCAAAAACAAAAAACAGGCAAAATGCATGCAATCAAATAACATGCGTAGATTTATATGCATAAATATGCGTGATTGGTAAAACGGACCTAAGACATTTTATTAAGAGCAATGTACTAGACCTAATACAGTATAATAAAAAATCAGTGTCTATGTTAACGATATAAGGAGAGTCTTTCTCTTGGAAGAGATTTGCTTTCCTTCAGCAATTATTTTTTTTCCGAATGTTTTCAATTAAAATATTTTCGAAATTTATTGGGGTCGAAATATGTTTTGGCTACTGTGACATTTAAGTCGTGATACACGTCAAATCTCGGCTGCCCCAGACTCTCACCAATATCGGATTCTACTTGTTCCGCTTTAAAAAATGGTGAGTTTTGAAAGAAAATGGATTTGGTTTTTGGTCCGAAATCGCACTGTTTTCTGACTCATTTGCGTTTTCCCGCAAAAGCTGGGCAGTATGCTAACGAGACATTATCATTTCAAGACAGCACGATACGGGCTATGCAATGATCAAGCATTTTCATTAATTATCAGCACTGACTATGCAAGCATTCCCACTCTTCGGTTTTGTTTCTACCCTGTGTTGCAAAAAGGCAACATGGCTATATTCTTGTTTCAATAAAATTAAATTTTTATTCACGATTGTTATATTAATATGACGTTATAGATAACTTTTTCTTGCATCAAAGCAAATCTTTCACTATACTCACTGGATTACGCCGAAGCGTGTAACGAGTTGGCGGGGCCCATCTCCATGTCATTGCGCCTGGGCAACACAGCTCCTTTCGAAGAAATGTCACAGCGGTGGCAAGCCATTGGCAACACTGTGTCTGATTTGACCGGCTTGAGATTTGAACCTCAGACCTCCCGCTCCAGAGACAAATGCATTATCACTCGACCAACTGGCCGGTCTAATTTTTTCAAGCATATTTATCAAAATTGATTTTTACTGTAACTCTTTTCCATTGCTGTGTTAACTATGGATTCACTTTGCCTTTTTGCTGCAAACGTCTTTTCAACCCTAATATCTTGGAAACAATACAAGCTAGAGGGTTGAATTTTTTTTTTAAATAACAGAAGCTAATGACCTTAGAAAAAATTTCGAAAAAATGCAAAAATTTTGATGTTGCTTATTTGCAACTCAGGGTAGATTTACACAATTGAGTTTAGCATTTTTTAATTAGTTTTTTGACATTTTATCTTTTTAAATAATTTTTGTAAAATTGTGCATTTTGAAAAGGGGTATAGGAGAGGACTGGTCCCCCTAATCCCCCCTGGCTGCGTCAGTAGTACACTAAACATAATGCAACATAAAAAAACTTTAAAAACCTTAAAAAAGCTCTAAATAACTTCAAATTAAATGGTGAAGAGAAAAAAGTTATAACCTAATCCATATATTAGTCACACTTTCAGTTTTTTGAAATTTTTAGTATTTTAAGTGTGCCTTATGGTCCGAAAAATAGGAGAATCCTGCCAAACTTGAAAGTAGTTAACTTGTATATTAGACAAAAAAAAACACCCAACACATAGCATCATCGGCATTTTCTCACGACAGGAAGATTAAGTTGCAATCCATTTTAAATATAATAACAATCTTTTTAAAGCACCACATGTGCAGTGTGCCCAAACTGCACCTGTAAATGATGGTGATGTCTCACTTGCTAGAGCATCAGTCTTGTGATCAAAAGGTTGCTAACTTCCAGTTCAATTCACAAACTGGCAATGCGTCATGTCCTTGAGAAAGACACTTTACATTTATAGCTCATTGTGGCCAAGCAGTTTACACATTGTGGTAGCCCACACTGATGAAAGTCTCGCAAATAAAAATACAAAAAGGGTACCGCTACTTCTCATTAATATAGTTTGACAGGTGGAGGTTCATTTGTATAAACGAAACTAGTGCGCATTGCGTATGCAGAAGTCTTCATGGTTTTACAATTTCCATCCAAATATGTACAATTGTACATCCCAGTGCAGGCTTATTGAGCATATGATCAAATGCAAACATTTAAAGTATATTTTATCTTTATGCTGACTTTTGTTTGAAAAAGATTGCATGCGAGTAAATGGGTATATAATTATAAATTTTTTTAGCAGGATACATCTGAAGATTCACTTTCAGGCAAAACAGGTAAGTCGCTAGCGTGTTGTAGTGCTGGTATCTAAGTCTCTTGTTCTTTGCAGTTATAGACAGTGGACTATGGGTTTGAAATTAATGCTTGTCACTTGCCCGAGGTGACTTGAAATTACCTCTGGCAAGTCATTTTCTGGCTTTACTATTCTGACCGACGTGAAAGTTCATTGATCATTTAGACGAGTGACATGCAACTGAACAAAATAAAGTACGAGTATATGATGTAAATAACAGCATACAAAATTATTAATTACAGAACCAAATGGACGCTATTGTTAGAATAAAATGCATGTAAAAAATGTTTTTCTAGCTTTATTTTGGTGCAATTAATGCTTCTTAATTGCATACAGATTTGATGCTTTGATGTGCTTTGCAACTTTGTTGGCTCAAAATGTTACATAATAAATCTTTCATCTTCTTGCTGTATTATGCTGAAGCATGTAACAAGTTTAGAGGGCCCAATTCCATGTCATTGTGTGACTTCACACCTGCAAGCATCTCAGCTCCTTTCAAAAAATGTTGCAGTGGTCGTGAGCCATTTGCAGTACTGACTATGTCTGATTTGACTTGCTCTAGGTTTGAACCACAGACCTCTTAGCAAAGTCAATTTTGAGTCAAGAATTCAAAGATTTAGACCAGAGGTCACCAAACTACAGCTGCAGGCGGGATCCGGTCAGCGAGCTTCTTTTATTTGGTCTGCCACATGTTGCAAAAATAAAAGTTAAACTATAGCTGTTATTGAAAAAGTTACTAAACTTTTTTATAAAAGACCAACGTTGTTGTTGAACTAGACACAACCTACTAATGATTTTTTGATTCTGTTTTTTGTCATGACATCACGAGCTTTGTTGTTAAAAAAATATTATTACATCAGTCCGATATCTCTGCTTTTAGGCAGACTATTCAGATTTAGCAGATCGATGATTAGTACAGTATGCACTGTACTCTTCAAATGAATGCTAAAAAAAGAAGGAAAGTCTGAGTATCGGGTGCTTAATGAAAAATGGGAAGAACAGTAATTTTTCTGGAAGCCAGTGATGGTACAGCTAAGTGCTTGATATACAACAAATGCAATGTTCCCATTAAGCTGATTTTTTTCAGCAAATTGGCAATTTGTTGGAGTAAGGGCAAGTATTTTTGACAATACAGTAAACATAGCTTTAGAAAACTCGACAAATTTGTGGAAATATGACGTTTGGTATACTTTAATACTGGATTGGTATGAAATTTAGGACACATAAACGTCTTTTTAGGGCTTTTTGGGCACTATTGTTTAAAGAAAATTTCGGCACTTGCCGATTAGCCATAAAGTTAGAGGGAACACCAAACAAAAGTGCTGTTGTTTTAAAAGAGTATACCAGTAATCTTAGTTGGTACAATAGACGTCAATTTTTGGGGGGCGGGGGGTGGCACCCCCTCGGGTATGACACTGAAGGGGGCAAAATATGTCTGGCCCCCTCGGTTTTTTGGCAAGTGATACCCACTTAGCAACAAGAAATCCGAAATTCCGGACTGAGATAGAACCAGAATGCGGCAAAGACCTTTTTTTTTGTCTTCACCTGAATTTGGTAGCAAAATTCTGGACTGAAACAGAATTATTATTTTAACCAAACTTTACAAAAGCATTTCGCCCCCTTGAAAGTTGCTTAATCAACAAAAACTTGATGCCTATGGTTGGCAGTAATGAAAACAAATCACCAAACATCTGCTAATATATTTGAACTTTATATGGGGAACCAACACAGTGAAAAATTTCTATCAATAAAACTTGGTTTGCAGTGCCAGATTTTATCACTCAGCAATTTGCTGAAATAAAATCGTCACTCGCAGAAGTCATAAAATCGTGCAGAAAATATTAAAATGAGAAAAACCATTTACTGAGGTAGCTACATCAAAATGTGTTGCCATGAAAGCAACAAAAACTTTGTTCGTTCATAGTACCTTGTTGATTGGTGCTTGTTGAATGTGTACATTTTTCTTTAACAGGCAGCTACAAGTTTAGCATTTACCACAAATTGGGACAGCTTGGGCCAATTTTCAAAAAAAGGTGTACCGTGTTTTAATCAAAAACATGATGCCCTGCAGTGCATCACAGCAAGAGTTAGCTATTTTAGTAATCTATCGATTTTGATTACAATTTTGCTGTACCACCACTTACTTTGTTCTTTATTGTGCATTTGTGCTTGATTCCAGCCACTGGCAATTCTAAACACTTGTACATCTGTTTGCAATTCGCACCTGGCCCACAGCTATTGATCTCGCAACTATCCGGCTCTCAAAAAAAAAAGTTAGGTGACCCCTGATCTAGACCAGTGCTTGTCAACCTTTTTCAAAATCGTACACACTTTTAACTTTTACTTAAAAGCTTGTACACCCCGGTCTTCACAGCACAATACACTGAAATTGCATCAACGTTATTGGAAAAAAATTAAACACCAGTAAAAGAAATTATTTATTTATACCAATAATTTGTTTCAACAGCCATTCAATGTAAACCTTGCTGTTGAATTTCATCAGCTAGTTGAGAAAAGTGAGGTCTTGTTTCAAGTGCTCCTGGCATTAATGTATCAACATCTTTGATTGCGTTTCTTTTTGATTTAATTTCAATAAGAGCGAAAAATCCATACTCGTAAAGGTATGCCGTGGCAGCAGTGTCAATCAGAGTTGTAAACGGGCTGACTAGTTCAGGCCCGAACCTGGCCCAAACCAGAAAACTAATTTAAAGCCCAAATTTTGCTAAAAAAAAAACGAAAGTTAAGTTAGGTCTGAAAAATTTATCAATATTGCCAACTTATTTTGATTATATTTTTGGGCTCCTAAGACAAAAAGCACGTCTCAGGCATAGACGTAGCCAGGGGGGGAGGGCAGGGGGCCCGCCCCCCCCCCAATTGAAATGCTACCAATGATAAAAATGTCACAAAAAACACTATTGTTTCTTCAGTTTCAGTTTCTTTTAGCATGTTCGCGTACAACAGTACACGCATACAACAGTACACGCGTACAACAGTAATTAACACTAATATTGATCTAGGGGGCCCGGGCCCCCTCAATTCAATTTTTACCAACCAATTTAAATGGGCCCCCTACAATAATACTTAAATGACCCCCAATTTAAATGGGGCCCCAAAAATAATATTGATCCAGGGAGTTCGGGCCCCCTCAATTTAATTTTTGCCAACCAATTAAAAAATTTCCCCTACAATAATAATTAAATGGCCCTCAATTTAAATGGGCCCCTCATCAACAGGGGCACCCCGGCCCCTTCAATGTAATGTCTGCCAACCAATTTAAACGTATAACCTGAGTGAAATTAAGGGCTTTTATCATAAAAGTTGCTAACTGACACCCTCATCTAACCTTTTTGTGAAGGTATTGCAATAACCGTTTACCAGAGACGTATTTAACATATGGCTCAGTGCCAGGGGTTCCGCACTTAGATAAGACTTTCTTTTGGTCTTCACCTGTATTTGGCAGGAAAATATTGCAAAAACCCCACAGTGCTAGGGGCTCAACTCAATGTAAATCCGGCCTGGCAATAACATGGTTTGTAGGCGTAACTATCTACTGTACATTTTTCAACAACAATTCACCTCCACCTCGCTAGTTTTTATGCAACAAAATACTGTTGAAAAAAATTAACTGCAGTAAGGGAATGCTCATTAAACAAATTTTTGAATTGAGAGGGCTTTGCTCCCTGGCCGTAAAAGTATTCCTATTACTGGTTTCTTTTCTGACAAAACAATAATCTCTAACGAAAATATTTGACTGGATTGTTATTTACTGCTAAAATATTGCAGGAGGCAATGCACTTTACTTCCTCCTACATGGGCCAAATCACTTACAAAATTTAATCCCCAACTGCAAGATTTCAAACGTCCCCAACTGCAAGATTTCAAACGTGTTTTGGACTTAAATTGCAAGCTAAAGGAGGACTAAACAACATAACTTTTTGAATGGGCTTTCCAATGTTAAAAATCTAGTACTTTCAAATGGCTCTGAATAGGTGCGAAATGTGATCCAATGGTATTAAAATAGCTTTTTTTTTCAAAAAAATACGAAAAATCGCCCAGCGGCTGGGGGCTTCACCCCAAAACCCTTATAGCCTATAGTGGCTGGGGGCTCCGCTCCCACACCCCCGTCTGTGATACGTTTGAATTACTGTACACTTCTTTACTCAACACACTTCTCCCAATTTAGCCATTTTCGCATTTTACCAATTGGTTTAAGCTCTCTCCCTTAAACGAGTTCCTAGTTACGTGTTAACACCAGGCCACAGCTTCAGGTCGTCCATTATACGATATCTTTGCCCCCACAAAAAATTCTTTTTTCGAAGTTTCTGATGACATCATTGCATGTGATGTGTGGTTTGGGCCCCCCCCCAATCAAAAATCCTGGCTACGCCTATGGTCTCAGGCCGAAATTAAGCCGAAAATTTTGTCAACTTTAGGCCCGAACTCGACCCAAAAAGCCCAGCTCGACTTATAACTCTGGTGTCAATGCACCACAGTATTTACAATCAGCTTATATTGTCTCTGTGGTCACTGGTGTATAGAGGCTCTCTTGACAGTGAATTACTCCAGTACAATTGGGTCAGAATCATAGTTGTTTTTATTTATAATGATACAGTGACATCTGGTATGAAAATAAATTCACTGTTTTGTTTTATGGTATGTTGTACACCCCAGTACACCCTATTATAGTGGTACATCCTAGGGTGTACGATACACCCGGTTGAAAAGCACTGATCTAGACAATCAAATATGTAGTATTTTATTCCCGGTGTTAGTAGCTTTATCCCTTCAATAAAGAAAAATGCTTTAAAAGCATGTGATAAATGAATGAATTTGAAAGTATATGAAGACATTAAATGAAAATGAAAACAAACTTTTCAAGTTTCTAAGAAAGTAGACCAATATTAGCTTCATTGTGATGAAGACAACATAATTTTGCTGTATAGAATATGTAAGAATTGGATGAAAACCAGGTCCCTTAAAAAGATAGGCTACTGCTCGAAATTGGTTTTATTGAAGAAATGAGAACTACTTAAGGTAATAAAGAGGTGCCCCATACCTTTATCCATAATCCCCCTTATTTGCAAAAATGCGATTTAATCTGTTTAAGACTGTACCATTGGCAACCTTGCGTTTTACAATTTTGTGACATCACAAAAGGCATAATGTTTGCAAAAATTCTTGCAGACTAAGAAACGTGATTACCAACTGGTAGCAGTGGGAGTAGCCTATAACCAACTCTGAAAATTTGGTTACTGCTACTGGAACCTGTAGACCTAGGCTACCAGTACTGATCTACAGTATGCCTTTTGTGATGTCGCAAATTTTTTAAATGCAGGGTTGCCATTTGCTAAATGGTACGGAGTCAAAGAGATTAAATTGTATTTTGACAAATAAGCGGAATTGTGGAGCAAGGTTTAGGGCACCTCTTCATTACCTCAACTAGTTCTCGTTTCTTCAACAAAACCAATTTTGAGCAGTATCTCTATACAAAGCGAACTTAATTTCCGTTTTTTTCCTCTACACTAATTTACTATAGAAACTCAGTGGTTTGCTCTGAAGTAATTTTCCGTTTTTTTTGTTTTCCAATTTTTATCAATCTCAAAATTCACTGTTTACAGTTTAACTTGTTTAAGTCAAGTTCAGTTTTCCTTCGGCAAGTTAACATTTGATGTAACTGTATAAGCATTTGATTTTGATTTGAGAAAGTGAATTTTGACCCTAGTACGGTATCCTTACACCTCGCAGAAAAACATTTCCCCGAAAATCATTTGCCAGAAAAACATTTCCCTGAACGTTCTTTTTCCAGAATTAACATTTGTCAGAAATCACGTTTGCCAGAATGAACACTTGCCTGAAATTACATCTGCCTGAATGAACACTTGTTTGAAATTACATCTGTCAGAATGAACATTTGGCCGAAATTACATTTCCCCGAAAGCTTATTTTCCAGAATTTACACTTGCCAGAATGTACATTTGGCCGAAATTACATTTCCCCGAAAGCTTATTTTCCAGAATTTACACTTGCCAGAATGTACATTTGGCGGAATGAACATTTTCCTGAAAACTTATTTTCCAGAATTTACAGTAGCCAGAATGTACATTTGGCCGAAATTACATTTCCCGGAAAGCTTATTTTCCAGAATTTACACTAGCCAGAATGTACATTTGGCCGAAATTACATTTCCCCGAAAGCTTATTTTCCAGAATTTACACTAGCCAGAATGTACATTTGGCGGAATGAACATTTTCCCGAAAACTTATTTTCCAGAATTTACACTTGCCAGAATGTACAGTTGGCCGAAATTACATTTCCCCGAAAGCTTATTTTCCAGAATTTACACTTGCCAGAATGTACATTTGGCTGAAATTGTATTTCCCCGAAAGCTTATTTTCCAGAATTTACACTTGCCAGAATGTACATTAGGCCGAAATTACATTTCCCCGAAAGCTTATTTTCCAGAATTTACACTTGCCAGAATGTACATTTGGCCGAAATTACATTTCTCCGAAAGTTTTTTTTCCAGATATTATACACATTAAACCGGAATTTCGTTATTGATAGAATTTACATTACAAAAATATATAACATGCTTGTTCATTTTCAAAAATTATTAAGCTGTGTGTAGAATAAAAGGGGCAAAGGAAAGCACATGTCTTGTAAGTAATTTTGACAAACAACGTTAAGTTTGAAATATTTTTGGTCTCTTCCGAAGTTTGTGATAATATTTTGATGTGTTTTTAGATTATTGGTAATATTACGGTATTTGGATAGTATCTGAAATTTACAAAAACATCAGCATACAAGCGTTGTATCATTGAAATATCTTAGTCAGGCGCGTAGCCAGAAATTTGCAATGAGGGGCTGTTTCGGGGGTCTGATTGCGGAGCCCGCAGCCAGAGGCCATTCGAGGTCTAAGGGCAAAGTGCCTAGCCACTGGAAAATTTTGTATTTTTTGCAAAACAGACTTAATTTTAGGCCTATTTTGATAAAAACCATTGCTTTAAAACGTGACATAAGAAGTTAGCAGTACAAAAAGTTGATTAAACTGGTTGCAGAAATGGGTTATGTAGAAGGTGGAAATAAAGGGTAAAATTTTAGTTTCATATTTACAAGCTGGTAAATCATAAAATTCTAGTTCAGTAAAACTTACATGGGTTAATCTATTTCGTGTATACTTTAGAGAAAGGTAATTGGAGGGGGAGCGGGCTAATGGAATGAAACTTGAAAGAAGTGGTTGACAAAATTTGAGAGTAGTGATTGGTAATTAACTAAAATTGAATAGCCTACCTGCCTATTTCTGAGTTTTAATTTTTTTTTGATGAATATCCAAGTTCAGCATTTTTCAGCAAGCAATCAAATTTGATTTCTTATTTTCGCCAGTTATTACTGATTTGTGTGTTTTATTTCTGACAAATCAGTTTCCCCTAAATAATTGTTTCAAAAGATGCTTTAAATCATTTTTGAGTCCATTCCAGTGCAAAAGACTGCTGTCTCAGAAAGCTATAGCCATTAGCCCAGCAGTGCCATTGCCAGGGCAAACGAAGTGAACTAGCCGAAAGTGGGGGCACTAAAAAAGACTAAATTTTTGCATATTAAAACCGATCTTCACATCTTGTACGGCTACAAATATACAGTATATTCAAAAATGTTGTATTCATGTCTAAAAAAAGACCTTTAAGGCCGGCAACGTTTCTAATCTCGTTTTTGTCTGCGGCCCCCAATACAGTGCCGCAACTAGAACGTTGTCCTATGCAGAGTTGCAAACTGGCCGACTAGTTCAGGCCCGAACCCGGCCCGAGCCTGAAAACATAAACCCGAACCCGAAAATTAATTTGAAGCCCAAATCATGCCCGAAAAAAACAAAACTTAAGTTAGGTCTGAAAAATTTAGCACTGTTGCTAAGTTATTTTGATTATATTTTTGTGCATCTAACACAAAAAGCACGTCTCAGGCCCGATTTAGCCCGAAATTTTTGTCAACTTTAGGCCCGAACCCGACCCAAAAAGCCCGGCCCGACTTACAACTCTGGTTCCATGGGGCAAAATTTATTTCAGGGGAGGCCAAAAATTACTGCCTTTATCTACAATACGAGCATGCTGGGCCATAAGTGTAGCCAAGATTTTTGATTAGGGGGGAGGGCACAAATCACGTGTAATGACGTTATCAGAAATTTTTGAAAGAAGAACTTTTTGTTGGACAAAGATATTGTAGATTGGAAGATCAGAAGCTGTGGCCAGTGTGTTAGCACATAACCAGTATTTTGGTAAAGGGAGAGAGCTTAAACCTCCCAAAAAAGTGTAAAATGGGAGACGTGTTGAGCAAACTGGTGTAACTCAAACGTATTACAGACGTGAGTCTGGGGGTGAGGCCCCCAATCGCTGGGCGATTTTTTGTAATTTTTTGGAAAACTAGCTATTTTATTGCCATTGGATCACAATTTGCACGTGTTTAGAGCCATTCAAAAAAACTAGATTTTTAGCATTTGAAAGCCAATTTAAAAAACTAAATTGTTCAATCATACTTTAACTTACAAGTTAAGTCCAAAACATTTTAAAATCTTGCATTTTGGTGTTAAATTTTGTAAGTTATTTGACCAGGGTAGGGGAAAGCAAGGTACCTTGCCTACTGCAATATTTTAGCAGTAAATAATTATTTACTCGAAGATTTTCCTTAGAGATTTTTGTTTTGTCATAAAAATAACCAGTTGTAGGAGTACATACACAACCAAGAGGTACAAGCCCCCTGAATTCAAATTTAATAGTTTGTTCAATGAACATTTCCCCTAGCTAAATTTTTTTTCAAAAGTATTTTGTCGCGTAAAACTGGTGGGGTGCAGGTGGATTGTTGTTTAAAAATGGCACAATTGATGGTTACGCCTATTAACCATGTTATTGCTCGGTCCAGATTTATATTGTGCGGGGCCCTTGGCACTTTGAAGATTTTCGCAACATCTTCCTGCCAAATATAGGTGAAGACCAAAAAAAGTCTCACCATTTGAGCGCGGAACCCCTTGCTAGTGCTGTGCCATATTTTGGTAAATCTGGTCCTAGTTACTGCATTACGTTCATGAAAAGGTAAATGAGGGCCTAAGATAGGAACTTTTAGAACAAAACTCACCATTTCTCCTGGGTTATATATGCATTTAAATTGGTTGGCAAAACCTGAATTGAGGGGACCTGGTCGTTATTGTCCTTATTAATTACTGTTGTAAGGAAAAAAAGCTAGAAGAAACTGAAACTTAAGAAACAAGAGGCTTTTTTGTCACATTTTTGTCATTGGTGACATTTCAATTGGGGGCGGGATCCCTGGCTACGCCTATGTGCTGGGCAGCTTGTTTTAGAGATAAGAAAGCTTTTAGTAACCTCTGAAGCTGAGTTCAATTCATTGGTTGGTGCGGGTATGGGTTCGAAACCATTTGGGACAAAAGCAGCGGTTATTTTTGCCTTTTGGGAATAAATTCAAGTTTGGACATGAAGGAGCAAAAAGGTTAAGATAACCAGGGACACCAGAAGCATTTGCACATAATTAAGTGGAAGGAGTATCGGCAGCTTCAGAAGAAGCAGGATTTGAATCGGGGTGAGGGTCTCTAATACTTCTCATGACAAACCTATCTATTACTGCCAAACAAGACAAAATGCAGTGTATAACAGTTACTAAACAACTTTTTGGCCAAGGTCAAAGCGACCACGTGCACTCATTGCTAATGCTAGTGTGCTACCCTGGTGCTACCGCAACCACACCTAACGTCAATTTTTTGATGTAAAATAGTTGCTACAGCGTCACAATAAAATTTTGCAATATTCTTCAAAGATTTTACTTACTAAACAATTTGTAGCTAGTCAGCTAAATCAAGCAAGGATTACGATTATGCATTAGGCTTATGCATACTGGATGCTATCACAATCAATGTACCGATCATAAAAGTTTTGCGTAACGCAATATTTCGCATCAGTTCAAATCATTAATCGGTCTGGTGCATTCATGTATCACACATTTATACAATATGTCATCTCTCATTTTGATGTGCCTCTCAATTATAGGTGTTTTTGCTGTAACTGACTGAGGTTGTTATATACTGGTATTGGAAATTGTACCGGTACTGGTGACATATTGGCAGACGATACAAAACAAAGCAAGGAGTTTTTTCCACTCCAATTGCCCTTTTTAAATCCTATGAAACATAAATAAGCATGTGAACTTTATTGATTTATTTTCTATCCAATCTGTCGTTACAGCATTATTTTTATTTTATTTTTTTAGTATGCTCAGAGTTAGAACGATTCTAATGTTGCCTTGCATTTTCTTTACATGTTGACTGTGAGTTTTGTGCATATACTGTACAAAGTGTACATATCTTTGGAATACTTAATTTTAATTTTGCATAAAATTTTTTATCATAGAAAGTAGCAGACTGAGAAAATCTAAAAGCTGTTTTTTTTTAACCTTAACTTGGTGAGGTGGCAGTAGACTTTGATGACCTTTCGGTCCTTCGCTGTCTCCTCGCCAAGTGACTAAATATCGCTTTGACTCTGCAAGTTTGTGTGTTGGTTTTGAAGGAATTGCATGTTTCAATGCTTTGGTGATAGACCAAGAGGAAGTTGCAGTTTTTTTTTCTTGTGATATGACGTCACTTGGTAAATAAATAAATATGATGATGATGATTAATCAACAGTCTTACAATAGGCTACTTAGGCCTACCAATATTTTCTCCTATTGTCGCTTTGGGGTTTAGGCGGGCAAAATTTTGGTTTGGGGGGCGCCGCCCCTCCTGGCACCCCCCCCCCTTAGTTGTGGCCCTGCTGTAATCGCTTGAAAACTCGATCTGCAGCAGTGAATGCTGCCAAACGTGCAACCAGGATTTTGCTAAAGAGGGGTGAAACAAAAGTATTTTTTTTGGCTCAAAAATTGTGTAATTTATTCCTTGTGCTAAACAATCTGATACAACTCGAGTGTGTCACAGACCAGGGCCTGGGGGCGGAGCCCCCAACCACTGGGCAATATTTGAGATTTTAGAGCACAAAAATGGCGATTTTAACAGCATTTTAATCACACTTCACACTTTTTGAAGCCGCATCAATGACTAAATTGATAAAATTCAGAAGTCATTTCAAAGACTTAAATTGCTTAACACCTTTAGCCCTCCTCCCCTTACTTCCGGTCAAGTCTAAATACGTTTAAACGCTTGTATTTTGAAGTTAAATTTTCTAAGTGACTTGGCTAAGGAGGCCTAAGCACCTTCACAATGGTGCTCCACTGACTGCAACCTAAAAATGTTGAGTGTGCTCCAAAGATCAAAAACAGCTGCTCTTTGAAAAAAATGTTTTCACCTATTGTGCATGTCATAATCACTAACAAAGTATGGTTTACGATTCTGCCGTCTTATATCTCTCTTCCGCGACACATTTGTAAAGGCGTGTGCAGTAAAAAGGCGGGTTATTCCATCACGTTTATGAACACCAGTTGATTGCCTGCAATTTGGCAAAAGATCTGAAATCATCAAAGAAAAATTATGTTTGAAAGTTATTATTGCTATATTTCCATCATTGACTATTGCCTTATCGTTACGTGATGTTGGAAAAACAGTATATTGAGTAAACTGAAATTGGGGGGCACGGCCCCCTGTCGCGACGGCACTGCATCACTTCCCCGCCTAGGCTACTGACTTTAGTGCAGACTTACACGTATGAAAAGACGAAACTGAAATTTCACGACCATTACGCTTACATATGGCCTACAGCAGTGGTGTTTAACCCGTGGGCCATAGAAGCATTTTGTGGTGGGCTACAGAGCTATTTGGGTAATATTGCAAATTCGGTTGAAAAAATGTCTTGATCATTGGCGCTGTGGGGCCCGTTAGAGAGCTAGCACAAAATTTGCGGTTGTTGTGAAGATCACCTGAAAATTGAAAAATTGCGATTAAGCTAGCGATTTAGATGTGGGCCACGGAAAATTTTCGAATTGAAAATAGGCCACAGCGATGAAAAGATTGGGAAGCACTGGCAGAAGCATACGCAGGATTTTAAAAAGGAGGGGGGGGGCAGGAACTTCTGAAAATCTGAGAACAAAGATCAGAGTAAAAAATTGTTCCACCCAAAATCAGTTCGATTTTTTGCCCAAAATTAGGTGAAGAGCAAAAAAAAAAGTCTTTTTGCCGAAAACTTTTAGTCTCATTATTTGCCGAAAGTCGGGGGCAGGCCTAAAACAGACGTATAAAACATACCCTTTGTGTGACCAAAGCTTCTGCCTAACTTACAAAAGGGGGACCATGCCGCAATTTTGCATACTATTCTATGCTAATTATACTAGCCTGGCAACCCAAAGGGGGGCCATGGCCCAATGCCCCCCCCTTAATACGCCCCTGAGCACTGGTCTACAGTCTTGCTTTAATGGAACTCGTTAGGTGAGCGTTTTCTCGCATTAATTACACATTAATATAATAAAATATTCGTATCAATAAATTTGAAGAATTAAAAAAAAACATCGTACGGAACTGTCATTTTGATTTGAGGTACATAACGATCCTTGAGGGAAAATTTATTTAAAGCAAAAATTAATGTTTCACTGACACGAATGTGTGAATTGGTGAAATTGTTCAATTCGAAACATTGACAGGAGCCTGGTTGCAAATAAATATTAACTCAAAATTCTCTGGTCAAAAGTACTCAGCAGAGAATTCTCAACAGCAGGAAATTCGAATTTTCTTCATAATTATACAGTTGCAGTCCAGCTACCTCCCCATCTACAATCTCGAAAATATCATTCATTCTACGTTGTTCATTACATCGCATTATGCAGTCAGTTTTTGCTAGAGCAAGGCTCGTTGGTTGTAATTGTGACGTCACCTTAAGAAATCGCTTATCTTCTTGCTACCTTTTGCATGAACTGCGAATGAAATGTTCTAAATTGTATGAAATATGAATGGTGGGAATTGACATCATAATGAGCTTTCCGTAGAAGTGGCTTTCTCGGTAGTTTCAACTAAAAACTCTTTGAAGCTGGTTGCGTGAACATACGCGATTGCTGCTTCTTTGAGTAATTGTAAGCGAAATCTTTAGCCGAGGAATGCAACAAGTGTTGTTTTGCTGGCTTGCATTTGATGTAGATTTTGGCTGCTTTGTACTACCATAGTCAGTGACTATGGTACTACAGCTGCAGATTTAATTTTGTCGCGAACGCAAGACGAATTACACTTTTTTTTTGTAACAATAATATTTCATAAAAACCCGAGGCTCATTGTTGCTCAGAATCTAAAAAAAATGCCAGCCTCTCCATCAGTAACCAAAAGATTGGAAACAAAATAGAATAAATTTCAAATCTTAAAAGCAAGTAAATTTTGTGCTAATTCATAACGATAAAATTTTAGTAATTTTCCAGTATTTACAAGCAAAATATTGCAACGATTCTAAAATTGCAAAGTGCTGTTTCAAACTGCGCAAGCAACTCATAAATATTTGGATTTTCTCACGTTAAAAAAAATCCGTATTTTTCGCTTTTGCAGTTTTACGATGCTGCAAAAAAAGCAAAAAAGTCTTTGCTCAAGCTGACAGAGCATTCGGAATTAAACACCAAAATAACTTTAAAAACATGGTCGTTTAATTTGACATGAACGTTCTCTGAATTTAAGAACTAATATTAAGAACAAATAAAGCAGCAAATTGGCAAAAAATTCAGAGAAGCCAGTCTCAACTTAAAATTTATTGGTTCTTCTAAAAAAATGTAACCTGGGTTAAAGTAAGTTTGCTTTGCCTCAGTGGACATGTTTGCATCGATTTTTGACTGCTAATTTTCGTTACGCTTGAAGCACAACTTATGATAGCAAATTGACTAATAAGCTAAGTTATATTTCTCATTCAGTAAGCTAACTGTCATCGCAACGTTTCTTACTTTCAACTAAAAGTTTGTTCTGCTTATTAGAAATAAAGTAACCTAAACCTAGTATAATTTTTTGAATGAAAAATAGTTTCTAGAAAATGAATTTTTGAGGAAATGTAATTTCTGGAAAATAAGCTTTCGGGGAAATGTAATTTCAGCCAAATGTACATTCTGGCTAGTGTAAATTTTTGAAAATAAGCTTTCGGGGAAATGTAATTTCGGCCTAATGTACATTCTGGCAAGTGTAAATTCTGGAAAATAAGCTTTCGGGGAAATGCAATTTTGGCCAAACATACATTCTGGCAAGTGTAAATTCTGGAAAATAAGCTTTCGGGGAAATGTAATTTCGGCCAAATGTACATTCTGGCCAGTGTAAATTCTGGAAAATAAACTTTTGGGGAAATGTAATTTCGGCCAAATGTACATTCTGGCAAGTGTAAATTCTGGAAAATAAGCTTTCGGGGGAAATGTAATTTCGGCCAAATGTAAATTCTGCCAAATGAGCATTCGGGCTAATGTAATTTCTGGCAAGTGCATGTTAAGGAAAGTGTAATTTCTGGAAAGTGCACGTTCAGGAAAATGTAATTTCTGCAAAGTGCATGTTCAGGCAAGTGTAAATTCTGGAAAGTGCATGTTCAGGGAAATGTAATTTCTGGAAAATGCACGTTCAGGGAAATGTATATTCGGGATAATGTAGTTTCGGCCAAGTGTTTTTCGGGGAAATGTAATTTCTGGAAGGTGTTTTTCAGGGAGGTGTATAGGATCTCCCTAGTACTGTTATTGCCATATTGCCTTGTGTTTAATTGAAATGGCTATTGGAGACTTGCAGCTGAATCTGCTTAAACTAGAATGGAACATTGCCGAGCGATATCTGGCATCTTCTTCACATCATGCCTTTTTGCTTCAAATTGATTTGTTTACTCGATCAATCAATTTTGTTTTTGCGTTAATGAATTTGTGTTGTTCCTCTCTTATGTAGTTTGCAAGCAGAGCATACCGACTAGCAGAGATGGGCACGCTCTACTTCAAAAGTAGCGCCGCTACCGCTACTTGCCCTAAAAAGTAGCGTCGCTACTGCTACCTGCTACTCGTCTTCAAAAGTAGCGCGATATAATGGGATAATTAAGAAGATAAATTAGATTATTATCGACTGCCTTGTGAAAAGCGTACCTGAAAACTTATACATTTTTGAAACCAGTATGTTTTGGGTTTGGGCTGACTCCTTTTATATTTTTACGTATGGTACTTTCAACTTCATTTGCTCTTAACCATAGTTGGAATATAAAGTGACATAAATTTCATTAAGTATAAAGTGGCATATCTATTTTTGTTTAGTGAAAAGTTAACTTTTGTTTTAAATTAGATCATTATTATTAGTAACTGATCAGTGGTCGAGTGGATCGAGCGTATACTACTGAAGTGGTAGACTCGAGTTCAATTCCCGGTCGGGTCAAACCAAAGACTATAAAAGGTGATATTCACAGCTTCCCTGCTTGACATTCAGCAATTAAAGGGACAGTGTGAAACCTCCCCGGGTGTGATAAAACATAAGCAATACAATGAAAACAATTTAATGCAATATGCGCTGTGCTATGGCGACGCGTTTCGACCGTGCTCTAGTTTCATCAGGCGGCAATAACACGATATATACATCACTTAAAACAAAATATACACATTGTGCAATTGAGTTAAAATTCAGGTAGAAAATTACTACAGTATACGTAGATGACAGCTTGACCCAAAGACCGAAAAGCCCCTTCGCTATTTCCAGGCCAGGGCAACTAGATAAATAAAATGTAACCACAGTTAAGCCTATACTGTAAGAAAAATCATTAAAATCAACTGTGGCAATATAGAAAAGATCAAGAGAACACCATTGATTATCTGCAAATGAGTTGAATCAGATAGTGCTCTTTAATTATTTTTTTCTGCTAAAGCTAGCTTTGCTCCAAATTTGTTTTTTAAATTTTGAGCAAAACTGACTTTCGTGCTCTTATAAAAGTAATATTGTTCTTTCAAATAAAAGTATTCAATAAATTATTAAAGACGTTTTTGTGATCAAAAATAGAGCGCTTATATTATTTAGATCAGTAGTTCTCAAACCTTTTTTCAAAGCGAACCAAAGTTTTTGAAAAAGTTAAATGTGTGACATTAAACGAGCTAGTTTTGCGGAATGTGAGGTAAGACCAAAAAAAAAGGTTTTCACTTCGGGAATTCACATATTTCAGCGGGTTTGCTGAGTCATTTTTTATTATTGCTTTATGGTTTTATGCATATTTCACCCTTTGTGGATGTCTACAGAAAGAAACCAAGCGACCCAAAAGAATTTTCAGGCGACCCAACTTTGGGTCGAAGCCCATAGGTTGAGAACCATGGATTTAGATTGCTCAAATTACAGCTATGCTGCTTCGTATTTTTCATTAATTATATATATTTATTGTTGAAACAAAAACAAACACAAACTCTTAGTCAACCCTGAACATTGCTTTGCAAGCAAATAAACAAAAAAATGGTTTGATGGCAACAACAAATCACAGTAACAGAACTCCCCAAAATTTTTTTCAAAGTTTATTTTTTTATTTTGTTTTTTGTTATTTTTGTTTGACCTTCTACTGAAATAAACCTTGTTTATTTCTTTATTTAAAATTGACGGAATAAGCTACTGCATTTTGATGAAGACCCTTTTTTGGTTTTCTCCAAAATTATTGAAAAAAATTACTGCATTTCGTTGTTTTCAAATCACACCCCCCAAAAAATCTTTTTTCGTGCCCCTCCTTACAAGCACACTACTCTGGTGCCGGGCCAGCCTCGAACTGTCTAATGTGGCTTAAGCAAGCGCAAGTCTCTAATTTGGTGCCTAATTGCATCTTTGTAATTTTTTAGTTTGCTTTTTGCCAAAAGACCTATCAGTTTATAATAACTAACCTATAGCAGTAGTAGACTTATACGCTACTCCTATTCAGATACCACTGCTATCGAACCACGGCCATGTGGATATAGTTTAGCTCAGACGTTAGATGACAGTGATCACCCGTACAAATCTATTGTTGGAAATAGCAAAACATAATAAATTCATCATTACAACGTCACAAACAAAGTTATTTCGGCATTCTCACTTGTACTAACAATTTTGTTAACAAAATATACCAATTACTAATGTATCTGTTTTTGATTTTATTAAACATATTACAATAAGCACGTGAAATAAGTAGCGATAGCGGGATAGTTCATTTTCTAAAAGTAGCGGCGCTATCGCTACTAGCCCTAAAAAGTAGCGACGCTACCTGCTACTCGGTTTCTATAGTAGCGGCGCTACTGCTACTCAAAAAGTAGCGGTAGCGCCGCAACTACAGTAGCGCGCTACTGCCCACCTCTGCGGACTAGTAATATCACATGTTGTCTTAGTATTCTGACATTAACAAAAGGTGATTTGATTATTTTTTAATGTTATATTATTCAACTTATGCAGTCCATACAGCATAAAAATTTCTTCGTAGTTACAGTAGTTAATACGTGGATGAAGCTACAAGATGACAGGAGAACTGAAGCTATGCATGCTGCATTTGTACTCTTAATGTCCGACTTCCTCTTTTCGAACATAGCTCTACCTGAACACTGGCTCAGGCGTTTAGTTGATCTGAAGATGCTGAAAATATCAAAGTCCAACAAAACGTTAGTGAAAAAATATAGGATACACCGTATTTTTTGGACTTCATATTGAAAACTCACCCTAAAATCCGTAAAATTTCTAAAAAATTAAATGAGTGCCGTATACTTAGGTGCACCTTAGATCAGGTTATGCTCTCTTTTTTTTCATGATTTAACTAAGAACTTGATTAAAGTTATTTAGAGAGTTACAGGTTTTATTTTATTTAGTGCTCCTTATGCTTCAGTGCACCTTTATTGATAAAAGATAGATTTATAGCCATTTAGTGATATTGCGTCTTGTACTTTGGTGCACCTTACAGTCCAAAAAATACACTATCTCCCGCATTCTATTATTTTATAAGCCTTAAAAAAAGTTACATCAGTTCCAAACGTGCAACTATCAATACCGGTTATGTGTTTGAGTGTGACAACATGTTTTCAATGCTGATTTGGTAGCTATAATAGCTATCCAGCTAGGATGCTCGGCATTTCACCATTCCGAGCCTGGCGCAGTACCTGCAAAGACTGTCATTCTGATGTGACACCATATACAGAAGAAGAAGGCATAATTTTCAGACTTAGATGGCTGCGTTGCTGAGAGAAAAGTTCAAAGTGTCATTTTAACCATGACACTAATTGCATAATTTGTGTTTAACTCGCTTCCCCTTCACTTTGTTGCACTCTTGGTTGAGGCACTTTACGATGATTGTCTCTGCTTTGGTGGCTTTGAACAAGCAGTAAATTTAGTAGATGAAAATTCAAAGAAATCCACAGGAACATGGGATCATCGGAAACTCCTCTTTAAGTAGGTGCAAATTCCTCCAAACATAAAGTAATTATTGCGAGGAAAAAATGCCGATCATTCAAAAGTTAGCGTTTGATGCTGTGTGGTTACAGGAAGATAACTATGCAACAACAACAGCATTAGACTTAAAGATAAGAAGTTTGTTGGGTCTACTCCTGCACTAGTGTGTTATGTAATCTATCGCATAGTGTGAATTGTATTAAATTATTATTAAAAGTACTTGTGCCTGATTGCTCTCATCGTTCATCACTGCAGTCATTCATTGCATTAGCCAGTTAAATATGAATGATTTCACGAATTTGTGCTAAGAATAAAAGCATGTAAAGTAAAAACATGAATCTACCACAATTTGATTCAAATTATGGAGTTTTTTTAGTGGCTAATTTTGTTGATTTTTTGTTTTTTTCATCTAGGAAAGCTCTGAGTGCTCCATTGATGGTTGCTGTTGAAATGCTGTTCAGGGCTCAAGATTATGTGGCTGAGAATTTGTCTAAGAGCCGCTATGATTTGTTGGGGATCGTGGAATTTATTGTTCGAGTTGAGGTAAGAAGGTTGTCAACAAGTGCGTAGCTAATCTTACGTATTTTTTGTAAGTGTTTATGTTTGGAAAAAACATTGTGTAATTTTATTTGTGACGACTGGGGTGTGCAACTTTTTGATGCAAGCGATTTTGTTGTGGTGTGGTCAGTTTTAATTGTAAGATGTTTTGACGTGAAACTCTAACCTTGCTGCATATTTACGAAATGTAGTTCTTTTGAGGCGATTCATGTTTTTAGTAACTATGCTTTTTGTAGAAATTTTGACCTATCAATAATTTTGTGTAGTTGTAGTCTTGGAGGTACACTTTGTTTCTTGTATAACATGACATATGTCGGCTTAAAATAGTAAGTCTACTACAATTATTTTTATGTAGATAGGTACTGTAAACTGTTTACTGTTTTGTTTTTTCCTAAAGTATTAACTATGTAGTTTTTGGTTGAAGGATTTCTTGAAATTGAATTTCTTAGCAAAATTGAAAACATTCGCAATAATCAAGAGTAAAGGAAGGCAGCATAGTGTTGGTACAGTTGTATGATAATAAATAACACTGGCCAACACATTTTTTGGTGCCCGAGGTTTCTAAGCTGATTTAGACTAATTTGAGAGTGCTGATTCCGAAAATGATATTAGTTTTCACTCATCAGGTCAAGTTTTTGAAATATTTGCTATTTTATACCATTTATACCTGAAACTTAGGCATATGTTTGTATACATTGTAGCGTCACTATTTTATTTGTAGGTTATTTTTGTGATGTAAGTTAAATAATTATGACATCACAAACCTTCAAGTAAAAATCAATTTTCAAATTTCCTATACAAGGAGTTAGGGCCTAGGAAGTATGTAGTTGGGAAGAAGTGGATACTGAGTAGTAAGTAAGCCTTCCGATTGTGGCATGTTTTTGTTAATTTCTGGGCCAAGGCAAGCTTTATTTTTTAATGTTAGGAATTCATTAGTAAGTCAAACAGGAAATAAGTAGGCTGCATTATTTTACTTGCGTTGCAGGTTTTTTAAGGCAAAAATTATGCATGCTACATCCTCTTCTAGGCAACGTTGTTTAAACAGTCCAAATGCGTTTTGCTATAGTTGCGGGGAATACACGTTGCAGTCCAACCGAAAAGGGACAAGTGGATTTGTAAAGCGTGCTTATCTTGCTTACTTCAAAGTAATGCTGGGTGATCAAGATAAGACATGGGCACCTCATATTGTGTGCAAGCAATGTGTTGAGCATCTTCGACAATAGATAAAAGGTTAGAAAGTCACTCCGCTTTGGCATTCCAATGGTCTGGCGTGCACCGAAAAATCATTTCGATGACTGCTACTTCTGTGCTGTAAGCACAAAGGGAATCAACAGGAGGAACAAGAAATCATTGGGTTATCCAAACCTTGAGTCAGCAATTAGGCCAATTCCACATTGCAATGAAATTCCTGTTCCCGTGTTTGAAGGCTGGCCCGAATTGGAAAAGCCAGATTTTGAAGAAGATCAAGCCTCTGTTTTGTCCACTGACAGTTGTGAAACCACTGTTTCAGATGTCGATTTTACTCTTTGTTACCACAGCTTTTTCTTAAAGAGAACGTAATGATCTGACCAGAGATCTTAACCTTTCCTAAGAATCTTCTGAACTTTTAGCTTCAAGACTCAAAGAAAAAAATCTACTTCAGCCTGGAACTCTCATAACCTCGTACAGAAAACGCCATAGTGAGTTCTTTCCATATTTCACTCAGGAAAATGACATTGTATATTGCAACGATGTTGCTGGCTAGCTGCAGCAGTTTGGCGTCCAGCAGTATAAACCTCAAGATAGGCGCCTTTTTGCAGACAGTTCTAAAAGAAGGTTAAAATGTGTTCATCTTCACAATGGAAACTCATATGAGTCGGTTCCTCTTGGCCATTCAACAACCCTCAAGGAAACAGCAGCAATGGATCATATGTGTAGATTTGAAAATGATTGGATTTCTCCTGGGATTACAGAGTGGCTACACAAAATTTCCGTGCTTCTTATGTTTGTGGGGAAGCAAGGCAAGAAAAGAGCACGGGACCAGGAAAGATTGGCCCAGTGTGCATTGATCTAAGCGCTGCCTCTCTCAGTGTTCTAGCTTCTTCTTTGGTGGAACGTTCCAAAATTGTATTTCCTCCTCTTCACATAAAGCTTGGCATCATGAAACAGTTTGTGAAGGCTTTAGAGAAAGATGGCGACTGTTTTAGATACATTTGCATAAAATTCCCAGGCCTATCTATAGAGAAATTAAAAGCTGGAGTTTTTGACGGACCCCCAGATTTCAAAACTAATAAATGACGCAGATTTTTGTAATTTTATGAATCCGGCAGAACTTTGTGCCTAAACTGCATTTACGAATGTGATAAAATTCTTCTGGGAAAACAAAGGCGCCCAAATATGAGCAGCTTGTTGAAACATTACTCACAAATCTTCATCTACTGGGTGCAAATATGAGAATCAAGTTGCATTTTTTGCACAGCCATCTCGACCGTTTTCCAGAAAATCTAAGTGATGTGACCGACGAGCAAGGAGAGCACTTCCACTAAGACATCAGCGACATGGAAGTTCGCTTTAAGGTCGCTGGGATACCACTATGTTTGCAGATTACTATTGGTCTATCAAGCATGACGATGCTGAAGCCTCACATTCCAGAAAATCAGTAAAAGGTCGACTTATGGCTGATGTCTAATCCTCAGCATTTTACAACTTCAGGCTTTTCTGTGAATATTTTGGAGTGAATTCATGATTATGCATGATAAAAAAAAATCACAGGGAGAGTACAAGCTAAATGCATGTGCGACACATTGCTTAGTGAATAAACACTTCACTAAAAATTAGCAGCAATTTGGAATCAGTAAAATTTTTAATTCAATGCTTGGCAACCTAAAACTATAGGTTTTCGTGTTTCGACCAGTAACTTAGGCCGTCTTCACGGCTAGCATTTAGAAGCATAAGTTGTTCATCTATACAATTTATTATTACAATATACAGTGTGAATGAGCTATCGCGACCCGTTTCGACCTTGCTCAAGGGTCTCATCAGGCGAAAAGAATACTACATATTTAAACATGCATTGATATAAAACTGCAAACAAAAATTTTGGGAACAAAATTTAGCAGCAATGCATGATAAAGTTACTTAAAAATATCGTTTCTTCAATTTCCTAACCTTATTGTAGCTATCGGCTTCCTACAGAAAGGGATATACCATAGCAGAAAAACTAGACCTGATAGAGAAAAAGTGACTGCATTTTTGGAATCAGCGCCCTCAAACTAGGTAAAAACAGTTAAAACATCTTCGGCACCATGGCAAAAATTTTTTTTTTGTTGGCCAGTGTAATTAATTGGACGTTGTAAAATAAGTTCTTTGTAGTTCTCTTTACTGCTCTAACAAACCGGAACCCTGCTGTCTGTAACTGTACAGCTGAAGCTGTAATCTGTGGCGTGTAGTACCAATGTGCACCAATATTCCCACCATATCCTTCCTCAACCATTTTCTAAGTTCTTCTCTCCTATTTTCTCAGTACATAAGCGATTTAATAGAGCAAAAACTGAAAACAAACTTTACACTCCAAAATTTTCTGCAGCGCATTCCCAAAAATCTTTTAAATATCAAGGAGCTGAAATATGAAACTCGATCCCAACTGAAATTAAACAATAACATTCCGCAAATTTAGAATTGAGTACAAAAAGAAATTACTTGAAAGCTATTGTTAATTTGCCACATTTTGTATTATCATCATAATCCATTAGCAGGCAATTTTCTCAAAAATAATGTCGCTTCAAGCGACTGCAATTTTAGGGTGGCTGCTTGACTCGAAGACCTGAAATACTGGTCACTTCGCAGTCTCCTGTCGAGATTGTAGTACCTAGTTTATTTAAGATATCTTGTTGTTTTTCGTTGTTTTTTTTTAATTATTCATATATAGTTGGTTTTCTGCAACTTGACAAATAAATTAATTCTGTCTGTCTAGTGTAACACTAAAACGTAGCAATTATCTGAGTAGCATATTTGTGGAAAACAAACTACAAATAATTACATTATGGTTGTAGTCACTAAATTAGATACCAGATACCAATGTGGAGTGTTTACATTTTTTTCATTACTACCATGCGTGTAGCCAGAAATTTGCAATGGGGGAGTGGAGGTTTGAGGAGGATGAAACCCCCAGCTCTCAGAGTGCAATTTTTTTGCAAAAATAACTAAATTTTAGGCCTATTTTGGTTAAAATTATTGCTTGAAAAAAGCTCCGTGAAAATTATCGCTGTGTGAATGATTAAACTGCCTGCGTAAGTGAGCTAGGTGGGTGGTGGCTAATGGTAATTGGAGAACGTTCAGTCACAAATTATGATAAGAGTGTAAACAATAAAAATTTATAATTCTGAAAAACTCACAAGATTTAATTTAATTCGCGTTATAATGGAAAGATAAGTAAAGGGGCTATTAATGGAGTAAGGTTTGAAAGAAGTGATTTGTAACTAATTAGCTAATGCTAAATAGCCCCCCTTTTTTTTCCTTTTTTTGCTGTATGTTTCGTTTAGTATTTTACGACCAGCGATCAATTTTTTGGCTGATTTTCTACTAATTTGTAGGATTAGACCTCCAAATAAATGTTCCTAAAATGGCTTCATTAAATAACCTTGGAGTGGATATCACTGCAAAAGAATGGTGCATGACCAATAAAGGGCAGTAATTTGCTTATTGCACACTTTAGCTGACGGACTAATGGGGGACTATAGCTCCCCCGCCCCCCACTGGTTCCGCAACTGATTATTACTGTGCAAGAAAGAACCTACAAAGAAAAAAAATTTTTTTCCTTGATTTAACACATAGCGATAATTCGGTATATCAGTTGCTAGAAAACTGCTTGCACATAGACTAGATGAGATGTAGAAATGAAAGACTTCTATTTCAACACGATATTCGTAATCTCATAATAGACACAGCATATCTCCTAGCCTGCAACGTCATTCAATTATTGCGCTGTCATTGGTCAAAATTTCTAAAAGCATAGTTTCAGACAATATGGGGACACTATAAATATGCTACACAGTTGCTTCAAAAACTTCATACCGTTTACGTCAACAGCAAAACTTGGAAATTAGCCAACTCTTAAGTTGGTGAGAATTCGTCCAAAAAATAGCACGACCATTGCTTACTCGTGACAGGGATGCATCAATCAGTGGTGGACATTGGTCATAATAAAACGAGATCTCGCTTTGATTAGAACGAAAAATAGTGGATTATTACGAAAAGTAATTTTTTAGTCTAAGATACTTGAACATTGGTCATAATAAAACGAGATCTCGCTTTGATTAGAATGAAAAATAGTGGATTATTACGAAAAGTAATTTTTTAGTCTAAGATACTTGAAGTAGTTTGCCCTTTTGCTTGTAGTCGTTACCTATTTTTTAGTGTAGTTAATCCAACTATCATTATTATTTAAGTTTACTGGAATATCTTTCGACAAAGTCATCAGTTTGGCTAAAGGACAGGAGCAAATGGAGAAGATTTGGTGAGTTTGTTTACTTCAAAAATTTAGGTGCCATTTTAAACATCAATTTGTCTGTCGAAAGCCGGACTAATTGTATTTGATTTTGTAAGTGCTATTTTCATCCGCGAAATATAGGTTGCATTCATAACAGCAGTGATTCTAAACTTGTGAGATGATGGTGGTAAGTATAATTACATCACAACTCATTTGCTAACAATAACAAGATTCTGGTTTACCATTGAGCTTAGCGTATTTACTTAATCGATTGCAGCGCATTCATTAAGTTATTATTCGCAGCCATATATTTCAACGTCACTCCAGTTCTTCGAAATTTGCATTGGTTCATTTGTTCGTGCGTATGAACCAGGCACTCTGCGTTGGTCTAACCATTTCAACGCGGAGTACTCTTTTTTGGTTATCTGTAAGTCAAATGTTTTATCTGGCTGGTCCTCCACAACGGCTAGACTGCTTGGGCCGCAATGGGAAATAAACGTAAAGTGTGTTTCCCAAGGATGCAAAGACGCATATCCAGTTTGGAATAATAAGATTTATTAAAGGAACTAAAGAGCTCGATGACGTTTGATCATAGCATTTTAATAATGAAGATCAGTAAAACCACCCACCAATTAATGTCCTCAACAGGTTGTTTTATCACCGTTGGGCTCTTGACAGATTGTTGACGTTGCAGCAACGTACAGAAAGGCTAAGCCAGGGGTCATACCGGAAATAAAGAAATAAGCCATTGTCGTTGTTGAAAAGGCGAAACTGGATGATAGAATGAGTGTTACGCCGAATGCGAAACATTCATCACTCAAGAGGATCACAAGCCGAATTTAAACGAAATTAAAATAACCCTAAATATCGGCAAATAAACCCTGCAAAGTCGGAAATTGGAAAAGTCGGTCAACACTTGCTCGACGAAAATGAATAAGACCATTAGAACAAAAACAAATTTCCGTAATGGAGAAGCACCGTCATAAAGTGATTCAAAAGTCTGGAAAATAAACCTGGATTGAAATTGGTCAAATTTGACATTGGATTTCCATCCGTCCGTGACACGAAGTTTTCAGTTTAAAGCTGTTGAATATACACGCAGAAGAACTGAAATTAACAACAGCACTGTAGATATAAGAATGCAGGAAGTCAGTTTTGTTTTGCAACAATGAGCTTTGGACCAAGAAAACTGGAGCAAACTTGGACGTTCCCATGGGCACGTATGATGGGGCCGAAGTCTGTGAGCTTTGGGTTTAAATCCGCTCAGCTAAATTATTGAAATAACTGGAAGTGACTTCGTGGGGCTTTTCAGCGACAATGGACTTGCGATCTCACCATCCACTTTTGGACCCAAAGCTGATTGGTTCCTTTGAAGAATTGTGGAAGTATTTCAGGAAAATCAATTTAAAGTTACAGTTAAAGCAAATTTAGTGCAAACGGATTTTTCGACATTATTCTTAATTTCAACGGCTAAAAATTTTGGCCATTCAGGAAACCAAACGAAAATACGATATATACATTAATGCACAACCCACTCACCCTCCAAATATCAAAAACATCTCCGAACATGATCTTACGTTGCATCAGCAACAACGCCTGTAGCAGAGAAGAATTCTGAAAGACCGTCTCTCTATATGAAAATGCACTGGAGAACAGCCATTTCGATGGTGTCTCGTACGTCAACCATCGGAAAGAAAAAGCAAGAAGCGAAGCAGAAAGCGAACCTACTTTGGTTTAACCCACCTTATAATGAGCTAGTTATTACAAACGTTGGCTGATAATTTCTAAAATTAATTGATGAGCACTTCCCGCCTCAAAGCAAACTTTACAAGCTTTTTAATCGCAAAAACATAGAAGTTAGCTACTCCTGCATACCGAATGTTGTGGGTCAATCATCAAGCAGCATAATGCAAGTATTTAAAGAAGTCACTTCAAAACCCAAATTTCCATGAAATATCAGGCCTTGAAGCGTAGAAGCAAGGCAAATTGTCCACTTAATTGTAAATGTTGTGTGATCTCCGTCATTTACGACGTATCTTTTTCGCTGGTACAGGCGAGAGAGCTTAACAACGGAAGTTGCTCTACTGTTTTCAAGGCGAGGTACTGCAACCGTACCCATTACTCACTCGTTTCGAAGTAGCCGTAAACGCAATGCAACTGAGGTTTCAGAAGCGGTGTGCGAGTGCAGAGATAACAAAACGCCATCGATCTCCTGGTCGATCGTACAGCATGCAATACCATATGTAAATGGAGCTAAAAGGTGCAACCTCAGCCGAGCTGAAAAACTAACTGTTCAGATGGCAAATCAAAGAAAACTGTTGAACAAAAGAATGGAAATGGTATCGAAGTGCCGTCACCGCAACAAACATAAACTTAAAAGCTTAAAAATTTCCTTATCTGATAGTCGCGACTTCTAGTGATTACTTAATGTCAATTTAAGCTTAATTATTATGTTACATGCGTTTGGCAAATGTTTGAATTTCTGTTCAACAAATAATTATAGATAATTTACGTTTTCTACATATGGCTTTATGCTGCATCTCTCTGCCACGTTTAGAACCATTGATCTGTTGTTTTTGCTGTATGGTTGTGCTTTGTTTCGGTACATTATCATTATAGCGCACGTTGTGGACCGTTGTGGGGGGGAACTCTAGTCTAGCGAGGCTGTATATCAGTAAATACCTTGCAAAATTCTAAGGTCTTTGCAAAAAGAACGATCTGTCAAAGCCTTATAGTTTTGATGAAATCCGCAAAAAGCTGGTGAAACTGAAGTCGATTCTGATTGGCTTATGATCTGATGACGCAGTTGTGTGGCTTGCATTTCGCGAATTCTGTGGAAGTCAAGTCTAGATATAGGAAGTAAGGTGAATATTTCGTGAAAGAATATATTACGGGCGCAGCTGGTTAGCGTCTTTTGGTGTTACTTGCAGGTTTTATGCCCAGGCAATGTAATAGGCGTAGTCTCGATTATATGCAGAGCATACTCAGAGGCTTTTCAGCAATACAGTCGCCTAGCCTAGTGCCACATACGCTTATATAGCGGTTAGCTGTTTCCACTATGTCTAATCAGTAACTTGAATAAAAAAAGATTATTAGGACGGCATTCAATACTGGTCCTGGTATGTTGTACCGGTTTTCTGTACCATTTACCGAACGGTACCCATTCTGACTAGTGAGTAAATTCTGCATTAGCTTGTAACTGAAAATTGACGAGATTCGCTTTTTATGATATCAATCCAAATATTTTACCGGTATTCGCAGTTCAATATGTTAACAGTGTACTTGTGAGGTATTTCAAGCTGAGACAATTCAATACTGGGTCGGAAAGCATTTTTCCGAACTTTATTCATTTGTAACGATCGATTTCTTTTTCGTTATCCTGAGTTTAATACAAGATTTTGTCGAGCAATAGCGTAGCCCTCGTGGTGTAGTAGTTACAGCGTGTCTGCCGACTCTCGCACTTGAGTTCAATTCGTTTTAGTTTTTTGTTTACGGTTTTAGTAGCATAATGCCAGTCTGAGATTGTAAATCGATGAGCTAAAAGAAGGGTCGGAAATATTTTGTATCTGCACTATCTTATAGTATCTAGTGCAGGAAGTGAAGTGGTGTTACCACTGTTTTTTAGACTATTTTACAGTTATGCTTTTTCACCGTTAGAAAATCCAAAAATAAGTGCTATATTGAATTTTGAATGCCGCAGTCATCTAGCTTTTTTAAGTGGAAACATTATTATAAATACTGGCAGTAAATACAATACTGGCTATAAATACAATAACATAACTGCCAGAACCTACCAGTACAACATACCTGAACTAGCATTGAATGCCGTCTTAATCACCATTTTTCTAATCAAGTTACTGATTAGACATAGTGGAAACAGCTAACCGCTATATTATGGGCGCATGTGGCACTAGGCTAGGCGACTGTATTGCTGAAAAGCCTCTGAGTATGCTCTGTATATAAGTCGAGACTACGCCTATTACATTGCCTGGGCATAAAACTTGCTAGTAACACCAAAAGACGCTAACCAGCTGCGCCCGTATTATATTCTTTCACGAAATATTCACCTTACTTCCTATATCTAGACTTGACTTCTACAGAATTCGTGAAATGCAAGCCACACAACTGCATTGTCAGATCGTCAGCCAATCTGAATCGACTTCAGTTTCACCAGTTTTTTGCGAATTTCATCAAAACTATAAGGCTTTGACAGATCGTTCTTTTTGCAAAGACCTTAGAATTTTGCAAAGTATTTTAAGGTATATAGCCTAACAGGACTGGAGTTCCCTTTTAAGGTTTTGCTTAAGCGCTTTATGGCTGATGTGCAGAGTTTTCGATCTTTGCCTGTTTGGGTAAATGCAGCGCAAAACTTTAGTCCTTTATAAACTAATGCAAATGTTGCATTTGAATATAAATGTTTATGTAAAACCAGCTGGTGTGTTACACAGAACCTCTATTAATATGCCATGTTTTGTTTACCCCTTTATCCCAGTCTGCGGTTCCTCAGGCCGTGGCCTGGCGATGTGGCAATTGGCGCACTCGCTTATTCCTTACCGGGGAGGGGGGACTGTGGTAGCCTCTGTGGTTCGCCTGGCCTGGCTACGGCTCGTGGGGGTATGGGAAAGGGTAGAAATGTGACCCGTTGATTAGCTTTCCCCTGGTTCTTCTATGGTCTAGATTAGACTAGATTTTAATGTTAAAATTTACTCTCATTCCCCTGAAGAGCATAATGGCGAAACAGCCTGTTGAGGACATTATTTTATAGCTGTTTTTACTGATTTCAATTTTTTGATTTCCTTACGTAAAGATGTTTGGTCATATATACTTATTGTGCTTCCAATTGTTCTTTGTTTAATGGCTACTCTGTTTTTCAATTTCAGCACTCGATTGTTCAAAACTGCAAAACGACAATATCCGATTGCAGACGAGCTCATGAAAGGCCTGGACATTACGAAACATGAATTTGCGACTAACTATGATCGTCGGTTACTTGTATCCCTACTAGTTTCCCGCGCTTTGGCTAGCATTATCTTAAAAATCGGAGCAACGGATGGCAGTCAAAGTGCTGTGACAGAGATGATGGCTATCTGCAATGATACGGTGCGTTGTTTAAGTTCTGCCGTAATTATTTACTTCGCGAAACGGTTGTGGCTCACTAAAAATAGTAAAAAGTACTGGTCAAACCAAAATGATATTATCATGAGACTTTAGTACAAAGCTAAAAATACTAGGAAACTGTCAGTAGATAGTTTTTCACACAATAGGAAACGGCAGTGTAAACGACATTATTGCGTAAGTTGGAAGTCACTATCTTACTTTGCAGAAGGAAAGCTTGTTTAACTGCTTTAAAGTTCCAACGCAACCGATTTCAAAGCATTCTAGTCCCCCAAATCAATGTCTCATGTTACGAATTAGGACACTGCACAGCGCTGCTGATTACTTTGTTGAAACTGCTCTGGCTTTTTCTTGTATATGAGAGCATGGTGCAATGGGATGCTAGATCCCAAGCTAAGTGCTGGGCGATGTTTCCTCGAACTTTTTGGCTAACCGGCAGGTGCCCAATTTTTCTCAATGCATTTGTGCCCAAAGCTGTAAAAATACGATTATGTGCCGTAAATTTCGTATTAATTCTGCATTACCGGTAAATTAAAGTCGACCAAAACTTATATTTCTACAAATTTTTCGACTTTTCTAAAGCTGTGTTTACCATATTGCCAAAAAGTATATGTCCTTGATCTACCAAATTGTTGATTTGCAGACTAAAACTCGGCTTGGTGGGAATACTGAGTGCTCGGTTAAGGCGTAACTGCTGTTGCGTATTCCATTGGTCGCTTTTGGCTCACAGTGTAATTTGCTTGATTAATTATTATCGTAGGCAATTTAGCGATTGTGCTTTATAATGTTTCAGCTCTTTATTTACTGGCATTTGGTTCGGGGATCGAACCCGCGTCGTGATTTTGCATCGTGAGAAATGGCAGCTAGACCACTGTTGTTTGAATAAATAACCATTATTTTGCAGGAAGAAGCTGTATGGCATCGTAAAAAAGGAAACGATGAATTTCAAAACCGAGAATATGAACGAGCGTTGGCAACGTACTCGATTGCAATTAATAAATCAAAATGCAGTGCAGCTTCCTACTGCAACCGCTGTCAGACCGCTTTGAAACTGAAAGATTACAAGTAAGAACAGTAATTACTTACCCTAGCATGTCGTAGCTCACACAGCTTGAAGCAAAATCACTCAAGTTTTTTCTATATGGAATCGAAGCACTTCGTAATGCTATTAAAGGAATGGTAAAGCAGTTCTTCTTTTGTGCTATGGCACTAACTAAGAGATATGTATTGAGGAGGAAGAAATCAACTTCTTGAAGGCTTCGAATCGCAGAAGGTCGTAAAAGAAACTCTACAACTTCTACACTACAGCGTAGGTTTGGGATAAGGTAAATAGGATTGGGTTGCTTTTCTCATAGTGCGATGTGGGGCAAAACCGGAAAATGGATTACGTGAATATGGTCACTCCTCAACGCCGATTAGAATTTGGACTGATGTTGAGCAGTCTTCTGTTTAACATTCTACATTTGAAGGGATGCTGGGTTCAGCCTTTTTTTTTTTTTTTTGAACGGTGAGGAAACAGAGGCTTGATTTTCTTGACTGCAACATTTTTTCGTATCCTGGTGAAAGAAGTTGCCAAACGCGGTGACTTGTAATCAAGTAGAAACTTCTAATGGAAAAAATGGCCTAGTTCAAACTTTCCATTTTGTGTCATTCTTTTTACTTTTTAGACTTGCTATTTCTGATGGCTACAGGGCCATAGCGCTGAAACCGAACTGGGGGAAAGCTTATTATCGGCAGGCTGAGGCATTTAGGGAAGACAATCGTTTACCTGAAGCTATTTTTTGCAACGAAAGAGGACTACTTCTGGCTGATGATGAGAGTGAAAAAGAAGAACTACGAAAACAAAAAATTAAATTTTGTGGGTTGAAACCTATATTTAGATGTTACGATGTTTAATCAACATACGTATATATGAACGAACTGAAAGCTTTTACAAATGCTGCTTTTCCTCAGTGACTGTTATTTCTTGTTTGTTTAGTGCGAGAACTTATCAAGTCGTGGTCGAAATATAAATCTTTTAATTGGGGCTTCGCAAGCCTAGAACCTTTGTTTTTACTCGGCCGTTTTGATAAATGTGGATCAAAATTTATTGTTTTTTTATAAGTAAAAAAAGGTTAATCATGGAAGTTGAATTGCGGACACAACATGGCAATAAATGGAATCGTTACGTATGGCAATTCCGGGGATCCTAGCCCATGTGATTGGGATTTAGGAAACCAAACATTTAGAAAAAGCGATCATTTTTTAAATTTTCGTTAAATTTATGTGTTTGACAAGTGACGAGAGGCTGCTTGTAAAATACCTTAATCAAAGAGGGTCAATGTCGACTTGTTTTAGGTTTTTTGTTGTTGTTTAGGTGGAGCTGATAAAGATTCAAAAGACAATAACTCGGAAGCTGGAGGCTCAAAAAAAGAAAAAAAGATGAAATTGGAATTGGTAACAGTTACATTTCATTTACCAAAATTATTGTCCCAATAAGTTTGGCGAGTTTTCGAATTTTAGCGTTATGGCACAAAAAAAAAACACTGCGCGTAGTAGAAAAGTCAACAGAGTCGTGCTTGCCGCAATCCACGAATTATACCCCGTATTGTTCATGTTTCAAGTTTTTACTTAGCCACTTTTCAACCGCGAAACGGACGGTTTTCTACAGTTTTTCCGAAATCCTAATCCAAAAATGCCTTTTCTCAAGTAGACTACGTATTCCTCGAAAAAGCAATTTTCCAATAGACATTAGAAAATTCAATTTTTTTCCTCAAGAAAAATTCCACTCATCAGTCATAAATTATAAGCTTTCGTTATGTTGCGTAACCTCGTCAGATAACGCCACAAAAAACATCGAAATTAAACAAAGCAGCTGAAAATTTAATTCTGCTATTATCAGCTGGTAAAATAAAATTGAATTTAAAATCGAATGCTTGAATTGCTAGCCTGCTGACTCGAGAGTATCAAATTTGTTGATATACCGTTAAGAAGTTAAATGAAATGCCAGCTTTACCTCCACTCCGTTTTTCTCAGTTCAACTAACCAATTTTTTGACTATTGGAAGTATATGACTCAGATTTTATTTTTTGTAGGAATGCGTTCCAGATCTTCTTGGTGATGATGACTCAATGTTTGGTGAGTACAGTGCACAGTTATTATTTAACGTTTGGGTGAGTTTTAGATTATCATCCAGAAATAGGGTATCATTTGGGATGGTTCAGGCAAAGGCACAGTGAAGCGTAGCGAAATCAATCATTTTAAGAATGGTTTACAGTTACGCAAAATCGCGCTATATCGTAGCTGAGCGCAATATTAGTAGTGAAATAAAGATAGTAATTTACTCAGCTACATTTTGCGGCGATTTCGGGTAAACCTGTCTTTGTACTTAGCAAAACCCTAAAAGTGTTATTGTTGTAGTCAGCTATGAGAGAGAAGAGAAAGCAGAGTTTATTTCGAACTATCGAGCACTGTTGTCTGTATCAGCACTACCTTTGGTTTTTTCTGTTACTCTCGTTTGTGATCCGAATTTGCATAAATTGTTTAAGCTTTTATTGCGCGCCTTTTAATTACACAATATTCAACTTCTCTATAGTATACATCAGTTACCCGGTTGTGTGCCATTTGCAATTTCATCACTTTTTGGAGTAAGTTTTTGTGTTAATCTGGCATCGTATTCTTTTTACTGGATCAGTTTCGATTTTGGACTAGTAGCGTATAGAGGTTTTTATTTTGCGGTTAAATTTAGTGTTTCAGTTTAAATATGGATAAGACTTGGTTGGTGGTCAGAACTTGAGAATTGCCTTGATTGAAATGTTCATATCTTCGAAGCTTTTCGTCTGACACTTGTCAAGAAGAATCGTCAGAATGGAGAGCGCGGGAAAATGAGCGGCTATTTATAGGGAAAAGTCGAGCCGTTATTGGCTGGAAAAGGACCAATGAGAAAGCGTCATTAGTGTACAATCTTTAAGCTGTACACGAATTCTTTTTGTCGGCAGAGGGCGGGGTTAGAAGTTTTGATGAAAGTGGCTTCAAGAACAGACAGATGAAAAGGTGAGTGGCCTCGGGCAAGAATAGAAAATCTGCTGTCATCATAATGTTGAGCCCAGGTAGGATTTTGTAAAAGATGAAGTCCAATGGCTGAATCAGAAGTAAGAGATTGGGTATTAGTCTGGGTGGAAGATTTGCACCGACGAGCAGGAAGTAAGCGGTTTTGGGAAGAAGAGCAAGAACGGATAGATTTGGGGACATGTTGTTTGATTCTGTCCTGCAGCCGTTGGGAAGTACGGCCTACATACCGACTGTCACAGTGGCATGAGAATTGATAAATCACGTTGCTTTTCTGTAAAGCAGGCAGTACATCCTAGTTGGTAGCGGAGAGAAGCTCGTTGGTAGAGCAAACAACACGTGGTTCCACAGCGGAAAAGCACTGTTTGACAGCAGATTTAACTTGCTTTTCAAACCGGGTAGAAACAGAACCGAGCCATTTGAGACGTAGATAGACGGGGCATTTTTCGGGTCCAAATTTGGGCACAGCGTGAAATTGCTTCATCTTCATAGCCATAAACGACTTGATAACGTGCTCAGGATATCCATCAGTCAGTAGAATAAACTTGATTTTGTCTAGTTCCGATGGCAATCTTTCAGGAGAACAGATGGCTAGAGCCCGGTGAGTTAATGTCAGGATTAAGTTAGTTTTGCGTTTCCGAGGACTGAAGGAATTCCAGCGTTGATATTGACCAGTGAATGTGGGTTTCCGATAGATGGAAGTAATGAACTTGGAAGGGGATTTTGCAACAAGAACATCCAGAAATGGGAGAGCCAGGTTAGATTCTTTTTCGAAAGTAAAGCGGAGAGAAGCGTGAAGCGAGTTGAGGCTGTCTAAGAAAAGATCGCATCATCTTCGTTGCTGAATACTACGAAGGTGCCATCCATATAGCGGTAATACATCTCCGGTTTGGAAGTGGTCTGAAAAAGTTTAGATTCATAGTAGCCAACAAAAATATTGGCAAGGGCTAGTTCAAGGGGTGATCCCTTGGCGACTCCGTCGATTTGGCGATGCATGATGTCATTGAAGCTAAACTCAACAGAAGAAGTAGCCATCTCCATAAGTTCGACGAAGATCTGCCGTGGAAAAGGTGCAGGAGGGTGTTCCGAACTATAGAGAGCGTCAGCACAGATTTAACTGGTCTCCGCTAGAGGGACATTAGTAAATAAACTTGAAATGACGAAAGAGCAGGGAAAAACGGAAGAAGGGTCCAAATTTGAAGTTTTAATGATGTCAGCAAAGGTGAAAGAGTCCTGTATGCAGTTGCTCGAATAAAGAGTAAGAACAGGTTCGAGAAGAGAAGAGATATTTGGCTAGCTGGTGTTGTGCTGAACCGGTCACAGACAGAATGGGTCGGAGTGGCACATCTTTTTTATGTGTTTTGGGAAGGCCGTATATACGCGGCCGCTGAGAGCCAGTCGGTCGAATATGATCGTATAAATTTGCAGGGAGCAAATCGTCTTTGTGCAGCTGCAGCAGGCGGCGTTGTATCCGGGATTCGATCTTTGAAGTGTTGTCCTTTTCACTTGATTCCACTTATCAGTCATAAGGCGTTGTATCCGGGCGGCGCTGTATCAGAAGGAGTTAGTATCAGCAGGCGACGTTGTATCCATGATTCGATCTTAGAAGTGTTGTCCTTTTCACTTTAAAGATCGAATCCTTTTCACTTCAACACTTCAAAGATCGAATCCCAGATACAACGCCGCCGCTGCAGCTGCACAAAGACGATTTGCTCCCTGCAAATTTATACGATCATATTCGACCGACTGGCTCTCAGCGGCCGCGTATGTACGGCCTTCCCAAAACACATAAAAAAGACGTGCCACTCCGACCCATTCTGTCTATGACCGGTTCAGCACAACACCAGCTAGCCAAATATCTCTTCACTTCTCGAACCTGTTCTTACTCTTTATTCGAGCAACTGCATACAGGACTCTTTCACCTTTGCTGACATCATTAAAACTTCAAATTTGGACCCTTCTTCCGTTTTTCCCTGCTCTTTCGTCATTTCAAGTTTATTTACTAATGTCCCTCTAGCGGAGACCAGTTAAATCTGTGCTGACGCTCTCTATAGTTCAACTGTCAAAACAAATTTCCTTCTGTGATCTCCTTGGTTAACCTTTAGAGGATATATCAGGCAACGAAGATCAGATCCCAAACGCTATATATTGTTGTGTTGTGTATTTATCCTCCAGTCACCGGAAAGCGTCAGACGCTACGATTGGACGATCCGCACACTTTATTGCATCGACTATTTCGTGCTTGGTGGAATCCGCACTTGCTTTGGAGATTCCAGTGATCCAGTTTCTTGAAATTCTTGTCCACTGAATTCACTGCTTGTTGGAAGTCAACACCAGAGGTACTCATCTTAAAGTGTCTTATTCTAGGACGCAACAATGTGATCAGGATGCTGGTTGAACCCATATCATGCGATCAGGGTCGTCATAAAAACGACGCCTTTAGCCATTTGGCCAAATCTCTGACAAGCGCAACACGCCAACAATTTTAACTAGCGAGTGATAGTAAACACGGTGATAGTGAACGCGATCTAGTGCAGTGAATTGGAGCTTCTTTGCTCAGCCATTTTGGGGAGCATCGAAATTACGTGTGTCATTATAACTAGGGCCTGCTAAGGTCAAAAAAATTTGCAATGCCTGTTACATCATAAAACGTATTCGAACATTGGTTTTGGGTACTTGGAAGTTTATTGTAGTAAACTCTACAGCTCAAAATTTTGATGAAGGTCAAAATTGTCTTTCATTCAAAATTCCTTAACGAATTCCTTTTTTTTTCAATTTTTAAGCAGCTGTCAAAGTTTTAAGTGCAATGTGTATGGATTTCATTGCAGTCCTGCAATTCAAGCTTTGAGTTTTATTACTATTGTCACAATAGCATGCAGATGAGTACGTTAATTGACGTGGAAACGTGTACAGTGTACACTGTACAGTTTCCAAAATTTTGGACATGCATCATCTTATCCTTGCATTAGCCACAGATTGACTATTTGAGATTTCGGTCCAAATGCTGTAAGTTAGTAATCTACTATTTTCAAACCTTTGTGAATTGCTAATTATAACACAGTACCCGTCACAATTTTTCGAAATTAATATTTAAAACACTGTAGGCTGTTTTACCCTTATTCGGGATAATCTGCTAAAAGTGAAAAACATAACTCAAGATCAAAAACTAAAAATTTTAATATTAAACTGCAAAATATGAATGATCATTTTGGTGCCGGAACTACGTCCATAAATTAAATAAAGTGTAAAATACCCGCGATTGATTCTGGGTTTGGAACGAAACAGCCTGCGGGCTTTAAAAAATTTAATTCAAGACGTGAAATTCGCGGCTTTTTCTATTTTTTTTTTTCTGCTATTCAAAATGGTTATTACCAAACTCTTGTTTGTTTACCTATTAGAATTCTCTGGTGATGAAATGAATGGAACAAAATACGAAGTGAAGAAATCAAGCGAGAAAAAAGAAGCAGAGAACAAAAAGGTGGAATATTAAAGCTTTAGAATTGTTTCATTTAAGAACTGAAAACTGTCTAATCGGGAATTGTTGTAAGTATATGCGCAGGTGCATTTTAGTAATGGCAACAGCAACTCTTTTTTAATAGATTACCAATGATTTCAGACTTCGTGCGCGTAGGATTTTGTTTTTGCTCAGCCATTTTGATAGATGAGCATTGAAATTTATTGCTTTTTTTAAAACTAAACAACGGTTAAACGTGAAAAGTTGAATTTTTGAAACAATATAGCAATAAATAAAAGCATTTTGTATGCCGATTGTGGGATCGTATGCTGATATTTTGAATTACCAAAAACCGGAAAAAAAACGGCCATTTTTGCGTTCAAAATGTATTTATTTGCTTATTACCCCAAAACGGCTTGTTTTGGAAATCTGACATTTGCACGCAACATGAGTGAAGATGAAGGCTGTACGCGTCGCATACCAATTTTTGGGGCGTCCGGTCACGTGACCGCGGTTTTGGGAGACCGAAAACCTGCAAAAAGTAGACAAATTTGAACCGGTATATCTCGGTAAGTAACAATTTTGATGAAAAAATAATTATTTTTCTAAGTACACCATTGACCATTTTTTAGTGCTATGTTCATACAACCCCACCTAAGTGACACTATTTTTCTTTTTTCTTCGTACCCTATCGATTTTAAAACCGCTAAACGCAGAGACTTCAAACTTTGATCGATTGTAAATATCTTAGGACTTGTACATGTAGTGCTAATTTAGATGGGCAAAGACTGTCCCCCTTTCCCCTGATTAGAGGAAGTAAAAGGCAAGGCAGAAGTTGCACCCCCCTGCCACGCTTCCGGCTCCCATGTGTAGGTACTTGTTATTTTGCAAACTGCAGAATTATAGGCATTTCAGAATAGTCCATTCATTGCCCACGAAGTGTTTTTGTGTTCAATCAAATGCAAGATGCACCCCTTCTACCCATGTAATGTTGAGTAGCATATACCTCGTACTTCCTTTCGACCACAACAAGTAAACTGCTTGACTTTAATTATGCCAAATCGAGAATTCTAGTCCTGTTGTAGTGGATATAGCAGCCGCTTGGATACGACCATTGAGCCTGTGGCCTAAACACTGCGCCGCATTGCCTCCATCTTGTATAAATCCAAACATCATGAACAATCACTTAGTAATTAAGAAATGTTCTTTACTTTAAACTATTTAGTCGTCTTCATCCATGTAACAATCAAGTTCTGTTGAGTTAGTTTTTGGATTGTGTTAAAAAAAACTGCAATTTTGCGCATTTCAGATGACTAGAGCTTAGTTTGTTTTGAGCAAATTTAGGTATAGAAAAATTAAGAAATTTTTTGTTGACAAATGCGTGGGAACGTTGTGAAAAGAATAATGTTAACGAGAAAACGAGACCATTCTGGTGCCACCATAAAAATGCACACTGGAGAAGTTTTTGAAGCTGCTACGTCATTTCCACCGAGGAATATCTTACAAAAAAAAAAGTAATTAAGTGAATGCTAAATTTTCCTGATTACTGAACTCTTGGTGCAGCAAGGAATGTTGTCCAAGTGGTGTGCAGCAAGGAATGGTGTAACATTTACCCAAGTGCATGAAAGATGTGCAATGGGTATGGTGTGATGTCTACCCACAGCATAGTTAAACACTACACCATACCCAACCCATCTGTTATGCTCTTCTTGGGCAACATGCTGCATCAGGTGTTCGATGATCAGGAAAATTCAGCATTCATTCAATTACTTCTCTTTTAGTTGGCAATTTCCTTGGTGGAAATGACGTAGCAGCTTCAAAAACTTTTCTACCATGCATTTTTTTATGGTGACACCAGAATGGGCTCGTTTTCCCGTTAACATAGTTCTTTTCAGCTTCATTTGTATAGTCCAATGTTACATAAATCAACTAACACTACTGTAATATTGTCATCTGATAAACAAAACGAATTTACTCATTACCTTAAATTTAGCAACTAATTCCTTTAAAATTTAATTCATAAATTTTGAGGTAGTGCTGTAATCAAATTTGACTTTCAGCAGTCAATCTTTTAAACTTTTCTTTGTTACAATTGCCACCACTATTTAGATTGAAATTTTTTCAGTGCAATTCCCTTAAAAAACACAATCACAAAATTTACCTTAGTCTTTAAAATGTCTTCTTTGGACAGATCTTTTTAGTGGTGCTATCGTTTCTTATTTGCCATAGGGTGAGCAGGATATATTAAAGACCAAGTTAAATTTTAAGCTGTAGACAATATCCAGAGTCTTAGAGGCACAATTAAAACTTTGATTAACAGCCTAAGACATACTCTTTCGGAATCGACTTTCGTCTTTTATTCCTCGTCAGTGTAGCTAGGACTTCAGGTATGAACATGAGTTTAGAAAGGCAAAGAATCGCGAATTAATCTAATCATAACAGAATATAATTTTTTTAAGTAATCACAATATTCAGAGAGATGTACTAGTTCAATTCAAAAAATTTCCAATCGCATGCCTTTGACAGCTGTTTCGTCCAATTTTGGGACTCTTCAGTAAGGCTAGCTAAGCCAAAACAACAAATATCATAAGTGATAAAAATCTTCAAAACATGCATCTTTATCAATTATTGAATATATCTTCACCGACTATGTTTATATTGCATCAATCTTTACCCATCAATTTTAGCCAAATTAAGTAAACCTCGACTGAGAAAATGAAACTAAAGGTTATTAATTAAATTTTTTACCGAATGAAACTACTGGTACGTGCTATAAATTAAATCTTTACCGGCTAATCTACAAACCTTACGTTACATCTCTCTGAAGAACGATAGGCTAGCTAAAAAATTTCAATCTAAAAGTGGCCGTAATTGCAGATTTGGGATCAGTGGTTTGTATTGCATGCCAATTTACTAAGCTATGTTAGCTTTAGTAAGTTCTTTGCAATTTAGGGATGATGTGACACATCTAAAGATGCATACTAGCAATGCTGTTTTCAAGTGACATATTAACTTCATTTAAAATATTTTTTTGTATTAGTGACAACATAGAAAAAAATATATAAAGAAAGCTTTTATTCCATATGCGAAAATGTATGTTTTCATCAAAAAAAGATGTTTTTTGCTTATAACCTTTTTTGAAGCGATTTAGAAAGAAAAGTTCTGTTAGAGTGGATATGAAAGTGGTGTGTCTGCATCTTGTAAACAAAAAACCAGGTTTCTAGCTTATCTAGTTCTTGAGATATGGCAAAATTAGGTATTTTTCTCAGGTTCGGCAGATGTGCGCGGCCACTAGAGGTAATTGGTTCATCCAAAATTCAATGGCGTTTTCTCCACATTTAGGGATATATGTTGTAAACACTACTTTTTAAAATTTAAAAGTTTTGGTTTTTCACTGCACCCTACGTCACTGCACCACTGTCCCAAATACTGTTCATACAAGTTTTGTATTGTCCTACCAATTACAGAGCAAAAACAATCCTGTTTATTACACAGCATCATCATATTCAGGATTTTGCTAAGGGAGGTGCTAGTTTGAACCTAAAACTAACATTTCTCTATGCCCAAGTTTGTGCAGTATCCAGCACCCGACGTCGTGGATAAACTGCTGCGCGTTTAAATGCATCATGGAAAACATCTGGGGCAAAGCCTCTTGTAGCTGAGCAATTTTTGAAATTACTGTAAAAAAAATAAACATTTTAACGCCATTTGTAATAAATTTTGCACCTTTTTAGAACCATGTCAAAGAATCGAATTGCTAATCCAATTCATCCCCTCCCCCCCAATTATAGGCCAGGTCCAAACCGCGTTTAAAAGCTAGCATGTTTGGCTAAAAGTTTGAAATCACTCGGCTAACTCCGCAACGTTTCTTCCCCAACCGTTGCACTATAGTGCACACATTTTGGGTGAACTATGAAGTATAATACAGCTGCAACTTGGAATGCAAACTACCCGGCCGTTAAAATTTTAAAAAGGAATCAAAATCGTTACACCGTAACTTATGTAGTGGCCGACAAAACGCGAATTTACTTCTTCCTCAATTATAATATACTCGTAGTGGCGTTATCAACTAAATAATGTTCACGATTCATGAAAAATACTGCTTGAAAAAACTAATGTCAACAAATTAGACCAACAGAATTTTTGATGAAAAATTTGGAAGTGTCGAAAAAAACTTACAATAAATCTCGAGACCAGTCGCCGACCGCAAAAACTTGTTATGTGGGCCGCACTTTAGGCAGCCCTGCTTTAGCTGTTAAAAACTGCTTTGCTGTTGGCCAATGACCGATATACCGCCTAAAACATCTGAGCGGTTTAGATTAGCCCTCTAATGACGTCATCGATATGTTTTTTTTTTCAAAACTAGGTGGAATCGGAGGTTCGTTTTTTTTTACAACGAGATTAGAATTTTTTTTTAGCTTCTTTCAGCCGTCTAGTCGTACCTAAAAAAACAGGGTTCAAATCTGATCCTATCGAATAGCAGAATAAGTAGCGGATAATTTTCTACCACTGTGTATGGTTGACCGATTAAAGGAAACTGCGGGACTCTTTCAAGTGGGTCAGAGCGTGAATGCAGCAAGCATTACACTCTCATCATACAGCCCCAGCAATTTGCTGGAGAACCCAGGAGAGAAGCGGTTATTTCCACACCACTCACACGTAACTATTGCTGAGTGACTGCTGATACCAAGTCCATTGATGCCTGTTACGGCCTACCGAGTGAAAGGATTTATAAATTGCTCTTTCCCAGCTTGGAATATAAAAGCCTCAGATTAATTTTGCATTTTTTCAGTTTTGTTTTCAAATATAATTCAACCTCGATTTTCTGTAGGTTTGATGCATCTAAGGTCTAACCACTCAATCGCACGCCACTACTTGACTTCCTTTTGTAGCACCAGCACTTTAAATTCCGGATGTACTAGTTCAGAAATATCAGAGTGCTTTTGCTTAGAACCGAACCTGGGTTAGCATTACAAGATTTTCTTTGCTGCTACTAACCACGAATTTTTTAAGAGGCGCTAAGGAATGAAATACTCTTTAAGGCAGTACTTTTCAGCCCTTTTTAGTTTCGAAGCCAAATTTTAAGCCTTGAAGTTGTAAGGAGTCGCATGTAAGCAACCAAGTTAAAAAGGGGTACTCAAAAACCAAATGCTGATAGTAAATTCAAAGTAAATGTGACGTCATAATAACAGCAGATAACATATAGTTAATTGGTAAGGGGCATCAAACCCTAAAATTTATGGTGATCTCCAATTTTAAAGGATCGAGTTATTTCCAAAAATAATCCTACAAATTACAAAAATACAGCTTCTCAATAACATGCAATCTAACACAACCAGCTGCCCTTCAACCAACCAGGCCCCTAGCCAGGATTTTGCTTTTTGGGTTGGGGTATAAACCCAATGCTAGAGTTCATTTGCGTCTCACGGATGGGGCCGTTGGGTAATTTTTTGATTTTATTGGCAAAAAGTGGTGGAGCGAACTCGTAAAGCTTAACGAAAATGTGCTATAATGCCTGCCCTATTTTCATAATGAGCATGGTTAGATTAATCTTCACTCACTTAACCACCCTGACAGTGTGGTTACTGCTCATGTAACTAATAAGTTAAAAGCTGTTTTGAATGGTAGGCAGCTGGGGAATACTTTTGGTTCAGATGTGCTGCTGTTTGGAGCTAACAGCCTAGAACATCGCTGTCCAGCTCTGAGCAAATTTGAAAACTGTTGCCCAAATATGGAAATCTTTTACTCGCTTTTGTTGCAGCAACACGCCTCCAATGGATCAAGACCTAGGATAAAGAAATCAAACAAATTCACTGCGGCAGCTGTCGTAAGTATTTCTGTGCTTTTCTAAACTTATTTTCTTTTTTCTTTCACCTAAAGGTTTCGTGATTTTTAAGTTGCTTTATTAGCAGATAGCTTTTGAAGCGATTTAAAATTTCTTTTTCGGAAACTTGAATGCTACTGTTAAAAAGGTTTTTATCTTTTTAGCTGTTTGTCAGACTTGATCCCGTTTGAGTCTTCACTATTTTCAGAATTTTTGAGGGCGGTTTTGAGAATTTTAATCGTTTTAAAAGGGACACACTGGTTAAGTATTTAAAATCGGAAAATTATATGTGACAATTTCCGTTATCACAGTAAGACATTTGAAATCTTTTCTGTTTTTGCTCTATTGATGCTTATGTCGGATGTCTCGGAAACACAAGTTTATCATTTAAAGATTTCGTGTTTGGCTTGCAAGTTTTATACTATCGCTATTAATATTCAAAATTATACAGCTATTAGAATGCCCATAATATTATACAGGGTGAGCCATAAACCGGTATACAGCCATCGCCCAAACGTGCTTCAAGATTTTTTTATTGATAGTATAGATACATACTTCATTTCAAGTCTTATTTCAGTTTTTGGTACTTAGCAAGTAATCTAACGTGTTTTAAAATATTCTGCTTAAAACGTAAAAAAAATATTTACATTACGATTACTGTGTATTCCTACTTTTAACCCACCCTGTACAACGATATTCTTGGCAACGCTTCCCCACCTAATGCAGATAATTCGAAGAATTGTGACAATAGGAACATTGCCATATTGACACGTTTTGGATCAGGGTAGTTTTGGGATCCCCTTCAAAGCAGTATTTGTTAGCACTGCTAGCCGTACATGCAATGTTTCCATGCATTTTTGCATAGCTTTTCTACTCGAAAGTTTCGTAGTAACGTAGTAAAATTGTACGTATTATTAATTTTTATCCAGCTTTTTAAGCGAAGTTGCAACAATTAATCCCTTTTTGTTTATCTATGCTGTTGAATACGGCATTTTGACGAATTGATAGCGTTCATTCTGTGTCGCATCATATGGCAAGGCAAAGCTCGCATTTGTTAAGTCACGGGCTCATGTTCGGTTTCTATTGCATTTTTATTCTTTTTCTGCGGAACTTTAATTAGGCTTTGACCTGCAGCTTTGCCAGCCTTCGAGATTGCGAAATGATGCGATAAAAGAGAGGTACAAATCTACAAAATCTAAATATGCTGATCAGCTTCACCTTGCCAATTTTCGTATTAATTGAAAAATACTTATATCAAGTTTTTTTTGTTTGCATAAAAATATCCAGTTTATTAAAAAAAACTGCTATCAGTGAAAAATTGTTCGCACACCAAAAGTACTCTACAATCAACTTACCGACACCCGAGATTACAGTGACACATAAGCTAAAAACGATCAACCTGACAACTTCCATTAGTCAAGTGAAAATACAGTTTGAATTCTGTTTTTATATTATGTTTTCAAAGTAGTAGTTATATTACTGCGCTAAATTAGCTCAAAAAGTTGTCATGTATCAGCAACGTGCTAGTGGAAGTGCGGATTCCATGTACGAGCTTAAAACGCTGCCATCGTCAATCCTGGTGTGTATGTCATCGAAAAATCTTCCTTTGCATATTTGTGTCTCATTTATAAAGTAGTTCATTCATCCAAGAACTATTACTCCATGTTGGGTTAATATCCTGGTCTTACCGCTTCTCAACCGCCATTTTGGGACATTGAGATCATCTGAAAATTTTCTGGTTTCAAACATATGGAATGAGTTTGTTGGTTTCAAAGAGTTAACAGATCATATCACTTACGATATAGCTGGACCTCGTAGTGTTTCAACTGCTCGTGGTCCTAGTGCCTTCGACCTTCTCTTTCTTCGTCAATTGTACCGTCACTGATTTTACTGATGTTGCGATGACTTGCTGAGTAGGAAGAGCGTAGATTTTTGCTTCCCAAGCGTTCGACTATTTTTGACCACCTTCGGCGATTTTTTTCGTGGCGTTGCGCCTTCAAAATTCCATTTTCGAGCTCTTCCACTTTGACGCGAGAGCACTGTACATCACTTAGGTCATCTTTACGTCGGAATAATTTTGACGCAATTTTCTCGACGCACGTGCACAAACAGTGTCGCGGACATAGTTGACGGAAACATTGACGCAGATAGCGGTTAACTGATTTTTGGGTTGCAGCATACACAATGGGATTCAGCAAAACACTGATAAAACTTAGAATTCTTGTTAGTCCAAACACACGATGGCAAAAGTGTCCGGTTTTTCCAATATATCCCTGTAAGCATAACTTCGTTAGCATAAAACAGTCCCAGATTAAAGATAGCAGAATGCTAGTCATAAAATTTGTTTCCTAGTAGCATGCTCATCAAGTGATAGAAACTTGTTTTGACTTTTTGTTGATCCCAACCAAACAATGGTTTTCACAGTAAATTACCACAGTATTAAAACATCAAAAATTATATGAAACTCAACAGTGTGTTTCACCCGTAAATGGGATCATTTGGAATAAATCTAAACAATTTAGAAAGTAAATAATTAAGATCTAAACTTTAAAGCTTAAAACCGAAAAGTTTAAAATTAGAGAACTAAGTCAACACTTACAACAGGCCATGAATTGTACCAACTGTAATATTTGCTCTAATTCTTCGTTATCGGGCACTTTTTGAAATTCCCGAAGTCAACCACAGACCTAACCATGGTTTTATATTGCTGAATTTGAGCAGAAATTGGATGTTGCTAGCAGCACGAAATGTCAAACCATCCAATCGCTAGTATTGACTTTAACACAGCAAAATTTTAACTTACATCTATGTAATAAATTGCCATAACTACTTTAGAAGGTAACCAACTGACGACGAATATTGCTACGTAGAACAGTATAATACGAGACAGCTGGATTTGCCGCTCTGCATTCTTGTACAGGGTCACGTGTGATCTTATTGAACCTCCAGCTGCGCTGTGGTAGCTTGCTGAAATAGAAATACGGTACACTTTTTATTTTAAATCGATTGGGAGGCATATTTCGCATGTTTTTGTTTTTGCTTTTGTGATATCAAAAAAATGAGAATTGCCCTTTTACAGCTTTACTGGTTAACATTCAGCATTGAAAAGGAAATGTAGGGGTCAACAAGTGGTGTGTGATCTCTAGTCTTCAATTTCCACTAGTCCTAAGTCAACAAAACAAATAAATTTCCAGTTAGGAAATTTGTACAGTACTAAATCAAGCATACATATAAGTATATATATGGTGATTGATTCCCTTTTGGTAGTAGCTTTAAGCTCATATGGGCTTTTACGTTGTGGTGCTGGCTGACAAAAGTGCATACCAACAAAATATGTCAAATAACAAACAAAAGTGCCAAGTTACCAAAGAATCGTACCAATCGAAGAGTTTATGTGCCGGTGATGTTCTTTTGGTGACGTATCAGCTACTCTTTGATTGGCGGCGCGGTTCTTTCTTTTTTGCATGGCTCTGCATTAGGCCGACACTGGAACCAAAAACCGAACCGGGAAAGTGTGGATGTAAAAACATTAATATTAAGTTCCTTAAAAGGGCATTTGTGAGTTTGGTATTTTTGATATAATTAATTTTAAAATGGCCACGTCTCCAGTTTTTCCTTCTTAATTTAAAGAATTTTGTAATTCCCCACAGAGCTTAAATATATGGTTTTAGTGTACTTTGCTTAAGGGTACACGACTTATCGGCGCCACCATTTATGCGCGGACCTTTTCGGCGCCAATATTCGGTGCTTTTTACTAACCCTAACCCAAAGCCCTAACCCTAAATAAGTGGACTGTCAAATAGTACTGAATTGGCGCCGAAACGATCTGTGCAGAAAACGTCCGGCAATGAAATAGGTGGCGCAGAAATGGTCCCGCCGAAAAGACGTGATCCCTTTGCTTAAGGTGCGACGATAGGGTAGTAACACAGTGCAATCAAATTAAAACTATGGTCGAAATACATCCTGAAAGACCGAAAGCACCTATGGTCTGTCTACTTTTAAATTTCGGGAATAGGTGGCTCGATTTTTGCAAGGTCAGGAACTTGGCAGCAACCTTAAGATTTAATAGCGAAATTTTTGAAAAAGCATTTAGCCTTAGCGATTAAAAAAAAACTCAAAATCAAATACAGCTAAAGCTTTATCTAAACTATATTTCGCCCAAAGGGCATTAGCAGTTGTCAGTTCTTATTCAATGGAATCAAATCGTTGGAATTTTTTTCTTTGTGCTGGTGGTTCCCTTACGAGCTAGTATCCTAATTGACAGAATTTCAAAAAGGCCGTATAGTTATTTGGGTCATGAGTGGTCTGGGATTGGTTAAATGCCCCCTGATGTTGAAAAAGGCTCTTTAAACTTAACACCGGTCTACCTCACCTTCTTGTACTTGTGTTGTTTCATCGTGGGTTTCTGCTTCTGACCTCTGCTGCATTCTAGTGGTTGGCAGCAATCGAGAAAATGATTGTGGTTTTCTTGATTCGTTTCTTCTCTGTACCGACTTTAAAGGGGCTTCTCCGATAGATGGCACTGTTGCGCTACGAGCTCGAACACGATCCTGTTGCTGAATGGAGGACGGTGGTGCTGTGACAACACAGTTCAATCACTTGTCATAGTTACCACGCTTTTCAGCCATAATTTGTTTGGTAGTTACGACAATATCTTTATGTTTACTCAGTGGCTACCACCATAATCGACCCAGTGGGCAGAACGTCTACTATGAAACGGTAGGTTTCGGTTGGGTTTCCTGACGGTTCGTGATCCACAAGACCAGCTTGGCAAATAAGCTGCAATAACTGCATTGATATACTGGTCAAAGAAATAGCCTTACTTGTTTCTATTGGTTCATTCATCGTTGTAGCTTCCACGTTGGCGATATTCTTTGCTGGATTTTCCTTATTCTGTTTCAAACTGTCATACTTATTGTTGTTCAAAGATAGTTGTTGGAGAGAATTCTCTATCTGTTCAGTGATAATGTTTATTTCTGGTATGACCGTGTGGCTTTTTATACTGGTTCGTTTGCTACTGTTTGAAGAACCAGTCAGCTGCGATTCCTGAAACAAAACCACATCATTCTCCATTTTGTTTCTAGAGCAGATTAAGGACGTCACCTAACCAGCTAATCATAAGAGGTGACCATTGTGCCTGTCAAACATTGCGCCCGTCTGATGACGAAGTGCTCACTCTTTGAGTGATGTACTTTTCTTCCAGCGGTTCTATTCTACGACATTCCGTTGCCTCATTCCCTCGTTCACAGGGAAGGGCCGGCAGTTTCATCCAAACATCTCTTTTGATGCAATATGTTTGGTTTAATAGCTCTTTTAAGCAGCTATTGCCAATTGTATGTTTTTCAAAGTGTCTATTTAGCCGGAAAATTTTAATTGAAGAAAAATGAGAAAAAGAAATTCAACTACTGCACATTTTTTATCAACGGTTTTAACGTTAGGGCTTGAGACTCGGTTTGTTAATGTTAGAGTTGGTGCTAGAATTGACCCCTGAGTCTTGAAAGCAAAAGAAGTAATTTTGTAGTAAATAGACTTTTTTTTTCTATCAAAAGCTTTTAGCTTTCAAAGTTCAACAAGTATCATTTTAAATAATACCTTAAAACTGTTAAAAATTAGATTCAAAATTAATCAAGCTGACATGTGGGCGTGTTTAATAGATCTTAGATTCAATTGACAGTCATCGATTTGTAGGAAATAAAGCCATTTTTGTTAAATTTACCAAAAAGTCAAGTATTTGGCGTGTGACCTGTTTTTAATGTCCAAAACTAATTTAGTTTGTATGAAAAAATAACTTTTTGTGCATTCTTGTTTTACGGTAGTTTTTATTTTTATACCGTAAGTTGACTGAAAATACCCAGCAAGAAATACACCCATCTTGAATTCGCAAAATTTAATTAATAATTTTAGGACAAACAAAAGCATTTTAAGAGGTCTACAAAGGCTAGATGTGATTGTGGATAGACTGCATTAATTCAGCTCATTGCTTACTTATTTGAAAGCAAGCACACCACTGAAAAAAAAAAAGAACAACTTCCAATTGAAAACTACGTTTTGCAGACGATTTGGCTTTTAACTGGTATCTTCGTTAACGCTGTACACGTTTTACTTGAGGTTTTAATGTTTTCTTTTTGCTATAAATGACTGTCGGTTTGACTTCGTTACCAGATCACCTTCAAGGCGCTTTAGTTTTATGCTTTAGACTTATTAATCATGGTTGAATGTCATCCACAAAGAGTTGGTTATTTAATTAATATCATACTACTATGGGTTCCGTATTTTTGATTAAACATTGCATGTTTTGGGTTTGCAATCATGTCGAATCAAAAAAAGCCTAATAACTGTAATCTCAAAGGTAATATTTCGACATGTTTGTTCATTTTTTCAAGAATCTGACCCGGAACAGCGAAGTTAACGGCGATTTCAAGCACTATCTCGGAATAAAATAGCAGAAAATTTATTAAAGTCTGGCCGTTCTATTAAATTTACAAGATCGATTTCGTTCACACAAGGTGAACATCATCAGTTGTCAATCAAAACTAAAAACGTTTTTAGTTTTGATTGACAACTGATGATGTTCACCTTGTGTGAACGAAATCGATCTTGTAAATTTAATAGAACGGCCAGATTTTAATAAATTTTCTGCTATTTTATAGGTAATATTTCAGAAATAAAATCATTTTCGTAACAGTTCTGCTTCGTGCCTTCTGTTTTGCGAAACATAGCGCGATTGCCTTAAAAATTCTATTTCCGTGCATTGACCGAATGGATATAATTTATCGTTTTTATACAAATAGCAAGAGAGCAAACTCAGCCAAACATATTGTATTTTTAACTGTATTAGTCTCATTATTTCTTTGCAAGTTTTTTCAATGCTTAGAATTTATTTATATATGGAGTAGATGCTCCTCATACTCGATAATAGCGTCAGTTTGTCAAATCTATCGAAACATTTACGATCACCATGTTAAAATGCCGACTAAACTTGAAAATGGGATCCTCTTATACTCCGCTATAAAAATACTTTTAAATGATTTCCTTGGTTAATAGTAGTTGGTTGGAAGTGCATTTTTTAACCAATAAAAAAATAAAAACTTAACCAATAAGATTACCTACCGTTTCCTCACCAAAGAAAAATGCCTGTTTTGACTGGCTTATACCAGGACTAGAAGTCATCACCAATGACGTTAGATCGGTCGGAAAACTTTCAGCCGAGTTTGTAGAGTTTCGGAAGGTTTTCTGTAGCATTCTCAAAAACGACGGTGTGCGCTCCCTGTGTCTTTCACAGGCTTCCTCTTGCCCAAACGAGTGAGGAGAAAGGCACTTTTTCACAATTGGCGGAGTTTCAATCAGTTTCTTGGATTCGGACGGATTTATGCATTGTAACTCAATGTTTTCCTTCTCTTCATTTTTAGGCTGTATGGGCTCATACTGGACAGAAGTTGCAAAACCGGGTCCATTACATTTCCCTTCTTCCATCCCACTGTAACGACTTGAAAATTGGTTGATTTTAGGTGGGAATTGAATTGTGCCTCTCAAATCCTTCTTTCTATTCTCCAACCTCTTTTGTGCTGGTAGCCAAATGTGGTAGGCTATGTATACGTTCATGACTACAATGATTACAAATGGAAGAAAGAAGCCGACCACCAAATTAGTAATAATCTGATAGACCTTCGCACTTTTTGACAGTCTTGGATCGCATAAGCCATCAATATCAGTATCTTTCTGCGATAAAATATGCACTGCCTTTGCAAAAAGCTTAAAAGTGATCTCATAGTGCTCTCGCTCCAACGTAATTCCGTAATCGATAGTTTTTGAGGCGTTTAAGTCTCTCTTGGTTAACGGTTGTGTACCGTTTTCATGTTGCCCTGGCCTCTTCCCAGTAACATCTGGAAACAATTCCGGCATGCTATCGATATGCTCAAAAATGTATTCCTGCATGAAGTAAAAGCATTCTTCTACCGATACATCGTTGAAGTCCCTAACTTCGTTAAGATAGTTGATTTCTGCGTTGTAGAGTGGTTGATAGCAGGATAGCACTACGTTCGTTGGAGTCTTGGCAAACACACTAAAAATAAAACTAATGTCACCGATTTCACTGAACACAGATACATAATCTTGAAGGTCTTTAAAACAGAGGATTGGAAATTTATTTTCTACAGTAATTTTCTTATGAGTAAGTGTTATGTGAAGTGTTTCACAGCTTTGGAGTTGAACTAATCAACAAGCGTGTTTAGTGACAATAGCGTTTGGAAAATTGTAGTCTGAGAAGCTAAGTATTTCTGGTGTTTATTAATTGGCTCTCAGTCAAGTTATTATTTTTCTCACTTTTGGAAATTCAGTTAAGTATCGATTGTAATATTTTGAGAGTAAAACTCTTCATATTGGAGTGTATCAGATTCAGAAAGAATCGGTAGATCGCCGATTCGCGAGTTTTTCAAAAACTTTCGAAGAAGTTGTTACTCTTTTCTCTTCGGCAATTACTTGGATCGTGATATTATTTTTCATAACATCACAAATCGTAGTAACAAAACCTTGGCATTTTTAGAACGTTCGTTACCTTTTTCAGAGCATCTTCGTCAAAAAGGGCACCTCAGGAAAGACGCGGATAAGAGTAGCTTTATTTGCTCGGTAGTTTAAGGGTAATTGATCAATTATTAGTGTATGATCGAAATAGGTTTGATCGTTGCTATCAAAATAAACGAAAAAATTTAAAAGTTTTTTTAGTGCTTCTGCCCACTACCGTAAAATTGTACTTACTATAGCAAATATAATGGAAAAACTGTTTGAAAAAGACCAAAAAGTTATTTCGAAATACGGATATTTGACCAAAAGATTTGGGCAAAAGATAAACTTAGAAACTGCGAAAGTTTTAGAGTGAAGCTACCTACTACTTTCACGACAGCAGACAGAAATTTTTTTTCCTCAGAATGACAAATGCTGTTGCTGGAAAGAAAATCTAACCTGTTATCATGTTCATTCACTCTCCCAAGCAGGAGATCTGTCTGCTCACTTTCTGTTATCCAGTCAGGATTAATATAAGATGGCACGGCGCACGCTATAGCTGTCAGCCACATTCCGGCGCTAACGACACAAACCACGTTTTTCTAAAAAACAAAAAGGCAAAAAAACGCATATTTTTACTGTATTTTGCTATCTGCATAGGTTTACAGTTGCTGTTTTGTAGCTGAACCGCAAAGTGAGAGTGACTGGCTTTAGTTTATTAGTGATGAATTGCATTTGACCCTGAGGTTATGATTGTGTAAGACGAAATTTCAAAAGATGGTTTATATCGATAGCAAAACTTTGCCTAAAAATTCGTCTCTTGGCTGTATTTGTGACTCCGTTTGCTTCATCGGGGCTTGGCATGTGCGGTTAGCTGTACTACCAATTCACTTTTTACTATTTATGTGATTGTGAACTAATTGATATTTTGATATGATTACTGGGGAATGGGCGTGGATTTTTTTCATATAATGCAAAAATACTGCACCACCATGCATGCTTCTGCTGCTTTGCTCGATTTTGTTCCCACAGATAAGGTATTTCATTTGTTTAGCTGTAGTTGACCATAGTGGATGGAGTGTCATTTCTGAATTGTCGACTCTGGTTTGATTCCCAGTAAAGTCAAGCTAAGGACTTTAAAGGGGACTGGAATTGGGTTTCAAAGTTAAGCTAGTTGTATTAGATTAAATTGGCGTTGACCCCATGTTGCTTGACTCAGCCGTTCAACTGATATTTTACTTCAAACACGACATAGGTCCCTCAGGATTTTTGTCAAATTATGCCAAAATATTTGTCTCCCTAAATATGTTCTAATATAGAAAAAGAGTAACTCTCTTGCTTAAGTCCTTTAAAAGTGCATTTGGAGGAGGTTACCCGAAGAGGGGATGCTAGTGCCACCAAAAAAATCAGGAAACAAACCTGCGTTTGAACCTTAACAACCTTTCACAAAAATTAAATTTCAGTGTGTTGTCGTTTAAGGGAAGAAAAGCGTACAAGATTTAGGAAGAAATAAAATACTTTAATGTGGCCAGAAGAGGGTTGGTGGGATGAAAAGTATCTTATCTTCCAGTAACGTGGTTAGCGACCAGCGTTGCCTTAGAATGGATCTGAGATGGCAAGAATAAATCTGATATCTTATTATCGTCCGGGTTTGCCAACTAAATTGTCAAATTTGCGCTTAACATCAGGGTAACACCTACATCGTGGTTGAAGCAGAGTAACTCTGGAAAGGCTGGGACAAAAAAGGTGGAGGCAACGTCAATCTAATCATTGCAATCTAATGCGATAATCGTAACATGAGAAGTTCTATTCATTTTGCCTGCAGTCCATTTAAGAAAATCGACTTTATTCTGCTTTAAAGGAGAGCGGAGAGCGTTTACCACAAGTGTTGCTTGATTTGGAAGGTGCCACGTCCACAGCACTTTTTTTCTCCTAATCAAAGCAACTAGATTTTTTAATTCGGTTGTAAATTTCAGGTATAATTATAATTACATGTTTATTCACCAAGTTGCCTTTGCCAGGAGACAGCTAACGGACGTTTGGTCTTCGAACCAAGCTGCCACCTGCCCACCTGTCTATCACACACGGTGGAGGCTTCACGTTGACACTGTCCCTTTGATTTCTGAACGTCAAGCAGAGAAGCTGTGAAAATACTAATTTTTGATGATTTTTAGTGTGATCCAACCGGGAATCGAACCCGAGTCGACTGTTTCAGTAGCTGACGCTCTATCCACTGATCGGTTAAATCCAATTTTGATCTTGGAATTGTTGCCAAAAATATTGCACCCGGTTCTGTTAACTTCAATCTCTTTTGCCTTGTGCAATGTATTACTTATGTGAGGTTATGAATCAATCGCTCATCTCTTAAATAGGGCATTCAAGTCAAAAAATGTTTTGCTCGGTTTTCTTTCAAAAAATTTTGACACATCTGAAGACTAGCTTCACCAAATTTGATCTTTGTAAAGTTAGGTTTCCGTTTTCGTTGATCGTTGATCTCGACTCAACCGCGGTTTCTCAAGCTGAGTTTCGAATCGAGATTGGATGTTGTTAGCATCCTGGTATGTCCAATCACGCAACCATGCATCGCCGCTAATCTTCTGTTTAAACATGCAAGTTTTTAAATTCTGGATTGCTAACCTGACAAAAAAAAAACTTTTCGGTTGGAATAGAGCTCGGTCTCATTAAGATTCCGGGTCCGGTTGTCTGTCCTCTACACCACTATGCAAACCACTTTAAACTGCTAACGCTTTACAATATGCCTTACCTTGAATTGATATCTTTGACATTGCAACGATTTTTTCACTGCCATACATCTTTCTATGCTCATTACGGCTAGGAGAAAGATATTGATATAATAATGCATGTAATATACTGCGAATATGATGCGGTAAGTAGCAAAGCCTTTGCTAAACGATTCCTCAGCTTGCATTAAGAGATAGCTGTTGTCTAAAATAGAAAAAGTTACTGACAGTTTGTAGACTTGAAATGAAGAACCCTAAAACAATGACACATGCTCATGATAGAAAAACAACAAAATTTGAGCATTTTTTGGACAGCTTTTGGCCTCTAAGAAATCATATTGAAACTTTTTGTAAATGGAAAATTGGCAGTGATTGTTCGTTGCTTCGAAGTGCATCAAAAGCTAGAATGTGACTACGTCGAGTTACATCTTGGGAGTGGGGTCGATCGTACCTAAACTTTTGCATCGATTTTAGGGTTAAGCGTAAAGTTTGAAATGAAAAAAAAAACATCAAGCAAAACCAATGCAGGAAGTTCAGTTAAAATTAAAATCATTAAAAATTTAAACAACCCACTAACGTCGGTTTCCCCCTAATGGGTTCGTCAGGCGGGGTAGAAACTAAGCAAAAACAAAACGGTAATATACTTCAGCATATCAACCCGTCTCCGGAAAACGCTCTGGCCCATTGTCCATTGAGCATTCTGAAAACTGGGAAGACAGTGTATAAGTCAAGCAAAACGGACATAGTGCGAGACGTCACAATAGAGCGGAAGCGCCGTTGTAAACGAAACTCAACGCAATTGCAGGCGCAAGGCAAACTTTTGCTTCGAAGGAGACTTTGAGCTCAACGTTGCATCGGTCCTGAGACAAAACCTCCAGTCGTTGGGCGATTTTTGCTATCTCTCGAAAAAAATACCCAAATTAAATTTCTTAGATTTTCGGCGTCATTAAAATATTTAACTGCTAAAATAGAACAGTCTTAGCTCCTGCATTCTCCGCCCCCCTTCCCCAATTACTGCTCAACACGAATAAAGCGCTTAGAAGCAATCAATACTTAATATAAGAGCAAAATTTTCTGCATGACTTGACTAGGAAGGTGGGGTTTCTTTTATCCACTTTAGCTTCCTTGGCTACGCCAGCACTATAACAGGAGCTGTTGTAAACTCAAAAAAAAGTACCAGAATTATGATAAAATTAAAGTTTATTTAGCTTTAAGTTGCATGGCTTCATTCACACAACGCCATCGTTTTCACCTTCGTTAAAATTTAAGATAGCTCGCGGCACCCCAGGGAAATGTAAATTACACCCCGTTTGAGAATCACTAACTCCATGTTGCGTTCAAATTTTAGCTTTCTACGTGAAACCGTTTTTGAATTACAAACCAGTAATGAAGTCAAATACTAGTACGTCGTAAATCGCTGAGTGAAAACAGCTCCTACGTTGCGAAGTCCCTAATTAGACTGTATGATGTGCAATTTTCTGAATGCGTGCATTCCCAATTGAACCCTAACTCATATTATCTTGGTGGTGCATTTGGAAATTGAGGTGATGGTCAAGCAAACAGGCCTAACAGGTTCACTGTCGCATGTGTTGGTAACACTAAGCAAATTTGTGTTGCCGAGAATGCCCCAAGACCTTTGTTTCGAAAATGCTCCACGTTTGCCATAACGCTTGGTGCATTTCCAGATGAAGTACAATCGCTTTGTCGATTAAGTCTTCGGTGGAAAAGTGGAAACCCGTGATGATTGCAAAACCTTTTTGTTGTTGATTTCTTGTTCCAGTGCTTTGTGGGTTTTATTCTTACATTTCAGCGTGGCTACTTCTAACAATTTTACGTACATATCTCTTCAGCATAATTGTTTAGTAGTGGTTTCTAACATGCAATGGCACTTCTAAGGTCACGTTGATTTCAACAAATAGCATATTAGGACATGTTTTTCATATCCGATGCGCTTAGTGTATCAAACGCTGCAATATTAGCTTGAGGCTTTTTGTAATTCTTTATTGAGTAGAGGCGCATTGAAGTTCAAAGTCAAGGTGTGATATTGTGTGTATCACTGGTGTCATATATCAATGCAGTTGATCTAGATTACCAAAACAAACTTTTTCGTCTAAAAGACGCCAAATTTTAACCTAAACCTGCCCATAAATTTTAAATGCCCAAATTTTAACCTAAACCTGCCCATGAAGCAATAATCATAACCCACCTAAGCTAAAAGATTAGCCACGTGGCAAGAACTGCAGTATATAAAGCTGTAGAAGATAACGCAGTCTTGTTGATAAAATATGTTGCATTTTTTTCAAAGATACCTTAATTCGATGAACATGTATACTCGTTCTGTAATTTTAGATGAGTTTATAATTTTGCATAAGCTTTGCTGGAAAAGCATGTTCAGATGAAGTTTGTGATTGCTGGACGAAGCTCGTTTTTTGTTTTGCTGGATGAGTATCATGTTTGCGTAATCTGCTTGTTTAAGTCTTATTTCACTGTAGACTTTATCTTTTTATATTTTCTAACCCAGTGGTTCTCAAACTGGGCTCCGCGGTCCCTTAATGGTCGGCGACACAAGTTCAGAGGGGCCGCGAAGAAGTCTTTGATACGCCGTATGTTAGTGCATGGCAGTTTGAATCAAGGCATGAAATTTAGCTGGATCTATAAATCGATGCTGCTCAGTAAATCTACTAGGAAGGAGATTATTTCACAGAAAATTTTTATCTTTTTTATTAATTCTGATCCAAATCTAACCCAAACTCAAATTCTTACTCTAAAACTAAACTCAAACCTAATCATAGCCCTTTCCAACACACAACCAACATAGAAGAATTGCTAAAAGACAAGCAGGTGCACCCATCCTATTGAACTGCTTTTAAAATTGTTAAAATTTGCTTTTTTTTCTTCGGAGTAGGTAATAGCTACTAGCTGTTTGCTTAATACACATACATGTAGCATTTTAAACTAATTATCCTTACAGCTAGACTAGCTCTTTTTTTTTGCATAAATCCACAAAACAAATAGCATTAATTGCGCAAAGCCAGCTAGGCGACAGCAGGACATTGTGAGATGATTTAAGATTGCTGCTAAGCAGAGATTATGTTCAAATTCACATTGGACCAAGAGTGGTCCAAAAAATTGTAAGGGGACCGCAAAGTTTGTTGTTTTTTTCAGAAGTTTGAGAACCACTGTTCTAACCTTTACTTAAACCCTAGCTTAGGGAAACGAACGCTATACGTGCTGTCAAATGTGGTATTCACGAAATAACTTTTTTTGCGTTTGAATCCTGACCATATATGCTGTCATTTTCGATTAGAATAATGATCTATGTGCGATTCGATCGTAAGCTTCATCTCAATGACGCATTTGAGATTAAGAGTATTAGCGTGGATTAGATTGCAATAACTTAAAGCCTTATCTTACCATAAAAAATACGAGTACCTCTATCAAAACTTGTGCTCTAGTGTTCATTCAAGACACCATTATTTTTCTTTTGACTTCTTTTTGGGCAGTATTAAATTACCCTGAATGTGTGTTTCCGAAATAGCTTAACCTACGACGTTAGTTAAGTGTCAATTGATTACTTGAGAGCTAATGGTGCGAGGTTTAATGTTGCCCCATACATGCTGTATTAGCTATTTTTAATGGTAAAATCAAGAAGCTTCCTCATGATGTCTGAAATTATGTTTCATTACTGAATGTTATATGAATCTAAAGTAAGGCAGCACTTCTAGCTTGACACTTTAAAACCTCGATAACATTTTTGCAACAGCATTCGATTTAGAGAACTAGTGGTTTTCATAAAAAGAATTGTTCCAGGTTGAAAAAGGATCCAATCATGTTGTGTTTTTATTTGCGGACAAAAGTCAGTATTTTTAAGATACGAGCATTTAAAAAACTCCACTATTGATTTTTAATATTGATTATGTAATTACGTAGAATAAACTGAATGATTTTCAATTCTTAAAATTTGATATTGATTATTTTTGAGCATTTTCAAACATTCCGAAGGCAGAGTGATCCTAACGATAATAATATGCGCATAACTACCCAATTATACTTGAGAAATTTAGTTAAGGGGGGTTCAGGTAAAGAGCACTTGTTACATTTTTCCACAAAATGAATAATGATTTAATGACAATAAATGGATTTGAGCCGTCGCGACGCGTTTCGTCTTTGCTCAAGGGACTCATCAGGCGACAAAGGCCATAATTTTGTGTTAATAGGCTCTCCCTTTACCGTTTCTATATGTCTCCCAGTACAATATTATTTTTGACTATGACTCTTGTCTTAGCCTCTCTCATAATTTGTTCAGTTATTCAAATAGTTTGTTGTTGAATAATCTGTTCAATAAGAGAATTAATTAGCTATGGTGTAGTTGCTAATCTTTTTATTCAAGTAAGTTATTCGGTAATGCAAATAGTTGCTTGTTCAATAATCTATTCTGTCAAATAGTTTTTAGTGAAACAATTATTCATTATAATCTGTTTGAGTCGGAGAATTACCAATAGTTTTATTTAAAATCAAAATTGCTTAATGCTCATAAATGTTTCAAATAGAAAAGTTTTTTTGCTTTGCGTGCTGTGCTGCTTACGTCTGAAATAAAACGTCCTTTGTCAAGCCGGCGCCGCCGAAAAGTATCACATTGCCTGAACCACGGTTTTTTCTTACCTGTTTGGTTATTTTCTGGATATTTTCTGATGTCATGATATAAAGGTAGTTCTCTGAGCATAAGTACCAACATAACAAGCCACACCATGCACACTAGGATATCTGTTGATACGATCTGGATCATGTAAATGGAGTATATTGAAGCTAAGACCTAAAAAGAGAGCATGAACTAAGTGTTAAATCTTAAGATAACTCAATACTAATTTAGGATGGTATTCAGTGAACAGTTAAATTTATCACATTGCATCTTTTTGGAATTTTTTGTATTTCTCACTTAAAATTCCGGCAAAAGTAGTCATTTACATAGGTTAAGGTATTTTGCAAAAGTAGTTGATAAAAAGGCACAAATCGCAAGGTAGTCTTCGTTATTTCATGGCTTTACAGTATACGAAAATGAGTCCCAATGCTATTATAATGATTTCATTTACAAAGGTTTCAATTTTAACTTAAAATCATCGCCAGTCATGTCCATCTATCTATTCGCGTAGGTAACAATGCTTTAGGAACCAAAACTTTTTCCGTAAATCTTCTAATTATTTTTTGTGGTGATTTTTGATGTCTATTCTCATTGCATATTTGTTAGTGCAAAATATTTGATTGCGATTACGTGAAATATGAGTCCATTATCTGTTGACAAAAGTTTGGAAATAAACGTTCAAACAATTAAATTTGCGTGAAATTTTCTTGAATTTGATCGTAATCGAAGGAGTACTTTGCGCTTTTTTTTTATTATGCTATTTTTGCATGTTAATCAAGTATCTTGATGAATATTTTTTAAGTAGATCAAAAATTGGCAAATGTTTGTGCCGCGAAAAAAGTCAAATAGAAATCTGACCAGCAAATATGAATGCTTTTTAAGCAAACAGCAGTATTCATTTTTCAGATTCAAATTGACTTGCACTGAGGTACTTGCCTTTTCCGTCGCTTTTTTGCTTAAGTTTGCCACCGAAAAAATATTTGAGCTATGTTTTCTAAAACAAAGACCTGATTAATTTCTTCGCCCTTCGTAGATTTGTGTGTGGCTCACAATCGATGGGTCTTAGTACACCCTCAATAAAAAAAACTTTTTCATGAACGGGAAATTTCGTAATCGAGTATTACCGCACCGCATTCGGAAATATCTCCATTTGGGTAATACACATTCTGCCACTTATCATAAAATGCAATGCTGTCATAAAAAATTATTATTTTAAGTTGTATTCTCAGTTTATTCACAATGAGCTAACTATATTTTTGGTTGCTATGGGTGGTATTGTTGGGACTACATTCTCGTAATGTACTTTGGTTAACCTACACTCTCCATTACATTTTTGTGGCAACTTCTTTTGTCATTGCCCTTTACTCTTAAGCCTGTTGTAGCATGTTCGATATTCGTTAACTTTACTTTGATTTAGGTCGGTACCGGTACCGATACTTTTTACAAAAAATAGGCTACCACGGTAGCCTGCGGTACTCGTTGAACTCAACTTTCATCTAAAAGTTATGATTTCGTGTTTGCTGAAAAGGTAATGGTAGCTTTTTCGAGTTTGGTGAAAAAGGCAAGAGTTTTGTGAGTTCTAGTTCGCAAAAGTGGCCCCTGACACAAGCGGTTGAAAGGACTTGAATTTCTTGGTTCAAACTACCGTCATCTCGCAATCCTACTTATACGGAGTTACGCATTGTTGTTTTCCTTCTGGAGCTGAAAGTACCACTCAAAAGTACCGACCCCGTTTGGAGGATGGAGGCGTGGAGGAACTCCATGGAGACCTAGCATACGAGCGATGCCCACGGTCGTGACCAGAGATCAAATAAGGATAGAGAAGAGTTGAAGATGCCTCTTCGGATAGAGCTATAGGCTGTACACTGAACTGGCAATCAGGGTGTGTCGAAGATTCTGTGTGTGGTGTCTACGGGCTATACTAGCTAGATAAGACGATAACAAATAAGAGGCTTTGCCCATTGCAGCGAAGGTAAGAGAGGACACAACGTACGTTACGAGGGAGTACCAGTTCCTCAACAGAGACATCAGGAACTTGGCAGAGAAGGAGGTCTTTGTCTAGCTTGATAGAGCGTCTCTATGAGGAGTAGAGAGATTTACAGGAACGTTCTAACAAGCAAACCCATGGGCAGAGAGAAGGGGATGTCGTCGACGGTCGTGGCTAGCAGGTCCGCAATCTCATTGGGACATATATTGCAGTGGCCAGGGATCCAACGGAAGGACAGTTGGGCCAAACCAGATAGGCAGCGAAAGAGGACCAGATTGTGTCCACACAGCATTCGGGGCAAGGAGGTTAGAGGCAGAGCTCAGGAGAGAGAGGAAGGAATTGGAATTTGTAAAGACAGATAGGGAGATGAATGGGTATTGGGTAAGTGGAGTGATGTTGGAGGCACCACCCAAGGGCATGACGGAGGGCTGTAATCTCTGTGGTGAAGCTGGATGAAACTAGACTGTCGGGGAAGGAAAGTGATGTTGAGTCCTTGCAGTTGTCGCAAAGAATAAGACTCTCGCGCCACCGGGTCCAAAATCCGTCGAGACGGAGCCATCAGTCCAGATACAGAAATGGGCAGGGAGTGGATCAGAGAGGTAGTCCTCCGCTGCGGCCTTTCTGTCTATGCAGGTCGTGTCTGGGGCAATCACTATATAATGAATCTAAATCACTATATAATGCAATCACTATATATCTGAATGCAGGTCTATGAAATAATGAACAATAAACGTGGATTTATTGTTTTGTAGTTATATAATTGTCAATTTTGCACGTCTCTGTATTTTGCTTTTGACTGAAAATAAGTGTCATAAAGTTTCGTAAAATTTCATAAAAACTGTCATAAAATTTTATAAAAAACCAGTGTATATTTTAATGAAAATTCATAATTTTTTTGCCCTCTGTCATAACATCATAAATAAAATGGGTATTTTTTGTGTGGCAGCCTTGAGATACTCATTGAGGGGGGGGAATGCAACGCAGTACCCAGTATTTTTTTCGTATAACCAAAATTGCAGCCTGCGTTTCTCATAATACTTGATGAGGGTTTTTTTAATTCTGGTACTCATACGTCATACCTGTTTCTTTTTGATGAGATAGACGAGCATAATCGCATTCAAAATAATCCCAATAGTGCAGAATACGATGATACTGATGTAGTTGATATAGGCAAACTCGACGTGTTGTAAAAGTATTTCTTCTCCCATTTTGAACAGAGACACAATCAAAGAAACTTACGTGCAGTTACAAAATTCTACAGTATTTTTCGACAACATACAGTCGATGATACAAGGTGATTTCCTTGTTGCTTTCTGGAAAGCGGATTCATTAAATTTGTTTTTACGATAAAATTCAATTCTCAAAAAGGCCAAATATTTGCTAGATGGCGTTTTCGACCTCTTATTTCATGCTAAAATTTTGCATTTTTTTGTTTTATATATTTGATAACTGTTGATGCCGAAAACGTATCCCATGGCATAAGAATGGCTTATGATAAACATTGATTTTCTGTCTCATTTTTTCATCTCTGGAGGTTTCTATACTTTTGTCACTTTTGTTGTGTGCCAAACTTTGTCATCTTTCATTCTATTTGTTTATCCATGCGCATTTCGCAAGAATCAAACCTTTCAAATGTCTATCAACGCGTAGAACTTTTTGGGGTTCAGTATGCTTGTCTTTCGTCAGACGTGGCCAGTACGATGCTTGGTTCTTAAGTGCGGTGAGCGTTATCTATTCTTTCGAAAACACAGCGACGCATTGTCACTTGGGAAGTCAAACCCAGAACAAGCAACCTTCGTATATTAACCCGACATTTTGCCACTTTACCCAGGGGTGCCCAAACTTTTTGAAGAGCGGGCCCCACGATTACTCATAAAATGCTTGCAGTATTTTTATTCTACACACTGTAGTGCTGCACATATACAGTTGTACATTAGCGAAGTTTAAGCTTTGTATTTTCGTATCAAATATAGATGGTTTTTAGCCTGTGCTAATCTTTAATAGAATTAAACTTCGTTTTATGTTCACCAAAAATTAAAGTTCGTACTATTACATTGAAAAACTTTTAATTAGTAACCAAACACAGTTTTGCGTATTGCAAGCCATCGTATCCAGAATTTTGCTCAAGTATCTTTTTTTTGTTGAGCACCCGAAGACCGAAGTCTTGAATAAAATGCTGTGCATCTTAAAACGCACTATGAATAAAATCTGGTGGCGGAGCCTCCAGTTGCCGGGCGACTTTTGTAGTTTCATGGAAAAAAACAGCCAATTTTGACGCCATTTGGAAGAAATTTTGCACATTTTTAGAATCACTTGAAAAAATTGAATTGCTGAGCCATAGTTCATCTCCTCACTAAGGTCATGCATATCCAAAACACGTTTAAAAGCTAGCATCTTTGCTGGGTAAATTGTTCTAAATTATTTACCTTATGTAAGTTAGCGGCCTGAGCCTCCGCAACGCCTGTTCTCCAATGGTTGCGGTATCCTGAACAATTGCTACTCTCTAGCCTATTTCTTGTGCATGATCAATCAAATAAATTCATTTGGTTAATCGTCAACAGTGAAACATTTTAGTGAAACTAAAAAATCTTGAGACCAGTCGCGGGCCGCAAAACCTGCACTTTGGGCAGCCCTGACTTAAGCTATTTCTCTCCTATTCTTTAGAGCACCTACTGATCTCTACCAAGAACTGCTATTTTTTTGATTGAGCATTTTGCTTGTCTGTCTGCGTAAAGAAAGCGACGTTTTAGTTGTTGCTGGTCTCAAATACAATTGGTTTAAATTGCTGCGGTATACATGATACGCAATTTTCGGTAGCTAAGCGACTTAATGGCAGACAATTTCGGTTCGTTTCAAGTTTCTAATTTTCTCCTTCCCACTTAAAGCACTCGATTCTTCAAAAGCAGTGAATATGCATTTTCAAGTGTTTTGTTATGGAAAACTGCGTATTCATTAATAACCATTTTTATTACGTTTAGACGTTGAATCTTTTGAAATATTTTTATGTTTTAGCAAAATGTAATGTTAAATCACTATGCTAAGACTTGGCAAAGTCTTTTATGGGTAATAATGACAAAAATAAAGTCAGATGGTCTTGTGGATTGAGTATTTGCTATTAAATTGGTAGATTCTATTTTAATCCTGAATGTGGTCGAAGTTTAAATCGGTGTTCACTGCTTCACATTCAACATTAAAATTGGAGATTGTTGAGCTTCTAGATAGAGAGGTGGCAGTTTGACTCGAATACCACTCGATCCCTCCTCTGTCTCCTGGTTATTGTTTTGTGCAAAACCTTTTAATTACAGTAACCGTTTCGCACCGTTTCTATTTTTGGCTTGGTAGTTTGTCCTTTTACCTGCGATCAATACTAACTATGTTTGTCTTTTCCAATAAGCTCTGCGACACCAGGATATCTGCTTGCTTTACCAATGAAAAGTTTCAACTTTCTGGCACTTTTTGACTCTAATGCAGTTAGCTACATTTTTTTGAAGCTCCATCCTAATGTATAATTTAAATTTCTTGCCGCAAAAAGTTTGTACATGCTATTGCACATGAACCTTTTTTCTAATTGGTCTAGGGACGAATGAGGGTTTTGTAAAGGTTTTAGACGCTCTGCTTCCTCCTAACCGCGCAAACGCAAAACACTTACGAGTTTTTTTGTCATACTGTACCACCATAACGGGCCGACTGCTTAAAGTGCTTAGCCCCAATGGGAAATAAACGTCAAGTAAGTGTTAAGATTTTGAATGCTTTTTTGACATTAAGTAACCTTCTTACGTGAAAAGATTTATGACATTTTAGACTGCTCTAATGTTTCAAGTTCATTTCGAGTCATATTTCAAAGCTTAAAGTCAGTTTCAAAATAGGCAGTAATTTTCACTGTGGGCCTAAAAACCAGCCATTTCAAATACGAAATTTTTAAGGAATTGTGTGGGTGTTAGTGGATTTTTAATTTATTAATTAGATTTTTAGCTTTTTATAATTAGGTTTTATATCACCTCAGAACGTATTTTTTCGGACAGTATGATATAATATCTAATCTTCAAGCTATATCAAATGTCTGGGAAAAATTGTGGTAAAATCTATTGAATGATCTGTGAAGTAACGATTTATTGCTAAGCTGGTCAACTTTTCAATGCACATTTTTTAGAAATCTGCTTATTAAAATCATAAACAACTAGCTTTACAGCTCACTTTATAGAGACTTTTATCCATATTTGCGGCATAGCTTGCAAGCTAACAGAACTACAAGCACAAAATTTGAAATTTTTCACTTATTAATCAATGTTTAATATTGATGTTGAAGCTTGCTAATTTGGCCTACGGCTAAAATGACGAGTTTTGATATGGTTATTGCATATTTAGCTGCTACGTTTATGGGGGATTAGGCGTGTTTGTTTTTCGCATGTTGCTCACAAAATAACGTATTGACTTTGGAGTGTCTTTTGATCGTTACTTGACGTCATTTTTTTTTCGTGAGCTTTTTTTAGGTAACTTTTGGTTTTGATTTTATCCCTTTTAAGCGTTCACTTACGGGAATCAATTTTTATCGTCGAATTTTGCACTTGTTTTTGATTGTTTGCTTTAAAGCCATTTTTTCGCTATTTTTTACAATCACTTGCTTTCCGTTTGGGTGGCTTTTCGTTGCTAAAATTCGTTGTTTTACTGCACTTATTTGACCCCTATTGGAAAATTATAGTATTCGGAGCCACTTTGAGAGATTAACACCGCAAGTCAATCGTTTCTATTTGCGGAGTTATCGCCTGATGATATACATCTCTACTTTTTAAAAGCCAGTGCGAAAACAATGAGATATGAACAGCTAGACCAGGTCCTGTACGAAAAAACATGCTTTTGATCCAGCTTCTAGATGAAACACAAAAATAAAACGGTTTTTTGTAACGTCTGTCACAAAGCGCGGCGACATAAAGGCTATTACAGCCGCTTTTTGACATGAAATATGGCTTGAGACGTAAACTTCTCAAATTTGTTGCTAGAATTGATAAGCAATTTTTCATTGCACTGGTAAAAAAGCTAATGTTACACCATAATTTCGATCTTTTTGCATCGCTGTTGTATTAAGACTACGCGGTACAGCATCTATTACTGTTAATGTATAAGCAGCGATTGTAGTTAAATCGAAGATACGAGAATGAATCGAATCGATTTTCGTCATCTTTGGCAACTCGTGGCATCTCGCCCGTGCTTCATTCGGAGCAGAATAACGACCTTTGCGGTGATGGGATGCTCATTTTTCAATTGTGTGGGAAAATGGCCACTTTTTCTGCTGGCTCTCCCGGCCAGCTGGGGCGTTTCCACTGCCCAGTTCTCTTATCCACAGGGAAGAGCCAAGTAGCTCTGACTTTTCTACAGAATCCTAAGCGTCGATTTTTTGTTGATTAAGCAAATTCCGAGTGGGCGAAATGTTTTCGCGAAGTTCGGTTGAGCTTAATAATTATGTTTCAGTCCGGAATTTCGTCCCCAAATTCAGATAAAGACCAAAAAAAGATCTTCACTCCATTCTGGTTTTATCTCAGAGTGGAATTTCGGATTTCTTGTTGCCAAGAGGGTATTACTTGCCAAAAAAACGGGGGGGCCAGACATTATTTGCCCCCTTTAGTTTCATAATCGAGTGGGCGCTGCCCCCGGCCCCCCCAAAATCGACGCCTATAAACACAATACACGTGGATTTTGGCCAATCAGCTGCTCTTTACCATGGCTGCTGAGAGAAATTAGTGTTACTCTGTTTTTTTGATGATTTTTAGATCTTGACGTCTGTTTCTACCTTAAATCAGCTAATGTAGGAATGACTTTTGCCTGTTGATGGATTTTTTTACAGTGTCACGTTTTTGGAAGACTCCATTTTTGTATAAATTCTCGATTTCCATGCTGAAACTTAATTATTTACAACATAATCTAGTACAGTCATTCACTCCATTACTTTCAATTTCCAAAAATTGTAGTTCAAATTTTTTTGAAAATCAATTTACTGATGCTAAATGTTGCTGATATTCCGTCGACAGTTTTATCCACGTTTCTCTCAGGTTTTGTTTGTAAATCATATGTTTTGCCGACGTTTGCTGTTTTATACCTCCTTCTTTAACTTTGCAGGAAGACACTAAGAACAGAGGTAAGGAAGCTTCGCAATTACCTCAATCAAAAATCGCCACTGTTAAGGTAGCTGTTTTTTGTTCTTGCGTTCATAATTATAACTGCTTGGTACGTTCTATTTTTACTGAGTCCTTTTTAAACCGAACTCTTGACGCACATAATGTGATTAAATATTACACTTTAATTTAAATTTTTCAAGAAGCGATCAATAAATGGATAGTTTGTTTAAACACTATTACTTTGTTCAAACACCTCCTGCCAAGTAGAAATATTTATTGTATTTTGTCACAAATATACAGTTACTAGTATGGTTGAATCCTTTTTGTACAGAAGTTTTTTGTGAACTGCTTAAAGGATTAACTAAGATAAAATAGTTAGGTGTCAGTTAGATTTTAACGGTCTTTTTTTTTGCTTATTAGGTCATAAGTTATTGTAGCAAAACAGGTTTATAGCGAAAAGTTACTTCCAAGGAATAAATTAAATATCATTTACTACAGTAGGTCATGTAACTGAAAACTGAAGCACGTTTTCAAAATTTTGTTTACGAGTTTTCGTTTGGTTTGTATCAGCTCTCTCTCGAGCGCAGTTAAAAAATAACAAAGCAACGAAATCTTACCATAACCATAGATATTGAAGAAGCACGTTGTTGGTCAAGCGGTTTGTATCATTGACCCTGGAGCGTGAGATCTGAGGTTCGGTTACCACACCGGTCAAATGTGAGTTAAAGTTGCCGCCGCTGCGACATTTCATCGAAGGCAAATGCATTATCCTGATGAAATAATTTCGAAATAGAGTCCGCAAACTTATAACTCGCTTTGGTTTGACGTAGCGAATACAAAACAAAGATTTTATATTGATTTTTGAGAAGTTAAAACATTTGATTTAACAAATATTTTGAACAGAATGTATTTTTGATGCAGGCGAAAGAAGAAGCTCGCGAAAAGACAGAGAAAAAACAACCAGAAAAGGTTGGTAAAATAAGCAAAACCTAAATAATTGTGTAAACAACTTTGTATTAATCCGGCCAGGCTTAAAGCGTATTGTCAGCTTTCTAATATCGTAATGCACTGCACAGAGTTGGCGATAGATTGGTGTAACAGCAATCACAATGTTAATACTTAAAATTTGTTTTTCTGTTCTAAACAGCTCATTCTGCATTATTTGCTAAGTACCACAACTGAAATATGTACTATATACTATCAATAAACAAAAAAAAATCGTGAAGCACTTTTGAGCGATTGCTGCGTAGAGTACTGTATACTTTCTTATTTCACATCAAGAATATTTAGTTTTTCTCTTGCGCCGAATTTAGTTTCGTTTTTTGCGATGCATGTTATCGCTTGTTTGCGGAAACAGTTTTGATGAGAATGAAATGGTATTCGTCAAGTCGGGAATTTGGTATTTCGTGTACTGCAATAAGTAGTCGCGTCACATCATGTTCCTTGCGGCAAGCTCTGTTCGAAGCTCAGCTATGGGAACCCGGGCTCTGTGACACCTGACCGCCGACACGCATTTTAAGCTGCTGGGAGCATCTGCCAATTTTACTTTGCCTATGATTTTCGCATTTGTGTTATTTTCTTTTTTTATGCTTTCTGTACGCAGCGCAAAAACAAACAGCATGGATCGTAAAAGAAACAATCAATTAGTTTATTTTCGCAGCTTATCGTTCTTTATTTTTTCTAACAACTTGATTAATTTCAAGCATTACCCTTTTTTGGGTGATAAAAAGCTTTTTAGTACCGTAGTACAAAACGAGATTTGACCGTTAGTTGGTTGGTTGGTTGGTTGGTTGGTTCGGCAGTCAGTTTACTTGGTCCGGAGAAATTGTGATTGGTAAAGTCCAACAAAAATGTGAAGATGTACAGTATAGCAGCGTTGCAGCTTTATGTAAACACATCTCGAAGGATTAGGCTGTTTTGCAAAATCAGAATAATTACGCTGGAACACTTCTTGCAGTTGGTAAATGCATGACAAGTGTCTACTTTGAGTGACACATTTTACCTATTAGTTTTATATTTAACTGCTCTTTTGTTAGACACAAGTAATTCTATGCACGGTAATTAAATTTTAACTTTTTAGGCTCCAAAACCGAATATTTCTCCCGTCAAGAAGCCTCAATTGACACCTGCTGACTTTGCGCAAAACCTCACTGATCACAGACTTAGAGGTTCAAAAGCTCTCCTCGCCAAAGACTACGCCCTTGCTATGAGTGAATATGACTTTGCCATTAAAATCGTTGAAAAACAAGTTGCATGCAAAGAAGTATGAATGTTTTTTTAACTTTTTGCAATTGGGCGAAATTTTTTATCGATTTGAAATTGGAATGGGTTAAATGAAGGGTCTTTGTGAAAAAAAGTCACGCATTCCATACACCCTATTTTTAAGCGATAAACCGAACTTAGTTTTAGAGATGGTGGCGTTTTGCGTCAAATCTATTTTTTGCAATTCACGTTTTCCGAGTTTTCGGAACAACTGGGATATTTTTGACGGCGTTTGAAAGTTTTACTTTAATCGACTAGCAATTTTTCTTACGTTTTTAGATGGCTTGGTTTTCACTATCTTTGTAAGTCGGCAGCTTGGCCGAGAGGGTAAAGGCGTCGTTTTTACGACGACCCTGATCGCGTGATGTGAGTTCAATGCGCACCCTGGTCACGTTCTTGTGTTATTAATGAAGATGCTTTACGATGATTATCTCTGCTTGGTGGCTTCAGAAAAGCAACAAATTCAGTGGACAAGAATTCGAAGAAATCCACAGAAACATTGGAAACTCTCAAGCAGATGTGGATTCCTCGGACCACAAATGTAGTCAATGCAATAAAAAGTATGCGGATCGTCCAACAGTTAGCGCCTTACGATGTCCGGTGACAAGAGGATAAATATGCGCATTGCGCAACAACAAACAAGTCTACTGCTATGAATATTTTTGCATCAGATATAAAGCGTAGAACGAATATAGGAAACCAAATCAAATGATCGCCGCAAACTGACTGCAAGCATTAGCGTTAGTTGGTGGTCAGCTGTCGTGGGCCCTGACTTGGGTACAGCTCAACTGACCGCAAACCAATTGACCGCCAACTAACTTCAATGTTGGCGATCAGTTGACTTGATTTGAAATACAATAGAACAAAACAAGTTCAGAGCTTTTTCCAAGGATTTTTGAGCAAATTTCGAATATGAGCAATGAAAAGAAATAAAAAAGTAGAACATGATTTCCCGTAGTTCTGCTCTTTACCTTGAAGCCAGAGAGAATCACAGGGTATTTAAAGTTTCTTAGGTCATGAAATTTTGCCGAAAAAATTGCCTCAAAGCTGTGTATTATCATACGTATTTTAAAGGCTAGTAACTTTAGTGACAAATAATCTGTCTTACTTTTTTTAGTTTCCTAAAATTCAGCGGGTCGATCGGTTTGTTTTGATTTACTCTCGCGGCAAGGCAAGTTTAGAAACTAGATCGTCGCTAGAAATCACCAGATCGCTCGACTTCTTTGCCATGTTGCTAGGTTCCAATTCAAGCACAGCTGATGTTGTTCATCCAATGGTTTATTATGCGGTAGCACATGCGCAATATTTGCTCAACAAGTAAGAATTTAAAGTTTTCACATTTTTTGTGTTCTTTTATGGCTAAGAGAATGTTTTTGGTAAATGAGGTTTTTGTCTACAAATCTTAGCCGTTTTCCTGTAATTGCAATATAAGGTTTTGTTACGCACAGCACGTAGTAAGTGGGTCCATGCAAGATCTCCCATCTTAGGAATTAGAGATCCCAGCTCTTTTTTGTGGATGAGGGGATAGTGCAGCGAAATTGCTCCGCCGCAAAACCATGCTGGGCTGGAGAATCTTTAAGAGAAAAGTGATCACTTCTACACCACTCAAATGATGAGCATCCCATCCCCACACAGCACCAGATACCTGCTGGGCGGTGGTTTCACTTTTCTGCTTGATTAGAGCACGGACTTATATCTTCTGTTACCATTGCTGAGGCTTTTGATTTGTTAAAAGAAGAAATGTAAAATCTTTCGTTTAAATTATAATATTAACGAATGTGTTTAGTTTTTTTATCATCACGTCTCCTCTCAATCTCGGTATAAAAATGATAAAAGAAAAACGCGCAATGCCTATGAAGTGGCCAGGTGAGTATTATTAACATCTACTGATTATTAAGATCTACTGTAAACCTTTTTTATGATTTGAATTAAAGCGACTGCGGCACTATCCTTTATGTTCGCAGAATTCCATCCGCTTAGAAATGGATTGCTTTTGCCCTTTATTGAGTTTGAAATTTTTACCAGGTGATTTTGCTTGGTATTTTAAACACCAAGCAGGGATAATTGCCTTAAGGGCATGACCACATTGATATTTAAACCCGGTTCATTTAATCAGGGTAGCAACTAAACGATTTTTACTCTTTTGATCTTTGAAACCTGTTCCGGAATTCTATGTGGAACTACACACGGATAATTAAAAAAAATAGGAAGAAAATCTCTTAGTTACTCAAATGTTAAAAAAATAAGTTTCCAGAAATAGTTGCTGTGATTCCAGAGCGGAATTTCAGGAAAATCGCGTTGTCCAAACGCTATAAAATGCGAAGATCGCAGGCTTTACATCCCACTCCCAATTACTCCGATACTAAAACTGAATCTTGATTTTCTAGGAATCGATACTGTGATTCCGGAGTCGCAGCCGGAAAAACTTTTAAAGCTGATGAATGAATTGAAGAGGACTCTTCAGCATCCGCCGAAGCCAGCAGCGGTTTGTTTTTTCATGCAATGTGGTGCCAATGATAAAAATGAAAGCAAATCTTATTCAATGTGTGAAAAGGAAGTTTGCAGAAAAGAAATTTATCCGACTGATCATAATTTTGAAGTAAGATTACGCCTTAATCTAAAAATTAACGCAATGCTTCGAATATCTTTTCCATTACGTCAGTTTTTTGTCTTGGACTGGAGGAAGCGAACAAAACTTTCGGTCTTCGAGTCAACTGTTCACCACTTACCGCGGAGGCTATCCTGTATTTTAACGCTGAACGTTAAGTAGGAAAGCTGTGAAAACCATTAGCAATGTTAAATGACGCTACCTGTTTACGAACCTAAATCTGCGGTTTCGGTGTTAGATATTTTGTCTAAATATTAACATTAGAACGCTCTGTCAGTTTTTCCTGGTGCTAACAGTAGTTTCTATTTTAAGAAATTGTAATGATGCTAGATATTTCAAGAAATTGCAGTAGTGTGAGTAGATCTTATTACCCAAGTTGCCTTGGCCAGGAGACAGCAAAGAGATCTTAGCGTCTTCTAGTCAAACTGCCACTTGCCCACCTGTGTATTACACGCAGTCGAGGCTTCACACTGTCCTTTTTTAACGCTAAACATCAAGCAGGGAAGCTGTGAAAACCAATTTTTATGGTCTTTGGCTTGACTCTACTGCGAGTCGAACCCAAGTTTACCGCTTCAATAATTTAACTCTACCCACTTGGCCACTGGCTGAGGAGTTAAGAAGCAATCATTAATATACAACCAGTTGACATTTTTTTGGTTTTCAGGGTTACATAAAAATTTGTTGCTCATGGAATTGTATTATTTGTTTTCATTATAAATGCTGGTCGAAATTCAAGCACAATAATTTTAAAAAAACTGGCGATAAAGTAAGTGAACTTTGCAAAGGCTCTGTTTTCTTCATTGTTTTTAGTTTTCGTAGAATTTAAGCAGAAACGATGTATGCTGGAAACGATTGAACATTTTGTGTTGACGAGGTCCGTTCTGCGTAGCTGTGAGATTAAATTCTAACAACATTTGGTCACTACTACTTCCCTAATCGTGAAAGATCTCAGCTTAAATGGTTGGGTCATATGCTTTAGGAAAAATCCCCATCAAGCATTGTTTTTAAAAGCTGAAGCAAAAAGGAATATGGGACGATTACGAGTAAGATGATTTGGGAGTTGCAAGTCTGCTTTTCACTTTGTGAGATGTTATCTTGCCAGAAGAGTAATTGATGTCTTAGAATCAGTGTTGAAACCGCTAAGGGTTTTTGCCTCAGCAAAATGATGTAGGTGATGAAAAACCGTCAAGTATGGCGCTTTAATCTCTGACTGCTACCCCCGTAGGCCTCACGGGAAACGGGAAAAGCGAGCTTTGCGTACCACTTGACCGGCTGTTGAAATGAACGGAAAACACGTTGTTTTTGTAGGATACAGCTGATAGCAGCATAGTAACTGGTAGAAGCGTAAAATTTAGCGGAAATAAGCCTATGCGCTCAGTGGCTGCTACATTGTGAGTTCATGCTCGCTTTTTATTATACAGTTATCTAGCGTTTAATTTGGTAAGTCGATATATTACTTAAGTGATCAAGCTAATTACTTTGTCAGGTAGCTAAATCGACACTTAACTTAGTAGTTGACAGAGCAGTTACTGTTAATGATTTTATAATAAAGCACGGAAAAGTTGTCATTTTTTCAGGGCTATATGGTAGTACTGGTCGAGAGATTCATGGTCAGTTACAACGTTTTGTAAAGTGTTTATTGCAACAACAAAAAAATCAAAAGCGACGTATTTTAACTTAAAACTGCACTCTCTTGATTAGCCGTAGTGATATTTTTCTGGAAAATATTTGCTTTGCAGCTATAAAATAGCACAGAAATTTATTTTTATCTGATCTAGGACTCAAAAGGGGTATTGTAATAATGCTCGTTTGAAATTTTCTGTACTGATTGCACGACAGAAAAACAGTAAAGCTTTATTTAAAACAGTAAAATTCTTAAACATTTCGGACTCGCCAGTGAAAAATAAAATTCAAAACAGCAAAAAGCATAAAAATAGTGTAAGAGGTCTCGAATATAAATTGTCTCTCAGTATATGCTCGTGCGTAACTAAACTTGCTGGATGTAAACCAAGGGTCCCCAAACTTTTTGAAAACGGGCCGCAAAATCATTGCCGATCCGAGCTAGTGCAAAAATTAAGGTGAATACCAAAAAAAAGGTCTTCACCGTAGTTTGATGTGACTTTTTTCGGAATTTTAGGTGGTGGTAAATCGAAACAAAAGAAAATTGATTTGGTTTCTTGCTAGTTTCTTTGCAAGTTCATCCCTAAACATGGTTTCGGCAGCCGTGATGTAAACAAATTACTGTACTAAATACCCTCGTATGTGTGCTGTATAATTACATATATGCAGCGCAGTTGCAGCTATGTAATGTTGCGAGGCTACTTAGGAGATTGTACTTTTAGCTGTTTTACATTTAATTTTTTACCGATAACAAACGTTGCTGAATTCAAAACGTTTCTGAACATTGTTTTAAGTAAGGCTTTACTGTTTTTTTTTGTTTGTTTTTTTTTTGATCGTTTTTAATCATGTAGTCGGTTTTTGTATAACAATACCAGCAGCTTAGCTATGAAGAAGCTATTTTAGAATCGAAAAAACACACCTAGGATTTCAAACTATGAAGCAATTTGTTTATATTCTTTTTGATCTGGTTTAGGATGTCCTTGATTTTGGTTGTCTTACGGACGGTTGTAAAGGAACGCTATGCCGCATAATAATGATTGATGAAAACCTTGAAGTTAAGAAAAATGTAAGTATATGCAATATGCATTTTTCGTTGCTAAGCTATTTACTTTAGCTTTTGTAATTCTGATAATCCGCAAATCTGCCAATTGTCGAGCGGTAACGCGTTTGTCTCTAAAGCAGTAGGTCTTAAGATCGATGCTCGGGCGAGTGAAATCAGACATAGTGTTGCCAACGGCTCGCCACCATTGCAACATTTTTTCGACAGAAGCTGTGTTTCAGGCGAAATGACGTGGAGATAGTCCCCGTTAAGTCGTTGAACGTATAAAAAAAAGGTTTGATTTGATGATCAAATAACATGGGGAATCACGTATTTATGCTGAACTTGTAAAAATGATGGTTGGAATTGTCTGGCTGTTTTTGTGAATAAGACCGCGGTTTGACGCAAGTCCCACCATAGATAGCTCCTATCGATGTTCTGAATAATACGAAAAAAGAGGTATGACTCTTCTACGGACCAGGTTAGGGAAGTTGATTTTGGGTCTTGCAGAATTGGCCTCCCGCTAGCAGCGCCTTCTGGAACCATGCCTGTTGGGATTTCTTCCTTCTTATATTTCTTGTGCCAGAAGACTTTCTCAATTGGCTAGAGTAACTTGATGCGAGTCGACTCTTACTATTGCTATTAGTAGTAATGAGAAGCTTTTTTTCGATGTTGTTTCGACGCGTTTTGTGCATCTGGCTGCACTCTTTAAGACCCACCAACGGCGGTCGCCGTCGAGTGGTGGGAGTGCCCTGCTTTGTGCAGGGATCGAAATGGCCACCAACCTCCGGGATTATCCTATGCCAGTAGCACTTCTGTGCTAAGGGTGATTCTCTTGTGTCCTCTTTGGACATAGGAGGCTGCCATCCCTCGGAAGCTGCCCGGTAAAACAACAACAACAACCGATGGCTACCAATTAGCGTTGGCCGCCTGTGTGGTGTCATCCCACTCTTTGAGTGGTATGAAAATGGCCACTTTTTCGTTTTTTTCAAACTTAGATGGGTTTTTGTGCCTCTGCACTGTGCTTTTATTTGCCGGAAAGACCTAATGGTGGTCGCCTATGCGGTGATGTAGTGCCCACTCTGAGTAGCTTTGAAAAAGTTTGGTTAATTTCGATTCACTACTTTTAAGAACGAAAGCTATGCTGTCCGACCAAAGTAATGACGAGGTAGTGGTATAATTTTGCAATTATGACAGATTTCGGCGTTTGTGTTTTGCGTGGAAAAGCCAAGTATTAGGCCATTGCAAACTGTTTCGTTTGACGAAGAATGTAGTGGAGACAGTTTTTCTCTTCATTTTCTTACGTCTTTGCTGTTTAGATAACGTCCGAAAAGGCGAGTGTGAAAGATAAAGAAGAAAGTAAGAAAATGCCGGGTACTCGGATGTCGAAAAATGAACGCAATTTGACGAAACGCATGAAGCAATTAGAGGAGGCGAAAGATAAAAAACAAGAGTTGAAAAAGAAAACCAATGAAGCGAAAGTTGCGGTACGGCTGAAAAACATTTGGTTTGTTTATTTTGCCATGTTGCCATGACCAGCAGACAGCGTAGAGATCTCGGTAATCAAACTGCCATGTGTCTACCACACAAGGTGGAGGACTAGAGTCTTGACCGTCGCGGGCCGTAAGCAAACAAAACAAGGTCCAGGCGGGCCAGCCTAAACTTTGCTTAAGTGATATTTGTTACCCAAATTTAGATACGACCAAAAAAATTCTTCCGCAGTTTTGGCCCAAGTTCAAGCTACCTCTGAGTTAGAAAAGAAAAAAAGTCTTAAGCCGTTTTTAGCCTGAAGTTCACATTTTGCGGAAGGGGTCGCGGCCAAATGGATTTCTTTGGCGGGCCGTAGGTTGCCTGCCCCTGCTTTACAATGTCCCTTTAATGTTAAACGTCAGAAAAGCTGTTGATTGCAATTTTTCGAATCCAAGTCTACCGTTTTAATAGCAGACGGTTTACCTAATCGACCACTAAATGTAAGACTGGATTCGATCCTGCATTTACACAACAATGTTTTTTTTTTTTTTTTTGTTCATTAGAACGTTTTGTGGCATCCTCTTCAAACTCGTTTTTTGTCTTCCTATGGAGGCATCGAGGAAACTGCTTCCGTACCCACACGCACCTAAAAGCGATTTTGTAAGCGTAAATGTTTTCAAACATTAAACCCTAATTAACTTAACAGTTAATACGGAGAGGAGATTGGAGTTTAACGAGGTTTGTAATCTAACGTTTAATGTTTTCGATTCAGGCTTCTGTCAAAACGAAGACAAAGAAGCCCGCAGCTAGAGGTAGGTCGATTGCCTGATTAATATGATGAACCGAAGTTCGAAAGTGAGTTTGATTTCTAAGCAAAATGCACTTGAGGATTTAGTTTTTGTTTTTGTTGAACTGCGTTTTCTGTATGGTTAACTGGCTTTGGCCCATGTCTATCGAGCACTTGGGTAATTGGAAAGACAGTGTACTAGTATAATCAGTTCAATTTTTATTAACGCATAAAGGGTATACACTATAAGTACTTTACAGTGCACAACAAAGAATAAGTTAATCCGCGAATTTACAGTTAGTTATTCTATCTTTTACTCCGTTTAACTTATTTACATAAATGTATCGATTTCATAAATTTAAAAAATTACTTAGTAAGTTACAGTGCTTTATGTTAGTGGTAATATACTTAACCATATGCCCAATATTTTTTCTAAAGTTTCGTTTATCCGCGGATTAAGGTTAATTTGCATTGGTCTAATTGGCGATAAATTTGCGCTCTAGCCCAATTTTAACTCAAAAGCTTGTTTTTGTATTGCGGTCTATCTCGAGCGGCTGCTTTCAACTTTGAAGTGAGAAGTTGTATAGCTTTTAGTCTACTCGTTTGTATTGCTTTATTACTAGAGGTGGACATGGGCTGCCATACAGAAGTAGCGCAGATACCTCTTCTTGCCCTAAAACGCATTAGGCGCGCTGCCGCTACTCGAATTCTCGGCTCTGGCAAATCGATATGTGAATTAAACCCTTAATTTGCCCAGAAATGAGAGGTTAGCTATCTGAGCGATTCTGATTTGGAGCAAGTTTCATTTGTGTTCTGTTTCAGTTTTTACCGATGAAGATTTAAAAAATGCTACGATACTGCGACCACATAATAACGAAGTAAGTGCCTCTTTGTTACCGTGTACGCAAAACCCGGTTGTGATGCAGTTCCGTAGTTCATGAACAGTACAATGCATGGGCAATGACACTCTAATCTTAGATTTGGTGCTTTGCAATGTTAGTAACTTATGTAGCGCTGTTTTGTTTTTCTTTTAGCGCGAGCTTCGGACCCATTTTTTGTCATTTGTTTAAATTCGATTGGTTTAGCACGATTTAATGAGTAAAGATCGATTTGTGACAAAATTTTAACTGCAAATATTTAATCATTCCCTAAGCATTATTTTTTTGAGGTTTTATTCCTATTTTGTCATTTCGGCCCTGCGAAACAGCTGTCTTAAGGCGAATTTATACAGCATTCGTTTTTCATCCGTTTTTGAACGTTTTTGTTTTTCCTTGAAAAAGTATGCGCTTTTTCGTGCGAATTTATAAAGTCCGCATCCGCACTAAGTAGACTGTTATGCAATTCATTGATAAAAATTTTGTTCTAAAACTTCTGGTAGGAACGATCGGAGCGATATTTCAAGATGCAGCAGTACCTTGTTACAAAAAATTTTTCGGAAAAGTAGGGAAAACTTCTGTCTACTATGTGGCAGTCTGGTTTGTGCGGATATGGGCTTACAAAAATTGGGACGAAAAATCGCATACTTTTCCATGGAGAAGGAAAAACGGGCAAAAGTGGCCGAAAAACAGATGCTATGGAAATCCACCCTTAGGCATGCATGCAACGAAAAATTTTTGTCTGGTCTTAGTAATGTTTGTGTGAATTTTGATGCTTGTTCGATTGTTTTCATAATGTGCCTTCTAAATGATGTTTCTTTTCGATTTTGTGGTAGTACACGAGCCTTGCCCACTCAACTTGGATGGATTTCTTAATGCTACAACTTTGTTATCCTTATCTTTTGTGTTCAATCTTATTTTTCCCCAGCCGTACAAAGTTTTAAAAAATTACTAGAAAATTTTTGTATAGGACGTGAACATTGAACCTAACAAATATTGTGGTCAATATGTCCTGATAGCCATGGCCTTAAGCGTTAAAAGTTTTGTATTATTCCTGAACTAAGTTGTAAAAATTTTATCAAAAAATTGATCACGATTTTTTTTTGTTGGAGTTAATTTTTTCCAGTTTGTATGTGTTTTTGTTTCAGCCGAGGGTGAAAATCTCGAAACCGAAGTCGAAAAAACGTTACAATACCCTAACTTTAAACAATTTTCTTGCCAACTCTAGAGACAAGCTAGATATGCGTGAAATAGAGCAAGTCATTATTAAGTAAGTATTTTTGTTGCTATTTTCAGTCACTTAAAGCTACCGTTGGGTTGCACTATAGTTTTCAAAGTTGAGTTGGCGTTTTCTACTGGTTTTATGGAGGCGCAAATTTAATTTATTTATTATTTTGTGTTGTTTTTGATTTCTCACGACGATTGACAACACCATTAAACGCAGAGCATATCTTCAGTGTACTATCTGTTGTAATGCGCTCCAATTTACTTCGCTTGATTTACTTTTCGCTCCTGAGAATGGCACTCATCAGTAACATGTAATTTCCGCAATGCATCCACCATTATAAAGGAAATATTGCTTTGTTCTCTTTTCTACTAGACCTCAATTGGAGCAGTGCAGCTTTTAAATTCGGTTGTGCTCGTAGTGCTTCAGAACAAAACCGGTCTTATAATCAATTATAATTTGGAAGTACGCGTAATCACTGCATCTTGGTTGCAGAGGGTGGCTACATAAAATTTCAGAATTGATTCGCGTTTTTGCTCTATTTCGGTTAATGTGCATAATGAAATTGCTTTTGTTTAATTTACACGCGCTTGCAGTATTTGCAACCGTAGAGTACCGAACCTCAACCCTTGCTAGTTTGAGTACGATTTTTAACCGCTACGCCATTTAAAACTTATATGTTTGTCCTTCCTAATGTTTTTGCTTGTCAGTCGCCGTGCTATTGCGCTGAATCATTTTTAAAAATTGAAGCTACAGATGCAATGCAGTGCATGCATTGTTTGAAATTTACAAAGATTTTTTTTCGTTCATCACAGCAGTCAAGCTTCGGACACCCCGTTTCAAGTACCAAATGAACTACGCGATGAAATAGCCCAGTTTGAAAGCGAACTGACTGATGAAGATATATTTTGGACGTCTTGTATATACGAGTAAGACTATGCTGTAATTATACCATTGTCTCAATCTAAGCAGGATTTTATCCATTACCGTGCTGCTTGGCAAGGATTTTGTTCTTGAGAAGTGATAACTAAATCAAACATCACATGTCTGTCATAATAGCCTACCCGCAAAATAGCTGTTTTGTTGTTACTTTGCTTATCAGCTTACTTGCCTCGACCAGGAGACAATAACAAACTTTTGCCATCCTGCCTGCCATTAAATTGCCGATCAGTGGTTGAGTGGATCGAGTTTTTGCAACTAAAACGGTTATCTTTGATTCGATTCCCGGTCGGGTCAAACCAAAGACCATAAAAATTGGTATTCACAGCTTCCTTGCTTAGCGTTCAGCAGATAAAAAGGGACAGACTTGTGAAGCCTCCGCCGTATGTTGTAGACAGGTGGCAGCTTGAATCGAAAATCGATGTCCCTTCGCTGTCTCCTTGTCAAGGCAACTTGGTGAATAAATATGTATTTACAAATTAGAATATTGAGGGTGTCATCACGCTGTCTCTTATTGCTGAACGCCAAGCAAGGTGGCTGTGAAAACTGATTTCTAGTCTTTGGTCAGTTCTGCACTTGGCGTACAATCGCAAGCTTGCGAGCCTGGTTTATTTTTACAAAGTTTACGCTGGTAAGCTGGCGCGCGAATAGACCTAACCCAATGTTGAGTTTCAATGCAATTGCTCAATATTTGCAAAATTGTGGTGCTCAGCTGAATCGAACCCGTGGTCTCTTGGTTACGAGATAGGCGTGAAACGCTTATTTATCTTGTCTTGAGACTACAATTTGCGTATGTCTACAAAGTCTAATTTGGCAATTGATACGCTTGACGTTCCGAAAGCTAAACGAAGGATACTCTTGTTCCTTTATGATTTTGCATCATCTGGGCCTTGGGCTTGACCTGGTGCGGAATGGAATCAGATCTGGGAGTCAAGGTCAACAATCAGAGTGTCGAAAGTCGGTGTTTTTTTGCTTAGTTTATTAGTCAAAATCAGTTTTCTTAGGTCTTTAGATGGAGTTTGGAATGACATTTCATCCCCATGTCAGTTTTCATAGGTGCACAAAAAGAGAAAACATTGAAATTAAAGTGATTAAAATTTGTGATTTTGGCAGTCAGAATCGAAAATATTTGAGTTGAATGGTCAGGGTAGTGGGAGGGAATTTAACAAAAAAATCGAAGCCAGCAAATTTTGAAGAAGAGTTATTTGATGTTGAACCAATACTTCACCAGCCATGAATTCAATCCAGAGTCTACCGTTAACTGGTTGCTTGAACCAACTTTTGAGTAGCTGAGACACTTTCCAAGTCGACCGACAAAAAAAGCATACAAAAGTTTTGCATAACCTTCTTGCTTTTTTTCAGATATTTCGAGAATTTCTTTGAACAAAGTGGTCCAGTGAAGGTTCAGGACGATTTACTATTGCAACAACAACTTTATTTTTCCGATAAAATGAAAAAAGTTATTGAAAAACACAATGATATCATATCGTTCTTATGCAAAAACCAATGCCGGTACGTTTATATGTAAAAAAGCTTCGTTTCGCTGGAAACTTAAATCGAATTCGTTTGAAATTTAAAAGGGCATTCAACCCGAATTTTGAAAAATTGCGAAAAAATCTTTAAAAATATGTTTACAAACATGACCCAATTGCGATTCTTGCAACTCATCCGGTTAAGAAAGTCTAAGAGAAAAAATTTTGTGTTTTCCCTTTGAATCCAAATTTCGGCCATTTTGTTTCAAGTAGGTTGCGCAATAAATCTGTTTGTAACTTCTATTTCCGAGTCTTGCTACGTACCGGGCTTCTTGGAACTAGGTGAGTGCTGAAGGTATAGGTAAATAAATTAGTGGAACAGCTACTGTTTGAATTCAGAGAGGTTAGATGCTTTCCTAGTCTGCTTTGTCCGCCAAATACTCGCTAAGTAGTCGGAATAACATAAGGCTTTAGGCGCAGTAGCCTATAGCCTATTGCAGATTGTGACTATTGCTTCGTATAGATAGCCTATCCGAAAAAATTATTGCCTGTTGATGGCTAAGGCATCGTAGCTGGCAAGATATTAGACTCAGATTCTAGTTTTTAGTGAGCCAGTAAGTTTTATGCGATTAATGCGCAATTGGTTTAGGCCTAAAGATCAGATAAGGCCAGTTAGTTTTTCACGTAAATATGAAATTGCAAAGTTAGGTGCAAAGCATTTTAGTTAGCATTTTTCGTTTAGGTTTGTTACGGTTATCAGCAGGTACCTACGAAGCCACTTACTCCACAGCTGCCAATGTAGTCAGTCATTTGGAACGATTTTGACCTACGTCCTTCTAGTTAGGTAATGTTCAGAAAGCGTTTCTCCTTAGTCTAAGGGGAAAAAGAATTGCGAATATCTTACGATTTCTTGGCCGAAGAGAATCAAAATTGGTGTGAAAAATTTCAAAAAAATTGCCAAAGTTGTTTCAGTATGGTTTCACAGAAAAATTTTTTTAAACAAAAACGTCCTGAATGCCCTATTAACCTCTTTTTAATTTTCTAAATTTCAAAAACAACATAAAAAGTGTGCCTTCTTTTTGATTTAAACTTTCCTGGCGAGATATAGTCGCTTTGCTTTAGTGATATTTTTTAAGAAGTTTTTTTCATCCATTTTTTCTTTTGCCAAATATGCAGTACATCCCTTCTCTTACACGCAGAGTTGCTTATCAAAATGAAGACAAAAGAAATAAACCCACATGCACACATATAAGTCAGTAAAGCAATAGCGTAGAGAGAAATTGCCCTAGCTACGTATTTCTCCAATAAATACAATGAACTCGAAGTGGTGGCCTAGCCTAGCGAAAGACTTGCAAACGCACCTAAAAATGTGCTCGGCGTTGGTAATGGTTAGGCAGATGCAGAATGCCTCGTTCAATGTTCATACGCATGGATGTATGAATTCAAAAATCTTAAAAATCTCTTAAACACGAGGTGTTCTACCACCACACCTCTGTCTTACACCTTCGGACTATGCTTCCTTGCTTAAAATTTGTGCAGCGCACTGGAAAACGAAGTTCAGAAGAGAGTCGGTGTTCCGCGATAAAATTCTAAGCTTTTTGGTGAGCCACAGCCGAACAAAAGTTAAAAAAACCTCTGCGCCAAGTGATGATTGAAAGTCCTTTTTCATTAGTTTATATTAATGAGTTTTTTGTTATTAATAATTTAGTTTTGATGTTTTAACGGATGCATACTTTTTTTTTCTTGTTTCAGATTTTTGAGTTTTTTGTTTTAGATTTTTGATTGTTGCCCCTTACATTGGTCTACCGCATCAACAAGCGCAATTGACGAAGTTGTCCAATGATTTTCAAAAGTCTCTCAAACCGAAGGTGATTTAGTTAGTGAGCTTTTTAACTTGGCTAGTAATTGTTTAATTTATACAAACAACACAAAAGCAGTCCGATCGTTTGTAGAAGGGACTGTTTTGGTTTGTACCAGAGCTGCGAACTTGGTCGATTTTAATATCGAATTCAAGTTCGAGTTCAGCGTATTTTACGAGTTCCAGTTCATTATTTTTTTTGCGAGGTCAAGTTCGAGTTTTGAGAAAATTTACCAAGTTCTTTCAAATTCAGAAAATAAAGCGATTAACCTAAGCACGTTTGCTGTAGGGCAGTTTAAAGATTCACATTCTTTAACGCGCTGTGACTATTGGCATTGCAAAATTATGATGTCTAATTAGACAATTTTTTGCTGTGCCGATGTTTTCATAAAAGTTGAAATTTTCAACAAAAAAATTTTAAAATTAAGCTTAGTTTTAATTATATCTACGATATATCGAACGTGGAAAAAACAAGTCGAGGATGAAATGAAAAAATGGACTGGTTAAAGAGGATGCTTGTGATCGAATGAATAGCGAGGTGCGGTGAAAACAAAGACCGTACGAAATATGCCTGACTCCGTTAACATGGAAGAACCCGGATCAAAACCTGATTGATGACAATGATTTGCAAAATTTGAGCCGTGTATGATGTTATGTTTCCTAGATATGGTCTTGACGTCACCATGATGACGGCGACAACTCAAAACCAGTTTTTCTAAAAAAAATTTGGTGAATACCAACCACCATGCCAAATTTGGCGTTGCATTATTTTTCAAAGCTCGAAAATGTTAGCTCAGATCGCAGGATTATTTTGCAGTGACCTTATGCCTCTCTACCTTACGTTCTTGCGCGCTTTTGTTCGCCGTTTTGTTCCGTATTTCCTTTTGTTGAAGTGAACAATATCTTTGCCACTGCAAATGATATTGCAACACCGCACGTGTTTAGATTGACGTCAGTAGTTTTTTCTCCTCACGTCTTTTCAACAATTGGGTCATTAGTTGATTAAACTTTGATTAGAACACTGCCCATTGCATGGTCGCTCATCAAGATCACCTCTAATCAAACTCCAACGTAACTGTTTGCCTCATGCGCATTTTGTGTCAATAGCTGTATATTATCCATTCTTGCCACAGCAACAATATTGTTTTTAGGCGGTTCCAGCAGAAAATAAACCAAACATTTTACAGCATAAGTAATAGCGACTATTTACGAATTACTATATTGACCGTTTTTCTGGTAGTCAGACGTTAGATGAAGAAGTTAGAATAATAATTTGTTACGTTAAAATAAGTTTGAAGATTACATTTTGTTGGTGTAGTTTTAACGCCAATTTGGGAGGTAGAAGAAAAAGTTACGAGGAGGTTAGTTTAGTTCTTAACTTTTCTTAGTTTAGTTAGGTTAGTTCTTAACTATTGGTGCGAATTTTAAACTGCAGCAAAATACGCGCACTTTTTATGCTTAGTTTGCATAAGTTTTCAACTCAAAAGCAGGCTAATAGCCATCCGTTTTTTTGGTTTTCAATTGTTTGGCGTCTAAAGCTGCTAGAACTGAGTGATGACTTCAAAAAAGTGCCCTGAAGAAAAAAACACTGCCTTAAACGGTTTGATATTTTAATAATAACGAACAATTACTGCTAGATTTACGGAGTGCCCGAGTCAATTGTTAAACTAAATCATTAAAATGGCGTCAATAATTTTGTCTCAAAATGTCTCAAATCTTGACCTTTGCCCTAAAAACACCATTACTGATATGTGTGAAATCACTGTTGCTACAAAAAAAAAACAAACTAGTATTTCATTTCGATAATATGCAATAAAACGTTCTGATGAATTTTTTTTAAGAATTTTATTTCAACAACTCCTTCATATTCTTTTTATAGTCTCGTTCTGGTGAACTTTTTGCAAAATTTTTTCAAAGCTTTTTAAATTTTGATTTTTTTTTTGTTGAATATTTGCATACAGTATGTGACAGAATTTTGTACTAGAATGTGGATTTTATTGTCCATGGTTGGAATTACATTTATTGTGGTTGTTTTTTATGGAATGCTGGCTCAATGATCCAAACAATATTTGTAATTGAGCATTAGGACCCAGATTGTTTAAGAGGCTTACTGTAAACTTAGAAAAAATTGATTTACTCGTAACTCCGTTAACGAACATACCACAAACAATTTCTGACTGCGTATGAGTATGGATGAGGATATGAAAGGGCCTCAGTCCCGTTGGACTCTGAAGAGTGAAATATGCAAGAGTAGCAATGTGAGAGTGCGGTTGAAACTTCTGAAAGCGAAAAGACGGACAGAATTGTAATTACAGTTTATTCAGCAAATTGTCTCAATTGGCCAGGAGACAGCGAATGGACCTTTTGGTCTTAGAGTCAAGCTGAAACCTATCTACCACGGTGGAGGCTTCACTCTCTCCCTTTTTATTGCTGAACATCAAGCAGGAAGTTGTGAATACCAATTTTTATAGTCTTTGGTTTGACCCAACCGGGAATCGAATCCTAGTCTACTGTTTCATTAGCAGACGGTCTATCCACTGACCACGGATCGGTCTAAGATTACAGAAGGCAGGTATTGTTCGGGTTCGTCAATATTTGTTGCCACTAGAGCAGAAATAGGATTGGAACATAAAGCGAAACCTGGATGGTGCTACCCGTCCCTTCCGAGAGATGGGGGCTCGGCGGAGACCCAATAGTTGGACTGCGGACCAAAGGTCAGAAAGACAGAGAAGAGCCCAAAACAGGTTCTTTGAAAAGGCTCAGGAGCTGCAATCACCTGTGTTAATCGTTACGATCAACTCGAGTTACTCAAAGCTGCTATCGATTATCGCTTCAAAACAGCGATTGACTTTGTTACGTCGCCTAACACCATAAAGCGAAGACTCGGTATGCTATGCTTCACGATGTCGATTCAGTTGGACAAAACTCTCGATCAAAGTTTCGTTAAGTCGGCTTGAAAATAACGGCAACCTTGAAAATTTATTTGTAACGTCTCTTTAGAGCATACAATAAAAGTAATATTTATCCACATTTTCGTTATTTTACCCTAGAATACTGCAGTTTAAGTGTGCTTATAAAATCTTTTTTTACGTGTTTGCTTATGTTTGCTTTTTAGAAAACAACAACGCGAACTTGTGCGCAGACTTCTTCAATGCTCGACACGTTGGATGTACGTTGAACTGAAAATGTTTGTTAACTTGTGATCATTGTGGACGGATAATTTTTGCTTAGTTTAGTTTTCGTTTTCTAAGTACATCTTTTACTGCCAAATTTGAATTTCATGCTATAAAATATTGATAAGTTTTTGTTTACGGTTTTAAGTTTACAGAGTTTGGGTTTTTGAGTTATAGTTACAGAGCATTTTAGGCGGTAGTGATTGGTTTTTGAATTAGAATATAAACGATAAAAAAGGGCTTTTTTGGTAATAAATTTTTTTGATAAAACGTTCATATCTTCGAAGCTTTTCGTCTGACACTTGTCAAGAAGAATCGTCAGAGTGGAAAAGGAGTGGCTATTATAGAAAAAAGCCAAGCCGTGATTGGCTGAAACAAGACCTTTGAGAAAGCGTCATTAGTCCACAATCTTTAAAGCTGTACTCGAATTCTTTTTGTCGGCAGAGGGTGGGGTTAAAAGTTTTGATAAAAGTGGCTTCAAGAGCAAATAGATGGAAAAGTAAAACCCTTTAGTTGTCAAACCCTTGGGACCAGAAAAGTGCCTAGTGTACTTTAGAGCCCCGTGGATAGGCTCAGCTTCTCAACAATTAAAACATCAAGTTAAAAGTGCTGTACAAAATTGCTACGGAGCAGTGTCACCACGCTTGATTGTCTAAAGCCAATGCATGCTACCTGCTGCCAAAAAGGATCTGCTACCTGCCAATCAAAGAAGTATGGTTATTTATGAATACGTGTGCCACTGTGATAGTGGTGGTGGTGGTACTACCCGACCCCTTCCGAGGGATGGGGGCGCGGAGGAACTCCTCGGAGACCCAACAGTCGGGCCACACCCCAAGGTCTGGACCATAGATCGAGAATAGAGAGAGAGGAGCCAAAGATAGATTTGCAAAGAGGTTCAGAAGCAGGACAGTCGAGGAGGAGATGGTTGAGGTCCTGTAGAGGGTGTCCACAGGCACTACAAGCAGAATTCTCCTTCCGACTGATCCTGTGAAGATACGAAGATAAAAGAAGACTGTGACCATGGCAGCGAAGACGGGAGAGCTCACTGCGTTTGGAGCGAGAAAGAAGGAGTTCCTCCGAAGAGACTTCGGGGACTTGGAAGTTCAGATGGGAGTGGGAGATGTGACGTCTCCAATTGCGGTATTGGGAATAACGGATTTTGGCAATAACTGGGGGGAGAGGGCTTGGGATCGCATCAGTGGGCAGAGAGGCACCAGTTTTGGCAAGTGAATCCGCTTTTTTATTTCCGGGGAGACCTGCGTGTCCGGGGACCCATTGGAAGCTCAAAGTGGTATTGTTGGAGAGGGAGGAGGCAAGGGACCAAACATTCCAGAGGGACTCAGGCAGGAGATAAGAGGGGCCTGATTGAGAGTCGGTTAGGAAAAGGACTGACTGGAATTTGTAGGTCATCAAATGGCTAGTACACCAAACAAGACCTTGCTTGTGGGCAAAGGTTTCAGCTGTGAAGCTGGAGGCAATTGGACCGGAGGAAAAGGATAAGGAATTGGATGTGTTGCATTTGGAGCATGTTACATACACTCCAGCGCCACCGGGACCAAAAAGGGAGGGGACAGATCCGTCAGTCCATACTTGGATATCAGACGGGGAGAGGGAGGATAGTCTGCTTGAAGCAATTTGGAGTCGGGCTGTACTGTTGCCTGTGCAGTCGAAAATGAAGGGGGAAACAGTGAAGTGGGTTGTGGACCATGGGGGAAAAGGGGGCACGTGATCAGAGACTCGCGTGGGGATGGGAGTGGTTGTGTGGCTGAAGAACAGAATGATCTCCCGGAGGGTTTTTTCTTTAGTCGACAGGGAACGTTTCTAATTGCCAGGGCATAAAGGCTGGAGAAGTCTGGGGGGAAGGCGCAGAGCACTTTCTAAGGAGTAGAGGGTCTGATGCTCTAGAGTCAGCTTTAGAGGAGGGAGTTGGGCCTCGAGAAGGAGCAGTGAGGAGGGGGTGGAAGAGAGGCAACCAGTAATGACCCTGCATGCAGCTCTGTGTAGAACTTCCAGGTGATTGGTTGCAGTGTTGCAGAGGAATGGGAACCATCCAGGAGAGGCATATGTGAGCACCGGACGGACAAAGGCTTTGTAGAGTAGGGAGAGAGATTCTTTTGTGGGACCCCAAGAGGCAGTGGCAATTGAGCAAAGGGCTTTGTGGCGTGGATAGAATTTGGAACACAGAGATTGGACATAGGCCCCAAAGGATAGAGTTCGATCAAAGGTTACTCCAAGGAATTTATGGGTGGGATTGAACAAAAGAGGGAAGCCCAAGAGGTTCAGTCGGGGTTGGAAAGTGGCTTGATGGGGATCTGTAGAGAAAAAGGAGGACTCACACTTCTTTGGATTGAGAGGAAGTCTCCATAAGTTGGACCATGTTTCTAGGACAGCGAGGGAGGATTGGACAACAGAGGAGGCTTTGAGCAGGTCTGGGAAGGAGGACCAGATGGCCAGATCGTCAGCATACAAGGAGGCATGGGCACCCTGAGGTAAATCCTTAGTGATGTCATCAACAAACAGAATGAAGAGGACTGGACCAAGTACCGAGCCTTGGGGACCACACGTCTGATGCGGAAGGAGCAGCTGTGGGAACCACCAACCTGGACTTTAGCTCTACGATCAGAAAGGAAGGAGCGCACCCAAAGAACGAAGCAAGGGGGGAGTTTGAGCGCGAGGAGTTTGTGAAAAAGAGCAGAGTGCCAGACCGAGTTGAAAGCCTTGGAGAAGTCAACAGAAGCCAAGATGGTTCGGTCTGGAGGTTTTTTCTTTTGGAAGCCGTCCCAGATTGATTGAGACAGAGTCAGAATTTGGTCAAGGGGTGGCCTACCAGGACGAAAGCCGGCCTGGCAAGTGGAGAGGAGATGATTCGATTCAAGGTGAAAAGTTAGGCGAGAAAGAATCAAGCGCTCAAAAAGCTTGGAGATGCAGGAGGTGAGGGAAATGGGGCGGAAAGAGGACGGAGAGGAAGTGGGTTTTCCAGGTTTATGAATGGGGATGATAGTGGTAGGTTTCCAACAAGAGGGGAAGGTGTGAGAGTGCCAGGACCTGTTAAAAAGAGAAAGAAGGAGGAGCTGTGCTGGTTCAGGCAGGTGCTTTAGTAAAGGGTAGGCAATCTGGTCAGGGCCAGACGCAGTGGAAGAGGAGAGATTGCTGATGGCAGTGGAGAGTTCAGTCAAGGAGAAGGGGGAGCAGAAAGAATTGTGGAGGGAAGAAGCATCCTCACAGCTGGCTTTCCGGAGTTCATTCATGAACTGTCTTTCAGCTCTGCGCGAGGAACGGGGTGTTGCTTGAGATAGATGTGAGCAAAGATAAGAGGCATAGTGGTTGGCAGTGTCAAGAGGGCAAGTGCAATCGGGAAAAGAAGGGTCTTGGGAGGTGTTCTTTTTGCCCGAGATGGCATTGAGAAGCCTGAAAACAGCACGAGGATCAGAACGGGGAGACAGGTTAGAACAGGTGGCTTGCCAGGTTGCAGATTTGGCTCTAGAAATGACTGAGGACGCCTTACGAGAAGCATCCATGTATCTGAGGCGGTGCGACTCAGATCGGTGTGCCACGGAGCGGGCCCTCCGTCGTTCCCGCACTGCAGATTCCGCTTCCTGGGACCACCAGGCTTTGGGGGAACAACCAAGGCGACCAAAGGGGATAGAGGCCTTGGCAGCTTCGACTAAGAAGAGGGAAAAGGAGTGGGCAGCCTGGTGGATGTTAAGTGCATCAAAATCAAGAGAGGGAAGGTGCTCAGCAATATAAGATTGGTAAACATCCCAACTGGCCTTTTTGTAATTGAATTTGAGGGGACGAGTGTTTGGGTGACGAACTGGAGAGAGGGGGAGGACAATTTCAACGGGGAGATCGTCCGAGCCAAGGCCAGGGAGAGTGCGCCACTCACAGTGGGGAGCGAGAGACGCAGGAGGTAACGAGATATCAGGGGAAGAACGACTCCCAGTGGAATGGTGAAGGAGCGTGGGAGAGGAGGGGTCGTTCGGAATTTCCGGACCGGAGGAAGTGATTCAGCGAAACAGGTCATTTCCGAGCGGGTTAGGGGGAATGAGTCTGTCCCATGTTGGGTGGTGAGCATTGAAGTCTCCAAGGATAAAAGTGTCAGGGGAGTTAGGAAGGATGTCAGGATGGAAGGTCCTGGTGCGAGAGTCAAAAGGAGTGTTTCTGATGGGAGGGGAGTAGAGATTAAGAAATTGAAGAGGAGAGTGATTGGAGAGAAGGACTTTAACACAGGTGTAGTCTGAGTAGGGGTCCTGGGAAGACAGAGAGGAGACAGAAACAGGAGAGAAAGCCAGGTCAGAGTGGATGAGAGTGAGGACACCACCACCAGTGTTATGAGTACCGGAGGAAACAGGGGCCTTGTCTACCGAATGTCCGATCCGTGCGAAGGGTATAATAACCAGGGATTCGGAACTTTTTGGTTGACGAAAGATGGGTTTCCTGTAGGAAAATGAGGTCATAGTGGTTGCCAGAAAGAAAAGCGATCAGTTCAGCACGGCGGGAAGAGGAAAGACCGCCGGCATTCCATTGCAAAATTTTGAGATTGTGTGAGAGGCGTGGATTTCCTTGAGGGTGGGGTGGCAAGTTGTGGATTGGCTGTGAACCTGTGGGCGGTGGAAATGAGGCAGGATGGGTGAAGGCGGAAGGAGGGTAGGTGTTAAGGAGGGGAGGATGTGAGAGGAGAGGTAGAGATGAATCCATGAGATCTGAGCAAGCAAGTGAAGGGGGTGTGGGTGGGGGCGGAGCTGGAGAGATGGGGCAGGGGGACGCTGGTCGGTGGGTGGGAGAGGCAAGGTCCCCGTTGAGACAAGCAGGGCAATTCCAACCCATGGGGGAGCCGGCCGCTCAGATTTTGCGAAAGTCAGCCCGGGTCAGAGAGGAACAGGAGAAGTGCACCCACTTGGAGCAGGTGGAGCACTTTAAAGAATCCTTACCTACCTCGAGAGAGCAAATGGAGCAAGGGTAACGTGGGGGGCCCCGAGGTGGACGTGATTGATAAAAGCCAGGCGGTAGTGGGGGGAACACTGGGGGAGGGGGTGGAGGGGACGCAGGAGGCATAACAAGGGACTGGTCTGAGTGGGGGAGCCAGTTTTCCTTTGGGGATGGCACGCTGGGCATCGCCAGCCCACTGCAGTGCAGTTGCACAGATTGTGCGAAAGTCAGCATGGGTAAGGGAGGAGCAAAGGAAATGCACCCACTTGAGGCAAGCAGAGCATTGAAGAGAATCTCTGCCCACATCCAGATGGCAGATGGAGCAGGGGTACCTGGGGTGAGGATGGTTGCTGATGGGGCCTGGGTTAGGGTGGACATTGCCACTAATAAGGAGCAATGCCAGGATAAGGAGACGCCGAAAGGAGGTCCGGTCAATAAGAAGAAGAGGAGCCGCCCACTTGTGACTAGTCAACGGGCGGCCCAGCGAAAAAACAGTCCGAGACAATGGGGGCGACCTTTCGCTCGAGCCCCTCGGGAGATCTGTCCAGCCATTTCAACCCATCCCCATTGGGGAGGGGACTGCACCACCACGTTGAGGTGGCAGGACGTTGGTGCAGCACTGTGATAGTCGATATGTAGGTCGCACTACTCAAGGCTTCAGGAACGCGTCAAGCAACATGTTCCAAAAGCAATAAGACAAAAAACCACTCTTACTCAGAAACAGGGAACCCACCGATCTCAACCAACCAGAACCCAGCCAAATAGAAAATGCAAAGCAAAAAGTAAGACTCAATTCAAACCAGAAAGCGATTCAGCCATTGGCCAGCATTTGTTGGAATCCAATCAGTGCGCACGCAACTATTCTGATTCGCAATTTAAAATCCTAACCACAGTTCGCTCTGAGTTTCACTTGAGCCTGTTGGAAGCGGTTTATATTTCACGGAAAAAAAAACAGATTTGTGCAGGCAAAAGCAGTTCGTATTCACTCTACAACTGTTTCGGTAAGATCAAAGCCTGCTGTCATTGGATAGATTGCGCTTCTCCTTACTGTTGTGCAATCTGCTTAAAATCCATTTCTCCTCACTGCAGAGTGCATTTCTCCTTGCTGCATTTTTTTGCTCACCACATTCCAAACCAGACAGATATCGTAACTGAAGAGTTCTGTCCGAAAAGCTTATTGCGAAAGCAAAATGAAATCGACTTTATTGAAAGCCATTTTCAGAGACTGGGTATTAGTCTTCCACCCAGAATAATACCGTCTCCTCCTTCTGATTCAGCCATTGGACTTCATCTTTTGCAAAAACCTCCCTGTGCAAAAGATTATGATGATAGAGATTTTCTACTTTTGTCCAATGCCGCGTACTTTTCTATCTATCTGCTCTTGAAGCCATTTTTATCAAAACTTTTAACCCCACCCTCTGCCGACAAAAAGAATTCGTGTACAGCTTTAAAGATTGTGGACTAATGACGCTTTCTCATAGGTCTTGTTTCAGCCAATCACGGCTTGGCTTTTTACTATAATAGACACTCCTTTTCCTGCGCGCTCCATTCTGACGATTCTTCTTGACAAGTGTCAGTCAAAAAGCTTCAAAGTAATGAACGGTCTACGACCTTTATGCGTGGGACATTTATGCGCCGCCGATTAGTCGCTGGACTTGTAGCTCAAGAGGTGAAAAACATTTTTTCAGAAAACAGATTTTTATTTTCCAAAAATAGTTTTTCTCCAAAAACAAATTATTTTTTCCAAACAAAATTTTTTTTTAATAACAGTTTTTTTAAACAAAGTTTCATGTAAAATTTTTCATACAAGTGCTGAAGTTTAAATTTATCACGCTCACTACATTCCCTTCAATAAAAATGCAAAGGTAGACGAAAACGTATCAAGAAGAGCTCTCTCGATACTGCTCACAGTGCTGTCGTCGAGAGTAGCCCTCTGACCTGTCATTTATTTCAATTTTAAGAGGGTTGAGGTCAAGGAGGAACTCTGGGAAGACTCAACAACTGGGTCACGCCCAAGGTCTGAGCCGAGCTCAGAAGTCAACGATAGATAGAGAAGAAAGAAAATAGGCTCGGCAGTCACCTTTATCAAAACTTCTAACCCCGCTTTCTGCCGACAAGAGGAATTCGTGTACAGCTTTGAAGATTATACACATGTGACACTTTTTCATTGATTCTTTTCCCACCAATCACTGCTCGGCTTTTTTCTGCAGCCGCTCATTTTCCTGCGCTTTCTATTCTGACGATTTTTCTTAACAAGTGTCAAAGGATAAGCTTCGAAGATATTTAATGATTGAAAAACCTTTTTCTGGAAAAAGCTTTTACTTGAAAAAATGTGTTTGGAATAAAAAGTGCTTTTCAAAAAAAAAAATTATAAAACTCTTGTTTGAAGCAAAAAAATTTTTTTCACATCTGGCTCCTAAAAGTCCAGGGTCATAATCGGCCGCGCATAAAAGTCATGGTTCGAGATACGAACGTTTTAATCAAAGCCACTCTCTAGGTCTGTGCCACCAATCAACTTTGGTAATAAATTTCTAATAAGGATTTTTGAAAATACACCGTGTAACGGGTCCACGACAACTGACCGCCAACTAACCAGGGTTGGATCCATTCATTTTTTTTGTAATTTTTAAATTCAAATTCATTGACTTAAAAAAAATAAATTCAAATTCATTGACTTTGAAAAAACTAACTTCAAATTCATTGACTTTGCAAAATTCAAATTCATCAATAACTCGTGAGCGGATTCAAATTCAATCCAACCCCACTTTTCACACCAAAGATTCAAAGAGGATTTTGCAGTTTGCACCTACCGTGTTTCCGCGATAATAAGACCTACCCGCAAAATAAGACCTAGCGTGATTTTTGAGGATGATTTTAATGTAAGCCCTACCCTTAATATAAGCCCTAGTTGAGAGCGGCACAAAGACGAAATAGTCAAACATTCTTTTTTTATATTTATTCAGACTGCTTTAATGCGGTGTATGCCATCCTATCATTTATTGCGGTGTATGTTCTTGAATAAATTGTTGTTAATGAGTTTCTGAATAAAAAACATGTTAATGGCAAGTAAATGTAGATCTTTTTTCGTAATTTCTGTTTATTTAAAATCTCGTAATTTTTACTTAGTAACTTCATTTTTTGATAAATCAAAATAATACATCCCCTGAAAATAAGCCCTAGTGCCATATATTTGGAGTAAAAATTAATATAAGCCCTGTCTTATTTTCGGGGAAACACGGTAGCAAGTCGCAGTTGTGTATTAGCGCAGCATCACAGGTGCGTAATAAACCAACAACTCAAGTCGCTTGAATCCAGAATTAGATACAGTGCCCTTGCCAGAGGTGAACCAAAAGTATATTTTTTTTACACAAAAAATGCCTGATTTAGCCCCGTGCTGAACAAACTAATGCAACTCAAGCGTGTCAGAAATGGACATAGATACTAAATATTAAGTGAATATGGATAGGGCCTAAGGGCGGATCCCTCAGCCGCTGGACGATTTTGAAGCAAAAAATAGCAATTTTAACGCCATTTTAATCATACTTTTAGAAGTCATATAAATTACTAAAATTCAAAACTCCGTTTCAAAGAATTGAATTGCTTTTCATCTTCGGCTCCCCCTTACTCTTGGTCAAGTCTAAAATACGTTTAAACGCTTGTATTTTCAGATTAAATTTTCGAAGCGACTTTGTCCTTCACCCTAGTTACGCCACTGACTGTGACCTCAAAATCTTGAGTGTGTTCTAAAAATCATAACAGCTGGTCTTTGAAAAAGTTTTCACGCATTGTTTCATTTCATAATCACTAACGAAGTACTGGTAACGACTCAGCAAGCTTACATGTCTCTTTCGCGACACATCCGTAAAGGCGTGTCAATAAGGTGGAATATTGCGTCAGATTAAAGTACAGCAGTTGGTTGCCAGCAATTTCACAAAGAATAGAAAACACATCGAACAAGAATTGTGTTTAAACGTAATTATTTTCTCCATTATTGTCTGTTGTCTTGTTGTTGCGTGATGTTACAAAAGCAGTATTTTTTGTAAACCAAAAGGGGGGCACAAGCGGCCGTGAGGGGGTACGCCCCCCTCCCTTAGCGACGGCACTGGTTGGATCCATTCATTTTGTCTTTAATTTTTAAATTCAACTTCATGACTTTGAAAAAACTAGATTCGAATTTGTTGATTTTGCAAAAGTCGAATTCAAATTCAATCCAACCCTACAACTAACCCCAATGTTGGTGATCAATTTACGACGGTCAGTTGACTTGGTTTGTCATGTAATAGTGTTACGGCTGTAGTTATTATAGAAAGACAAGGACCTAATTAATTTTATTTCCAATTTAGCTTTCAAGAAAAAGGTTCAAAGCTCCCAATTGTGTCTTATATTTGTTTGAATTCCTTTTAGTGCGATTTCGACGGCCCTTCCACTCTTTCGGATTTTGCACGTGACCTGTATGACGTAGGAGATGTCTCTCTGTCCCAAGTTCGCAGTATGACCGGAAGTGGGGCACCGGTTGCTGTGGTTTCCGGCCACGACCCCGATGAAGGGCTATTGTATCCCCAAACCGACGTGATCCGAAATGACATCCCCTTGCAATCGAACCACATGGAATCCCCTAAAGCCCCTTGGATTGGTTCTGGCCTCCCTAACCGTGGTGGGGGTGATGAATTGGACGACTTTCTCGTGACGGAAATGGATATCTATCTTCAGGAACAAAGCACAGGTTTGTCTTTTAGTGATGTCAAAATGGCGTCAATATGACGTCAAAGCCAGCAGTTTGCATGCAAAAAATGTGCAGTGCATAATTTTTTTAATAATAACTTTCAAAAATAGCTAGAACTGCTTCGTTGTATTGTTTCTTGATCGAGTAGTAGTATTTAATACGAAATTCTTTTAACTACAGTATGAACCAAAAACTAAAATTTGTTGGTTTCTTGCATTGCCACAAAAAAAATGTTTTTTCGTCAAAATTTCGTCCAGTGTTTTTGATTTATTTTGGCCCTGTTGATAAGTTTGGAATTTAGCGAAACTCGCGTCCACGTCAGTGCAATGGAAATTTTGTATTTGCATAATAGGTTCAAGTTGTCAAGTACCGTAATTCAAATGCTGCTGGTTTGAGGGCCTGCTGGTTACTTATTATTAAAAAGTCTGCCATTTTTCTTTTTTAGTAAATACGGTATAAACTTTCATTTTTAGAGAGTGCTCACGCCAACATTGGTCCGTATGGTGACGGCGCTATACATCAATCTCCAGAACCAGAGGTAATTTTCGATTGTTTTCTAACATTCCTTTTTGCAAACTTTCAAAACTGTTCGAAATAATTGTCTTCCAAAACTTAGCAAGAATACTGTAATTCTTTTTAGCCTATCTTATTCTTCTGCGGTACTTGCTTCGTGAAGACTCAAGAATGAAAAGCCAGTAATTACTATGAGGCACTTTTTGCGCCGTCTGTAACATAATGTTCGATTTTTTGCAATAAGTTGCGTAAATTTAATACCATCGCAATTTTTGAAGCATACAAAAGTTGTTTTGAAGTGTTTTCGTTTTAATGATGTTTTATCTTACCACATTTGGTAACATTTAGGTCGATGTTACTGAGTCGAGCGAATTCGAGGAAGAATCAACGTCTTACGAAGCTTTATGTGCTCACGTGGGCATTCAAGCTGATTTAACGCTTCCATGTGAAAAAGAACTTGAAACTTTGAGACAAGAGCGCCTCATAGTGGACAAAACTGTTGCTGTTAGTTGACTATTTTTGTATTGTTTGCTTTTTATATTTATTATTAGGACTGCCTGGTTTCTAAATTAATGGCAATCGTATTGGATTGGACTGGCGTTGACTCCATCCTTCTTAACCTAGCCGTTTCAGAGATAATCTATTTCGAACACGACGTAGGGCTTTCCTAACAAAAGTTTTATTTGGCAACTCTGGTTTAAATAACATTGGTGACACCATCCAGTACCAATCTTAAAACGCAGTGACCAGTTTGATCTTGTCAGCAGAACAGATCCGAATTAGAAAAAAGAGCGTACTAGGTAGTAGCCAAGCGATCTCAGTAGAAATCGTGCTGTCTGGTATATTTCGTCCAAATCATACCGTTGCAATAAGGCTGTTTGCTACTGGGCTCCAAACTCATAACTGATAAGACTACTTGTACCTGAGCAGACCTATCGTGTTTGGGTATTTCGTGAGCCCAGAATAAACTTTTTAAACCAAGTAGCAAACGAGCCTACTAGTCTGTGTTTTGCTTGCGCTGTCAGTGTCCGATATCTTATCGCGACCTCCAGAAGACTAGTGGAGCTTATGCGTAATACCCCATGGCACTACTATGGTTGTTGAATATTTTGGTTTTCCTTTTTTTATAGAAATTTTATCTTTTTCTGACGAAAGTTGTTTAGTAAAATATGATTTAGATTGCAGAAAAAAATTTACTGCTACAACCTCTCACTCTTACAGGATCCTCAGAAGCAGAAGACAAAACAACACGTTACAACTTTGAGCTATTTTACCCTGTAGTAGTATTACGAACATTCCGGCTGCTAGCTTGTTGCTGAGCTTAACAAAAACAGTTACGTGTAAAGGTCGAAAAATGATCAATGTTTATTAGGAGTTGAGTGAACGGTTGACGAAGTTGACAACTTCTTCCCGAGAAGAAATTGCTTACAAGACAAAAGAAGTAAAGGATACAAGAGAGCAATTGCTAGCAATGCAAAAGATCTCAAACGACCAAGCTAAACACTATAACATTGAGGCAAAAAAGTTTGCTAAAGAACGCGGCTCCTATCAAGAAGATATGAAAGCGATCAATGAAAAGTTGAAAGAAGTAAGAATTTAAATTTGAGATTTTATTGGATTTTTGTATTTGCTTAAGAATTTTGAACTTTCAGTTATAGGTAATAATTAGGTTTAGCGGATTTCGATTTACTAATTGTGATACGGAGTTTGACTGTAAACCAGGGATCGATAACTTTTTTGTGGTTGCAAGGTAAAAACAAACTAAGCAAGATGTAATAAATTTTCACTATAATTTAGACTTTGAAAAACGCGATTTTTAGGCATTTTTACAGTTATATTAAGACAGCTCTACGTATAGTGTTTCTGAGTGTGGTTGATTGAATGAAACTGTTGCTTTTGGCAAAACGAACCAAACGAAACTACTGTTACCTTAAATTCCTTTCAATAAGGAGAAACAAAGATACTCTCGCGCACATTACCGTCGTGGGGCCGGCTTCAAGCCGCCGCACACCGTGGTGAAATGATAGTCGAGGAGCAAAGCCTCTGTTGCTTTCCCATTTCTGAGCAAAGTAAAGATCGTTTTTAACTCATTTAATAAAAATTATGAAAATGTTTTGGTTTCGTTTTAAAACAATCTGAAATTGTTTGGGAATTTAGAAAACAGCTGTATTGACTGTTTTTCTGACGTCTCGAAACATATCGTGTGGCTACCAAATCTACACTATATTTTCGCACACTATATGGAGAGCGAGGGTGAAGCTCCCCTGAACAACTTTGGCATTTTGTGGAAAAATTAAATGAGTTTTTATGATTTTTTTACTGTTCACGATTAATGTCCCTCAAGTATGATCCATTTTTTAGCCCGAAGCCCCCTTAATATGAGCTACTTAATGCTATCATGCCCTCTTATTTGCCGTAACATTCATGAGATATTTGATTTGTGATTGCTCTGAAAGTTTATTTGAGATCGGTAGTAAATTGGAAGTAGCAGAAGCATAAGACGTTGAAAATTTCCGTAGCCTTGTTCTTAGTTTGCTCTTGTCTTGCTCTTTCATTGACGAGCTGTAAGCACGCTTAAGCTCGGTCTACACTGGACGGAGAATCTTCAGCGTACGAGCGTATTTTTAGTTTAGCTTAAACAAAAGTTCGATATCCTGTTACCGCCTTATCTGCATACAAGCTGTCAGTTAATTAAAACAAACGAAGGATACGCTCACAATTTTACACGCAGCACTGTAGACCAGGTCTTTAGTGCTGACCAACATTCATGCCTTCGTTTTTTGCAAGATTGTTTAATTCAAATTATTTTTTATAGATATCAAGCTAATATTTCGCTTTTGGCTTGTAACTACATCTGCACCGTAGCTCCACTAGTTTCATTAGCTACAAAATTGCCTCAATTTGCGAAGCGGTCGCGGGCCGGATGATTTTCCTTGCCAACCCCTATTGTCGACCAAAATGCCAAATGGTAATCGCCTGAAAAGCCAAATGGAGTTTTAACTACTGCAATACTCCAAGCAAAGTGTAGGTTGGTTGAAGTTACCCGACTCTTTACTGCGGATGAGAGCATGGTGCATTAATGCTGCGCCACAGAATCCAGGAGCGAAAAGTAATTTCCTCTCCACCCAAAAAGTAGGCACCCTATAACTAGATTTACAAAACTATTGTAATTTTCAGGTGCAGAATAAAAATAAGGACATGGAATTGCGAATCCGTAGTCAACAGGAGGATTGCGACCGGATTTCCCGAAATTACCAGGAGCAGAGGAGCTCCTGGCTGGAGGAGAAGGCGCAGTTCGACCGAGAGAAGGAAACGCTGCGCAACCAGCTACAGCAGGCTAATGCTCGTGTTTTAGAGGCTGAAGTAAGTGAAACATAATTTGCTACATTTTTAAACTGGAATGTGCCATCGCCAAGCGATAACTAAGGACTTCGCGACAGCATGTTTTAATCAGTCAGTTGATTGACTGACTCAGTTTGTCCTTACGAGGAAGCGATGGTGGCGCTTTTATTTTGGACAAATCGTCCATTCATCCTTACCCGCTTAGGCGTTGACCGTATTCCAAGCTCTCCGTTTGACTTCTTCTTACGAAAATATGTTGCTTGTTCGAAGCCGCCAATCAGAGATAATCATAGTGAAGCGTCGTATCCAAGGATGCAGCAACGTGACCAGAATGCGTATTGAAGTGGTGAACCCAGATAATGCGATCAGGATTGTCGTCAAAACGACGCCTTTACGCTCTAGGCCAAGCTGCCGATATTACCTTACACTATCAACTATCAGCCAATTAGCAAGCCTAGTTAAATGCAAATTATCTCGTATTTACTTTTTGTTTTTAAACTAAAATTATAAAATGCCCAATTGCCCATTTTGTCCAAAACAAAAAAACAAACCTCACTGCAAGTTTTCTACGGGATTTGCAATCTGACTTGAACCGCATTTGCAAAGGAGACTTGATTTCAATCCAGCTAATAAAGAGCAATGTCTTATCTCTTACTGCTTAAATCTTTTTGGAAGTTCAAACAGTTTTTTGCTGGTTGTGAAAACAAAATTTGGGTGTAATTCATGCACAGTAACAGGCAAGTAAAGATTTGTGATGATTAGTAAATTTTTCAATCCTATTTTGGTCATGTTTCCGTAGTCTAAAATTGTCTTCGTGAGAGCAATCGCCATAAAAATTTTGAGACAAAATCAATAGCTTGTGTCTTCTGTTTTCTTAAATGATATATTCAGCTTAGATCCCTTATTGTACGCTGCTTTATTGACTGGCTGCACTGAGATTTGAACAGTCACACTTTGGTTCCGATGCTTGCTTTGACAAGTACATGAGCTTGTTGGCCTCGATTGTACTTGACGCTTTCATTTATTACCTGTTGTGTTCAAATTTCGGCTTTCTAAGTTCAGTTGTTTTTGAGTTATGAAAAAATTGATTAATTTAAACCAGCGAGTTTTCGAGTAAAACCAAAGGTCCAAGAGACGCGCGCGAAGTCCAAATAACACAACTCACTTCAACGCTATGAAATTCTATTAGTATTTTAGTACAACTTGTAGAAAATCAAACTCGTGTAAATCAAGTTTTGTAATTTAGGCTTAATAAGCTTAATCAAACTAATAATCTTTTTATTGCTGATTGGTAGCGCCTGTAGGCGTCCATTACAGAATCTTGGATCATTTCTTCCTCTAACATTCTGTCTTGTGAAGCCTTTGAGAAGAAGTGTTTCTGATTTTTCCCCTTCAATCTTAGATTTCTATTCGACACCTTGAAATGTGGTCCAATTATTTGGTCTCCGTGTCGTTTCTGCGCATCCTCATCCTTCGGAAGGGGATGGGTAGCACCACCATTCATCATTGCAAATAGAGCTTATATTTTAGATGCTAGAGTTATTTAATTGGTAGATAACATTCCTTGTTATATGTGGGCACTGGACATTCATTAATTGATTGTGTTTGTTACATTTCAGGTAAAAGCGTTGGAGTGTGAAAAGAATTTTTCACTGAAAACGCTTTTTAAAGCTCGCAATGACTGTGAGCGTATTGTGTCTGACTTCGAAAAGATGATGCGGCACTATAGTAATATTCCTGCGGCACAAGCAGAAGTCTTAAAGGGATATCAAAAATGGAAGACCAATATTGATACCTGTACTCAGTATATTGAACAAGCTAAGGTAGTTCTGTTTGTTTCTTTTTTTAGGTTGAAAGATTAGTAGATCCCTCTTTGTAGATCTCAATTATTATTGCATCATTATTGAGAGAGACTTAATCATAAGCGAAGTTAGTGTTCGTAGAGCTACAAGCTATGACGTAGATTTATTGTTTCAGTCAGTTAAACTGTCATTGACCATAGAATTGGTCAAAATGACCGAAAGAAGTAAGAATTGTGCATATTGTTGCATGCAAGCCGTAAAATTAAACTTGCAATTGTGAAAATAACCAAAAACTTGTAAAATAATCGAAAAAACACTAAGTCAAACATCTGACCGAAAGCTCTTTGCGAAAAAGTAAATTCATGATAGCGGTTGTAAATGTTTTTTTCGTTTTGGTTTTGTTATAAGTTTAAATTTTTATATATAGTATTGTAGTTCTGTATTCCCGCATATTGCTTCTTTTTATGGATTGCACTCTCAGTCGCAAGCCTTTTCCAAATGTAATTTGCTTTTATTGTTTCAGCAACAATTTCAAATTAACTCCGAACTCCTTCGAAGCGGTAAGCACTTGAATGAACTCACTCACGTTCAAGTGCCCACCCCACCTCCCCCTGGACCAAATATACAGCAAGTTGCCATGATGGCTAGACAAATCAGTATGGGCAATGGTTTGGGTATGTAGTTAACTTTTAAATTGTAGACCTAGTGTTTACTTGTAAAAATAGTTTCCTGGATAGTTTTTATTTTTCAAAAAGAAATTTATATAATTGTATTTCCTTTATTTACCAAGTTACCTTAGTCGGGAGCAACGAAGGAACCTGAGTTAAGCTGCCATCTGTTAAGTTTTCATTATGCGCGGTGTAGGCTTTGCACTGTTCCTCTTCATGCCGATAGTCAAGCGGGAAGGCTATGAATACCAGTGTTTTTGGCTTTTAGTTTGACCTGCCCAGGAATCGAACCGGTGTTTATCATTTTAGCAGCAGACTCTCAATCCGATTAACTAAGTTACTAGGTCTATGCCTTTGTGTTAAGTTATGATTAAGTTTCATTTTTAAATAGCTTTGTGCATTTTGTGCAAATGGCTTTGTCCTTTAATTTTTGTAATCAAAGTTAATTCTAGGCGGTTCTGCATCGGTTCCAATTAATCCATTCCAACCGCTAACTTCGCCTTCATCCACTTCCCCATCGTAAGTTACTGCAAAAATTTCTGTTTTGCTGAACTTAGTAGCATCAGTTAGAAGAGTATTTCTGTACGTATTATTGACCTGTTTGGTTGTCTCGTTCACTGCATTGGTTGATTCTCATTTCAAAAAAGTATAGAAACGAATAAAAAAAAGCAAAAGACATGTGAAAAGCTCATTGGGTTTCGACCTTTACTTATAATCAAAAAAAGTAGTCTAGTCGTTTTTAAATCATAAGCTGCCGATATTAACAAAAAGCTATGCCAAGTCACTTTACAATTTTACGAGTTTAAGACGTATTTTTCTTGAGATCGCGTTGGCTAGATGAATTGGTTTGCTAATCAAAATTCAAATCAATTGCGTTTTCCTTGCCTTTTTGGCGAAGCAATGCTCTTTTTTCTTCGGTTCTTTCGAATTATTGTCTTTATCAATGCTCGAAGGCGATATTTTGATTGTGAGAGCAAGATCTAAATTTGTTCCAAAATCTTTTTCAGATTATCAGCAAATGGGAATGCCAGTACTTCCCCTGTTCCGACCACTCGATCCCCCCAGCCTCCGATTGGGACCGGAAAACAAATGCCACCACCAATTGGCGCTGGAATGCAGCAAGTGCCCCCAATCGGTGCCCAACAACCAGTAGCCCCATCACCGAGTGTAACTCCACCAATGTCGGTGGTAAGTGATTTTCTTTTAAATTTTCATGTGATGGTTACCATGTACCAATCGTATTTAGTTCAAAATAATTAACTATAATGTTTATGACGTTTGTGGTTTAGAGATGAAAATTTAATCGTTTGCTTACTTTTCCACCTATTTGGCTACCAGCGCGGAAGCCTAGGAAGGAATCACCAAAACGGTGACTGCTTGGAACAAGCACTGCGAAAAAGTTGTCCTCTCGCAGGATTCAAACCCGCATTCTATGGATTACTGGTCCAGTGCTCTATTGTGCAGGTTCGAATCCTACGGAAGGATAACTTTTTTGCATTACTTGTTTTAGCAGGCGCCGGGGGATGTATAAACTACTCTCCTAAAAGCTCGCAAACGATTAGATACGTTAGTTCTGTACATGCTAGAAAGCATGCCCATTGTCAAGCAGGGATAATGAAATCATCTTCAAGCTGTCAGTGAAATGTCTTATCCAGATTCAACAACTTAGCCTGGTTAAGAGTTGGGCAGATTGGTCTTATTTTGTGGTCATGTTTTGTAAGTAACTGAAAATTTGCTATTCCCTCCTAATAATTGTTGAAATTGAAAAGATTTTCGCGGAAATATACTTAAACTTTTTTTTTTTTGCGAAAATACCCGAAGCTTTTGAAAGTGCAGCGATTGCTAAATAGCAAAGTCAAAATTTAGTAATCTTCCAAAAATTGTTGAAAAAAAATCAAACAACTTTTCAAGTAATTTCAATTTTTTAACAGCCTGTACAAAATAACGCTCCATCTTCTTCAAATTCGCAACCCAAAGGAAGCTTTGAAAAAATTATGGTGCAGTTGCAACAGTTATATCCCACTGCGAGCAGGTAATTTGGTTATTTGATGCATTTTATCCTGCTGTCACGAGAAAGTTGTGTTGCAGGTATCTTCCGGGCGGATTGGTGGTGGTGGTATTACCCGACCCCTTCCGAGGGATGGGGGCGCGGAGGAATTCCTCGGAGATCCAGCAGTCGAGCCACACCCAAAGGTCTGGACCATAGGTCAAGAATTGAGAGAGAGGAGCCAAAGATAGATTTACAAAGAGGTTCAGAGGCAGGACAGTCGAGGAGGAGATGATTGAGGTCCTGTAGAGTCTACTCCGTCTACAGTGTAGACGGTGTCTACAGTGTAGACGGTCCAGTAGACACCGTCTACAGTGTAGACGGTGTCTACTGGCACTACAAGCAGAATTCTCCTTCCAACTGATCCTGTGAAGATATGAAGATCAAAGAAGACTGTGGCCGTGGCAGCGAAGACGGGAGAGCTCACAGCGAATAGGGCGAGAAAGGTGCAGTTCCTCGGAAGAGACTTTGGGTACTTGTTAGTGTAGATAAGAGTGGGAGATGTGACGTCTCCAATTGTGGTACTGGAGATATCGGATTTTGGCAATGACTGGGGGGAGAGGGCATGGGATTGCGTCAGTGGGTAGGATGGCACCAGCTTTGGCAAGCAAATCCGCATTTTCATTACCGGGGAGACCAGCGTGACCGGGTACCCATTGGAAGTTTAAGGTTGTGTTGTTGGAGAGGGAGGAGACGGGGGACCAAACGTTTCAGAGGGACTCAGGCAGGAGATAAGAGGGGGCTGATGAAAGAATTGAGAGGGCCGATTGGGAGCAGTTACGAAAAGGACTGACTGGAATTTGCAGGTCATCAAATGGTTAGTACACCGATCGAGACCTTGCTTGAGGGCTCCGGGCGGATTCGCACTTTCCGTCGGAGTTGACCATTTTTTCCGAGTTTTTCGATTAAGGGTTGACTTTTAGGTAAATTTGCTGCTGGGACCCACCAAGAAGAGAAAAGTAAACTCGTTGTTTAAGAATGCATCAACCTTCCTGTACTAGGATGTGGGTTGAATCCAGATCATCGACCAGGGTCGCCTTAAAAACGAAGCCTTTACCCTTTTGGCTACGCTGCTGACAAGTTTTTCTCGTAACTCTTATACAGAAAGTCGCGAAAACACAAAATTTGGCATGTGGATCGGATTTCACCAAAATTTTTTACAAAACTTGGTTTTGATTTTGTTTTATCATAGTAACGTCAAAGCAATATTTTCCAAAAATGACGTAAGTTTTGGATGACGTCATAGATTGTTTAAATTTTGAACATAGGTTTCTTTTTTGAAACTGAATCATAAAATCACGAAAACGTCGTATGACGTTGTTTAAGTTTGTATATCAAAAAATGCTCAGATTTCGGAAAGTGACTTTGGCATACCTCAAAATTGGAAAACTTCTTACCTTTAACAACTTCAAATTTTCAATAGTTAATTGTGAATAAGTTTGACTGAAAGTTAAGTTGATTTGAAGTAAAAAGCGTTTTCCTGAAGGGATCTATCACCAAAACCGAGAAATTGGAATTTTCTCCCGCGTAAAATAGGGTTAAAGAATTTTTCCAATTAAATGTTTATTACTTGTTTAATTATATTCTAGTGTAAGTCCCTAAGTATACAGTCTAATATTATCTTTTTTTTATTGTTGTAGGTCTGATTTAGCGCTGTGTATAAAGGAAGTCCGACAAAATAACAATAACTCTTTAACTGGGTTGTCGTTTGACGACATCGTTCAGCAGGCATCTGTAGTAGTGACTAGAAAGCAAAACGTACAACCAAACAATGTAAGTGCTGTATTGTCTCACTTCAGTGATGTTGCACTATTACTGTAAGTAAATATTTAAAATACAACCAAGTTTTGGCAGCTCAAACTATCTAGCTTCATGGGGGCATAACTAAGATTATTCAACTTTTTTTATCCGTTTGACTTCGTACCTTTGGCAGCCCTGCATTTTGCAACTTTGCGGCATCACAAAAGGCCTACTGTAGATCAGTATAGTTGGTAGCCCAGGCTTATAGCTTCCAGTAGCAGTAGCCAAATTTTCTGATTTGGTTATAGGCTACTCACTTCTACCAGATGGTAGTTGCGTTTGTTAGTCTGCGAAAATTTTTTGAAAAATTATGCCTTTGGTGATGTCACAAAATTGCGTTATGCAGGGTTGCCAATGGTACTGAATCAAACGGAATAAATCGTACTTTCGCGAATAAGGGAAATTGTGGAAAAAGGTTTGGAGCATCTCTTTACTACCTCAAGTAGTTCTCATTTCTTCAATAAAACCGATTTCGAGCAGTAATCTCTTAAAGGCTGGTTATTCTTGAATTTCTATGAATTTTCAGCTTCATTTGGTTGTGGAACGACCGACGCTCACGTCGCATGTTCGTTTGTTTTTACTCGGCCATTTTCAAACTTATAAGTGCGAAGTTTCAGACTTTTACTTATAACTCGAGAACGGTTTGGTCTAGGTACATGAAATTTTGACGGCAGTTTGAGATTATTGATTTCCATGTTTGTACCAAATTTTGAGGCAATTAGTCACGTGACTTTGGTTTTAGGACCAAAATCCGCTCCGAAAGTTTGGCGTAAAAAGCGGTTTCATTCAAAAACGGCTTAACTACGGCAAAAAATATTTCACATGGTTATTTGTGTTACGATACACCTTCATCCCAACCAGCCCACTTTTGGCCGTAATGAAGTTTTTTCGTTTTTTTTCCTAAATCTTATACGTTCTTCTAAACCACAAAACATGGAAGTCTAATTGTTGTGTAAAGTTGTTGAGCTGCTAACGCAATTTGGGCGACTCCCCCAGGAACCTCCCCGAAATGAGCCCCCAAAAATTCAACTTTTTTTACGGCTCGAGCTAGGGCGCTAGTTTTTGATATCAGATATTTAAAAGACAAATATTTTGACGTAATTTGGGGATTCCCCCCCTAATTACCCCTCAAAAACCCATTTTTTAAACGGCTCAAGCTAGGGTGCCAGTTTTTTTATGTCTGTAGATATTTAAGAGTAGATATTTTGACACATTTTATAGTCTGTAGATATTTTGACATAGTTTGGGGGTACCACCCCCCAAAATCAATTTTTTGAACGGCTTAACCTAGGGTGCCAGTTTTGTTTTCTTTTATCAGTAGATATTTAACCGCCAAATATTTTGACACTGTGTGGGGGTTCCACCCCCCTGGAAACTCCCCAAATAGACTCCCCAAAATCAATTTTTTGAACGGCTCAAGCTAAGGTGCCAGTGGTTTTTTATATCGATAGATATTAACTGACAACTACTTTGACATAGTTTAGGGTTACCACCCCCAAATGGACCCCCAAAAATCAATTTTTTAAACTGCTTAACGCATGGTGCCAGTTTTAGTGTATCAGTAGATATTTGAGAGACAAATACTTGGACATAGTTCGGGGGTGCCACCCCCAGGGAACCCCCCAAAAATCAAGTTTTTAAATGACTTAAGCTGGGACGCTAGTTTTTTTTTTTTTTTTTTTGAAATTTGTAGATATTTGCGTCGGTCATTCAAAGCAGCTGCTACTCAGCAAGCTAGTTTCAATCTGGCGTTCTTAAATATTTTTTTCATGCCGAGGCTGGCATTATTCTTAATGTTTTTAAATTTTGAACAAGAATAAGATCCACGCTCTTATGAAAGAATTCTGTTTTATAGGTGATGACGTCATCTAACACCACAAGCTGGCCGTATAATAACAATAGAGGATCACAGGTAATTTTGCAGTAGGTGTAGATTTTGTTTCGGGTTTATCAAATTTTTTGTCTTTTCAGTCCGTCTCGCCATCTCGACTTAAAATGAAAACCAAAGAAACAAGATTTTAGCGAATGCATGTTAAAAGATGCTCGCTAAAACTGCTGTTGAACATTGCACTTTTTTTCGTTAAATTTCTCATAAAAACATTTTTGCTCAGGGTTGCACATCCTGGAAAGTCCTGGATTTTTTTTTGCTGACCTGGAAAGCCCTTGAATTTTGTTTGTAAGTCCTGGAAAGTATCCAGAAGATTTTCCCATGCTTCACCGGGACTTAACAGATTTTCTTTAATAATAAGTACACAAAAGTAGGTATACGTGAAAGAGTAAAATGAAAATTAAATTTTAAGTCCTGAAAAAGTACCGTTGAAATCCTAGAATTTAATTTTGCTGTTTCTGTGGCAACTCTGTTTGTATGTTTTGCGGTTTTGACAATGGTGATTTTGAAAGAAACTTCACAATGTAGAACAAATATCATGTTTTTGTTTTTAGCGAAAGCAAATTTTTTCTTTTTACAGAATTCTGCGGCGTATAATGTGGATGACGTATGCGTAATATGTCATGATCCATTAAAACTACACCAGATTCATCAACTAAAGTGCGCCCATACGTAAGTACCATAGGAAGTACTGCAGTTGTTTTCTCCCACTGAGATAAATACTTAGTAAAAAATGCGTAAGTGAGTTTATACCTAGCTCGAACAGCGATAATAAAGAGACTTTTGTACCACTTGGTAGTCTTTACGCAAGACAAAGAAGCAATTTCACTTGTTTTACGTAATTACGTCGCGATGCATCTTAATCTGGATGTCTTTGGCTTACTCCAAAGGTTCTTTAGTCTACCAATGCTAGCATTAATGCTAGCAGTGATGGGCACTTCAGAATAGTTGACTATTTTAGAATTATTCCGAATAGTTGAAACCGAATCCAGAATATCGAATCCTATTCTGGTTTCAAATAAACTTGTTTGATTAAATAAACAGACTTTGCTAGAAACTAATGTAAAGTGTTCCCACGCGTCAGAGATTTTTCGTTTGCCACCAGGCATTTTAAATGCAAAGCGAAATATTACCCGGTAGCCTAGCTTTTATCTGCAAAAACTACAAAAATCTGGGGTTAAGTTTAGAATCAGTCCAAAGCCTAACTTATGCTACCATAGCCGCAAGCCTGAAACCCTACCATCTTCTAAACCTAACTATCTAACTTAACTCCTACTCGAACCTTAACCTCTAAACCTAACTGCTTTCTCTGCATCTAGGTGTAGAGGTCTTGACATCTTAATGATTATGAGACAAAAACCCATACCGGTATATACGTATAATCTAGGTTTGGGGCTTATACTGAACTTCTCCCAACATCAGACAAAGTCTACATGCTGAACAACAAATAAGCTTAGATTCAAAAACTACAAAAAAATGATATCTGACCAAAGCCTCATTCTAAATGAGCGTTTATGCAGACGCAAAACTTTGGATAGCTAATTAAGAATTTCGCCAGCTTTAGCTTTTTGTTTTATTTAACCATTTCACGTTGACCTACCAGGGCCAGCACGCGAAGAAGTATTTGCGTGAAAATATAAAAAAAAATACCGGTATAGGCTATTCTTATTACGCAGTTCGTGGACTGGTTGATCATCGTCACTGCTCAGCGCTAACATTGGCAAGTGCCATGCTATGGTATCAAATTGGCAATGATTTCCAAACAAACTGCGTTTGCTCTGCTCTCGCGCCAATTCCACTCACTCGTGCACAATTAGACCTAGAGAAGTGATTCCCAACCGTTGGTACGAAAGGTCTATCAGGTGGTACGCGAGTTGATTATTTTTTTGAAGGTTAATTTTTTATTTTCAATTTGTAATATTCCAAATAGTACAGCATGGTTTACCTCTCAAAAACTGAATAACGTCAAGGTGAATAAATTAGTGTTCTGCTAATCGTGTGCCTTTTACCTGAAGAGCAATTAGTAGGCAAGCCTACCTATAGTATCGATAGTTTAGCACTTTCGCTGCTGCAGGTGATAATTAGCGCTTTTCGAGTGTACTGCCGCGCACGCTATTTAATTAAATGCGCGAAACTCGATATCTGGTATTGCGGCAGCTAAACTGTTAATTGCGTAATCTGCTACTTGCAGTCTTAAATCATCAGTAAATGAGATGTATGCGTAATAAAGAACGTTTTTGCGTTGGGTCATATCAAGAAACTTTTGAATCAGTGAGCAGTGAGTATTGTAGCATGTGCAGCAAATTTTCGCAAAAATTTGTGTAGTAATTTTGGCTAAACTAAAGAATAGCATACGCAAAGTTAAATTTGGCAAGTCAGTCATGTCCAAGCGAAATTAGTATTGTAGGTTTGTGTACTTTTTGTGGGTTTTTAGCGTTACTTTTGATGTGGTTTGACCTAGACTTTACAGTCTTACAGCCAAATTTGATTAAAATAATTTAGTGGTACGAACATTCAACGCATGACGTTATTTTGGTACACGATGCCAAAAGGTTGGGAAACACTTACCTAGAGTATTACCCGTGCCTGTGATAGTGAATGAGCTTGCGCAAGTGCGCATGCGCAATAGCGCGTCATTAGTTCATGCAAAACAACTCCCGGTTACCGGTAGTAGCATTGTTGCAATATAGAAAACTTTGTTACGCAAACGGATTAAAGGCCACCTAATGTCTGCAAAGCAATGCCCTTAAAATGAAATAGAAAATTATTACTAATCGAATGCTGTAAACCCGGTTTAGATACACGTTCTCAGTTTCGAGAAAATGAGTAGCCATTATTACCTTTTACGTTTTCAAAAAATGACATGACGTCATCAGACCCAGGAGTTTGGTGCCTTTGACTTGTTTATCATTGCAGAGAATAGGCGATTTTGCAAAGGCATGTGATAGCAGCTTAATAGTCAAAAAGTGTTGCACAAAAAGGCGTAATTAGCTCAAAGTAGTTACATTGCGAAGTTCAGAAGTGAATTACCCGTAGCAATCAGCTTTCACTACAAGTATTGAACAGCAGTTTTACTACCAGTGATGACTCTATCACTCTAAAAACTCCAACAGTACAAAAGTTTTCGTATTCTAAGGTATCTGGCATATCCGTATCCAATTGGAATACCGATAGGCTACCAAAGCGTAAAAAAAAGAAACCATTGAAAGCTTATACTGCAATTATGTAACAATATTTCACCTTTCTAATACCAGTAGGCTACTGTAGTTTACTGCGTAGGATTAGGAATATACCGGTGAGGATATGTACAGCAGAAATGGTACCAGTACCAGATCAGTATTTGTTTGGTTTGTGTTTCAGTAAATATTTTACTCCTGGCAATATATTAGGTTGTACTAATCTGCTAGGATACCATAGTTTAGCGCTACTGGACTAGGCTATCGGTATTTGATCAGTGTACTGGTATCTCAGTTCTGCACAGCCAGACAACTACCAGTGAGTGCAGGTAACTTTTTTACGAGTTCCAATATTGTGAATATGACATTGTAGTACAAAAATGCTGCCTATAATAGTAACATTTTTACCTATCGTACCAATGTAACATACCTGTACAGGCAAAATTTACTTCCTTGCCATAATTAGCCCAACGTACCAATACTCCTACCTACTACACATCTACCAGTAATTTGCTCCCCAAGCTTTCAACAATCTGACTAGGTCAGTGTTTTTTCTGCTGTTCTACAAGATCAATCACTGAAACACAAACCAAATCAGGCTACTGATGTGATATTGGTACCGGTATCATTTGCATCGTACGGTACCGGTATATTCCTAATCCTACGCAGTAAACTACAGTAGCCTACTGATATTAGAAAGGTGAAATATTGTTACATAATTATAAGCTTTCAATAGTTTCTTGTTATGTCTAAAATCTTTTTTTACACTATGGTAGCGTACCAGTATTGAGTATGGATATACCAGATACCTTAGAATACGAAAACTTTTGTACTGTTGGAGTTTTTAGAGTGATAGAGTCATCACTGGTAGTAAAACTGCTGTTCAATACTTGTAGTGAAAGCTGATTGCTACGGGTAATTCACTTCTGAACTTCGCAATGTAACTACTTTGAGCTAATTACGCCTTTTTGTGCAACACTTTTTGACTATTAAGCTGCTATCACATGCCTTTGCAAAATCGCCTATTCTCTGCAATGATAAACAAGTCAAAGGCACCAAACTCCTGGGTCTGATGACGTCATGTCATTTTTTGAAAACGCAAAAGGTAATAATGGCTACTCATTTTCTCGAAACTGAGAACGTGTATCTAAACCGGGTTTACAGCATTCGATTAGTAATAATTTTCTATTTCATTTTAAGGGCATTGCTTTGCAGACATTAGGTGGCCTTTAAGTCGCGAAACACGCGCAGGCACTTCAACTCTGTTTACGCAAACGATCATTTTTCCAAAAGCACAAAAGATTCGGTATTCTATATTGCTCATCTCTAACTAGCATGCATCTAACTCTCTGAAATCCGCCGTAAATGATCAGCAATCTTGCGCCTGGCGCGAAGAACTCTGAATCTCAACCATCTATATCTCAAAGTGATTACAAAAGTATCAGCCCCCCACGACTGAAACCTAAACGTCGATTTGTAGCAGCCGTTCAGAAACTTTTAAAATTCCGAGCTAAACCTGATTAATCCAGTCGGATGGTCAAGCTTTGTTTGGAATCGGGAATGGCACTCAACCGCTCCACGCCTCCTTAGCTTCATCCCTGAAGCAGACCTTAGCTCACCAAGAACCTCCTTACCCATTGAAGCGAAATCGACTGAGAACTGGCATCAATTGTTTCCATTCTTTTTCTCACATGAACAAATGTGTATCAACTGCTTGTACGACAAAGGAATTGCCTCTAGTTTTACTGCAGAAACCCTCCACCCAGTCAGTCCTCTTTCCTTACTCTCCAGCAGTGTCATTTAAAACTTCCAGTGGGTCTCATGGAAATGATTACGCTGATTTCTTTTCCAAAGCTGGAGCCTCCATGAATTCTGTAATGGTCTTTCGTCCTCTTTTTTCTGTCATTGCCAAAACCCATTACACCCTGGACAGTACTACAAATGGAGATATAACATTTTTCTCTTCCAACTTGTCAAGTTCCTGCAGTTTTTTTTTCGGAGGAATTGGTTCTTCCAGCCCTTCCCTTGCACTGTGAGCTCTCCCGCCTTCGCTGCCGCGGTCCTTGCCTTTTACTACCGTTATATCTACAGTTCTACACATAATCAGCCGTGGAGAACTCCTTCTTTAGCACCTGTAGACCTTCTCTTCATGATTTCAATCATCTCTTCCTTCACCTGTCCTGTCTCTGCGTTTCTACCCAAATCTTCCTTTAGCTCTCACTATCTATTTTTGACCTTTGAGTGTGACACGATTGTTGGTTCTGCGCGCTGTTTTTCCGCGCTTCCATGGTTCGGAAGGATTTAGTTAGCACGACCACCACATTCGAATGCGAAACAAATAAAAAACAGACCGCATATCAAGTCATGCCATCCTCTCCAATGTACAAGCTTTCAACTGGGAAACTACAAAACCTGGATGACAGCGCCATTCACTGACTCACTCGCGTTTTTCCCTCGATTTGATGATTCACACACTACTTAAACGATGACGAGCCAAGTCCATTACCTATTAGTAATTTTTTTGTGCGAAGTTTTAAAAAATGTTCTTGTAGTAGAATGATTGCTTAGCTCATCCATTTTTGTTTGTGTTGATCTCAGCTCAGTTGCAGTTTCCACGGTTGAGCTTTATTGAATGTTGCAAGCAGCTTAACCACATATCGCCTAAATATGGTTCGAAGCATTTGCAACACTTTAAATTCCAGATATCCTCTTTGGAGAATTCCAATGGTGCTTTGGGCACATTTAGTAAAATCTTAATCGAAATAATTAACCACATTTATAGGCTTCTTGTAGTATTTAAGCTTAACGGTGTTTTTGTTTGTTTTTTAGATTTCATAACAAATGTTTGAACAAGTGGCTGCAGCACAATCGGACATGCCCCACTTGCCGTGATTATGCAATTGATACAAACGAGTTTCCAACTTTAGCCACTTTAACTCGCCGTTAAAAGACCAAGAACTTCAACTGTGTCGCAAAAAAAACTTTTTTACAGACTATGTTTTTAGGATTTTTTGTAGAGTACCGCCATCAAGAAATAACTAGCTGCTAAAGATCTTATGTTTTTTGAACCACCCCCCTTAATTCAAATCCATTCTGTATAGCGTATGGTTTTTTGCTTTGTGCTCTGTTGTTGGATTTTGCTAAAATCTACAGTAAGATGTTTTTGTGATTATTTCTCGTGATGAGCACAGTACATTTAATTTGTAAAGTACAACTTGAAATTTTGGGCGATAGAAACGTTTTTTCTCCAAAGGTTGTTAATTCAGGTCACGTCCGAATTCACCTTGTAGACCTCAATTTCACTGTTTATTTTGATGATTAAACAAAAGATCTTACCTAACTAAAAAGAGCGCTGAGAAATTATTATGGCCGTATTTTTTTTTTTTCGCAGAAAGGGGCCTTCAAGTCTTAATTTTTCAGTGCTAATCAAAACGTTGGCAAAAATCTAAAATGCATTCTCACTCATTTGAAACTTTCTACATCATCTGTTTTCAGTTCAAAATTAGCAATTGTGACAAGATTTAACTTTTGCAATTTTACCTGTGAAGCAGCCAATTTACACTGAAACTATACTTTGTTTTGACATCAACACTACCGCAAAACGTTTGGGAAATAGGTGCATGTGGTAACTTTTTGAATTGTGTTTTTAATGGGCAACTCTGGCAAAATTTCTAAGGGGAAAAAGCCTTTTGGGTACGGAAAGTGGTAGAAAGCTCAAATTTACTGAAGTTAGTCTAGATCTGTCAAAACTTTTTGAGAGAAAACCGAGAAAAAACTTCCGACTTGATTGCCCTTTTAACAAAATGCCTAATATTTTAATCATTAAACAGGCTTATGGCTGATAATTATTTCTTTCCGACAGATCTGTTCCGGGCATTACCGCGATCATCGGGGAGTAGTTTTAAACAATTCGAAAAGAAAAAATTGCACTCACCAGCGAGAAAGCGTACGCTAAACAATGCATTATTTCATTTTAAGCTTGTTGCCCCCACTTTGCCGATTCATCGCACAGTTGGTAAGAAATAATTAATGGGTTATCGTACGCTTCTTCGCTGGTAAATGCATTTTTGTTCTAATTACAGTATTTGTTTTCTTGTTCAAAGCTACTGCCCGATGATCGCACTAACGTGTGAAACGGATCTATAGGAAATAAGTTCTATAATTATAATTGTCAGCCATAATTCTGTTCATTGAACTACTCTTAGACCTCGTAGGAATATCTGGTTGTACCAGTTACACAAAGTTGTTATTAATATTTTTATCAGTAATTTTGTACTGTGAATCACCTAACACCAATGCTGGGTGTTATCTGTATTGCCTAAGCCATAGGTGGGCAAGTTAATGCAAAACGTTAGCTTCGTTAACCACTAGTCCGTTAACAAACTTGACACTTCCGTTAATGTTAATGCGTTATTTCCAGCTTTAATTAACGGAAGTTAATAAAGTCCGTTAATTCGTTAACATTTTGCGCGTAATTTACGTTTTGTTTTATTCACTCGCTTCTAGAACACGTATTGACGCTCTTTAGCTGATTGCAAGGAAATATTTATTGCTGTGGTGGTCTTTTTTATTTTGGAAGTTATATTTTACAGTCTAATCTAATTTCAAGATAAAAATAAGTTCAAATGCACTAACGAAGCTACGATCTGAAAATCTTTGGAAATTGTGAACAGCAATAATAGACCTATGAGGCTGCAGCTTATTATTTGCCACACAAAAGAGCTCCTTTCTTCGCTTTCATCTATAAAACTCGTGCTAATACGCAACAAGCGTTACCAGCGCTAACTGGTTTATACCGGTACGATGAATGAATGGTGCAAGATATTAACGATAAAAACCTTAACGGAAGTTAACAGAACTTAACGGAAGTTAATTTAGTCCGTTAACATGAAAAAACTTTTTAACGGATTGACGAGTGAATGAAAAAGTTAGCTTCGTTATTAACGATTAACGGACTTGTGCCCACCTATGGCCTAAGGCTACTGTAAATTGTTTCCCGTACACGAAAACAATAATAAAAATAAAGACCTAAATCATTAATGGAACTTTCCTGTCTTTTACAAGTGCTGTACCTCATTTTGTTGTACGTTTTTATTTTAGTTTTTAAGTTGCCATTATGTCAATTTTAAGAGTGAAAAACTTACTCAAATTATGGTGGGAAATTTGTTGTGCTTTTCGTACCTACATTAAAAATAGTGCAAATTTTCTTGTATTGGGTTGTACGGAAGCGGGCTTACTGGCGGAAAATTGTAAAAAGTAGTCGTAAATTTTTACACCATTTGCGTAAATGTCTTGAGCTTTCGTTCGGCTTGTGTTTATAATTTAAATTAAAAAAATTGCTCAAATGTCCCTGCTCATGGAAAAAGTTGTGTTGCCCAGGCGTTATGACTAGGGCTGTAGTCGAGACCGACTTGTTCGAAACCGGCCTCAATTTTGGGTTTGAGACAGACCGGAAAAAATAACGTCATCATTGGTTTTTTGGGGCTCAAATTTGCCCATAAGTTGGTTTTATGATGATATAATTCGAGTCAGATGACAAATTGCTTCAGTCGAAGTGATTACGTCCCCAAAACATCTCGCCGAAGACGTCTTTTTATGTAGATTTTCATTGAAATTATTTTTTAACAGTGCCTTCAACTCAATTTAGTGCTTCTTTCTCGAAGATCGGAGCATGATCACCTTTTATTTTCTTCAGGAAATACGTGTCAAGAAAACTGACTAAAACTTAATTAAATAAAATTGATGCGAAGACGTCTTTTTATGTCGATTTTCATTGAAATTATTTTTTAACAGTGCCTTCAACTCAATTTAGTGCTTCTTTCTCGAAGATCGGAGCATGATCACCTTTTATTTTCTTCAGGAAATACGTGTCAAGAAAACTGACTAAAACTTAATTAAATAAAATTGATAAAAAAAAGTCATAAAAAGCTCACCATACGTTTGAAGTACGGTATTGTGTGCAGTGGTCGGCAAATTCCTGTATAAAAGTAATGACACTGCTTCACTAAAAATTACTTTAAAAAAGTAACAGTATTACCGTAGTTGTTACTTCTCAGAAAAAGTAGTAAGTAATTTGTTGCAAATAACTTTGAATGAAAAATTCAGCCAAAATTATGGGCGCCGTTTGTGTACCCTGTAATTTGTGTAATGTTTTTTTGCGTATTTAATTAGATAGTCATTTTAATTAAACGTACAAAAACAAATATACAAAAAAAACACGTGCAAAAATAAATATGCAAGAATTTTTGAATATTTATTACACCGTAATTTGCGCAACGTTTTTTTTTGCATGTTTAATTAAACAGTCATTTCAATTAAATATACAGTACTATAAGCCGCAGAATACACTGTTGCAAAAATAAGTAGACAAAAAATTGCTACACAAAAATTTTTTGCGCAAAAATTTTTGACACAAAAGTTGTTGAAAACTAAATCCAAAAATTTTTGTGGTTTTGTTTTTGCAACATCATTTTTTGCATTACAATTGTTTGTGTCACAAATGTTTGTACATTTATTTTTGATAGCAAAGAAACAGCATACGCTAAAATGAATGTGCAAAATTTTGTGACACAACAAATATTTATGCAAAATTGCTTGTCCCAAAAAAAAACGCGTGCAAAAAAATCGTCAAAAAATATTTGACTATTTAGTTCGTGTCCATAATGATAGTGGGTTGGAATTATGCGGGCGGTAAGGTACCGGCAAGGTATAAAACTGGAACTTTTAGACGAAAGCTTGGAAGGTACGGCAGCCTATAGTTAGGTACTAGCCCGCTTTTGAGACCTCGCGTTGGGGTGGGAAATGAAGGTTTATTTACGCGTACCTTCCCGCCTGCATAATTCCAACCCTTTATCATTATGGACACGAACTACATAGTCAAATATTTTTTGACGATTTGTTTTTACACGCGTTTTTTTCGCGACAAGAAATTTTGCATCAACAGTTTTTGCGTCACAAACTTGTGCACGTTTATTTCGACGTGTGTTGTTTCTTTGCTATCAAAAATAAATGTACAAATATTTGTGACACAAACAATTGTAATGCAAAAACAAACCCACAAACATTTTTGTGGATTTTGTAACAATGTATTCTGCGGCTTATAGTTTTGTATATTTAATTAAACTGACTATTTAATTAAATATGCAAAAAAACGTTGCGCAAATTATGGTGCAATAAATGTTCAAAAATATTTGCATATTTATTTTTACACGTGTTTTTTTGTATATTGATTTTTGTACATTTAATCAAAATGACTATTTAAAGGCGGTGGATTATCCAGCCAATTCCAGTGGTTTACAATAGCTAAAATTGAACTATAATTTTTGATATTTTTTGTTTTAATTTTGGGACTGCGGTTGCAAAAATATTCAACAAATACAAAAAGATGTCCCCCCGAAAAAAGTTTTTGGAAACTCTGAGTTTTGTTCTTCCCGCCAAAACCACAGTAGGCCTAATGGTTTAGAGAACTGTGGTAGACCTTAGAGATAGTTTATTTCTAAATAGTTTAGGCCTAACTATCTCTAAACTATTGGGCCTAATAGTTTAGAGATAGTTAGGCCTAATAGTTTAATAAGATTACAGTAGGCCTAATAGTTTAGAGAACTGTGGTTTGGGCGGGAAAAACAAAACTCAGAGTTTCCAAAAACTTTTTTTGGGGGGACATTTTGTATTTGTTGAATATCTTTGCAAACGCAGCCCCAAAAACAAAAAATATCAAAAATTATAGTTCAATTTTAGCTCTTGTAAACCACCGAAATTGGCTGGATAATTCACCGCCTTTAATTAAATATGCAAAAAAATATATTGCACAAAGTAGGGTACACAAACGGCGCCCATACAAAATAATACGGCGGCAGCAACATTTTTAATGGCGCGACACGAAAAACAATGTTAGGTCTCGTCCGTGATTCAAGCATCATTATACTGTACAGTTGTAGCTTTCATTACGCTGCCTCTTCAATACGGTTCCGTGCTTACGAACAGAGGTGAAGTCCTCGTGGACACATTTTGAAAGCTTTGGCCTCGAAGGTCAAGCCTTTGCCTTGCCCTCGAAGCCTACAAGTCCTCAGCTTGAGAACAGCACTTTTTTTGATTCCTTTAAATTGGGCCATGACCATGACCTGTCCACTTTACCTTGGTTAAAACGACAGAAACCTCGCGAAAAATCTGCAAAGACCTTTTTTTGTGGAGAACGCCTGGTTTTTCGCGGAAAATCGGCTTCTCCTCGCGCGAAGACTATATTTTTTTTGGAGGTCGCCTGGAAAAAACTTTTGGGGACCTTTTTTTGGAGGACACTTGGCCTCGAATTTTTTTTTTGTGTCCTTGACCTTGGCCTCGATGGTTCTGTTCTCGACTCCACCTCTGATTACGAATGATATTTTAATCACTGTATTACGTCTGAGTGAGTACAAAATTATTTCGAAATTCGAACGAACGTCCAACTAAGCGGATTTGAACTTCGGGTCTTTTGTTTTTGCGGTCAAGGTCATACAACAAGTCGGCTACTGCGGCTCCTGGTCCGCTAAAGCTAGATCACGCTAACTTTATGATTCAAGAAGCAAACTCAAACAATAAAAATCTAATGCCGTTCTTAACTCCAAATTTGTTGCATTCCCTCAGGTTTAGAAAAATACTTTCCATTAAGTCGCTAAACAGAGGTGGAGTCGAGGACACAAGGCTCGAGGCCAAGGACACAAAAAAAATCCAAGGCCAAGGACAGCCTTTCCGAGGACAGACACTCTCGAGGCCAAGAACAGGAATTCTCGAGGCCAAGGACACAAGCACAAGTGCTCTCCAAAAAAAAAAAAGATCTTCACAAAAATTTTTCAGGCGATCTCCAAAAAAAAACGTCTTCACAAAAATTTTTCAAGCGATCTCCACGAAAATACTTCCAAAAAATTTTTCAACCGCTCCACAAAATTTTAACAATTCAAAAAATCGTGCTGTCCTCGAGCCGAGGACAGGCCAATTTTCGAGGACTTGAGGCCTCGAGGCCAAGGACTTGACCTTCGAGGCCAAGGACTTCAAAATGTGTCCTCGAGGACTACACCTCTGTCGCTAGATATACGCTAATAATCTTTTTGTTGTTTTTTTTCAGTCAGTATCAGTTTATTCATGTACCAGTACACGCAAGCAAGAAAAATCCACATTTGGCATGTATAATGTATATAAAGTGCGGTTCATAGGGAGACCACGAAAGAACGAAACGCTCACCGAGTCATGGCCACCCTATTTCACATATTTTTACTTTTATGAAGTAGTGCACAGCGTTTCATTTTAAGTCGTCACGATGACATACATAGCATTGACGAAATATTCATTCGGAGTTCTTTTATCATCATCATATTTATTTATTTACCAAGTGACGTCATATCACAAGAAAAAAACTGCAACTTCCTCTAGGTCTATTAGCAAAGCATCGAAATATGCAATTCCTTTAAAACCAACACACAAACTTGCACAGTCAAAGCGATATTTAGTCACTTGGTGAGGAGACAGCGAAGGACCTAAAGGTCATCTAAGTCTACTGCCACCTCACCAAGTTAAGGTTAAAAAAGCAGCTTCTACATTTTCTCAGTCTGCTACTTTCTATGATAAAAAATTTTATGCAAAATTAAAACAAAGTGTTGCAAAGATATGTACACTTTGTACAGTGTATACACAAAACTCGCAGTCAACATGTAAAGAAAAATGCAAGGCAACATTAGAATTGTTCTAACTCTAAGCAAACTAAAAAAAAAATATAGATATTGTAACTACAGATTGGATAGAAAATAAAATCAAATAAAGTTCATAATGCTTATTTATGTTTTATAGAATTTAAAGTGGGCAATTGGAGTGAAAAAAACCTCCTTGCTTTGTTTTGTATTGTTTGCCAATATGTCATTAGTAGGTACTGGTACAATTTCCAATACCAGTACATATCAACCTTAGTCAGCTTCTGCAAAATTACTTATAATTCAAGGGCACATCAAAATGAGAGATGACGTATTGTAATAAATGTGTGATGATGAATGCACCATCTCATGCCATTCAAGCAATAGAATAGGTTATTGTTGAACTCAAGCATAAATATGCAACTATGATTCCTGTAATTACTACTGCATTGCTGATAGAAAGCTGTTATTCTAGCTTTTATCGGTTTCATAGTTTGATAAAAAATGAGCTTTAACAGCTTTTTTAAATCTGTAGAATGAAACTTCTTTCATACTGCTTGGAATTTCATTCCAAACTTTAATTCCTGCAAATAATAGAGACTTTTGCCCTAATCTTGTTCTAGTTCTTGGAAGAAAGAAGTTGTTTTTGTGGCTCTATCTTGTCTTATGTGTATAGCAGTTTTTTATTAGGTTAAACTTATTTGAATTTGCAAAAGATAATACATGATTGTGAATTTTGTACATTAGCTTTGCAGTTTCCAGAGAGTAAATATCCTTGAGTTTTAAGCATTTAGCTCGATAGAACAAGGGATTAGTATGCTCACAATATCCACTTCCAGTTAACAATCTGATGCTTCTTTTTTGCAGAATAAAGAGAGGTACTAATGTTGATTTTGAAGCAGTCCCCCAACTATTTATGCAGTATTGTAGATGAGAGTATATGAGGCAGTGGTAAACAGATCTTAAGGTTTGCTCATCTACAAAGTGTTTTAATTAATTTAGGGCCCAAGATCCCCTTGCTACCTTTGAACATTGTTCCTTGATTTGTTGTTTCCAGTTTAGATTGTCGTCTATGAGAACACCTAGATACTTTATGTGATGTGATTGCTTGATTGGATTATTGTCTATAGATACTTTGAGTTCAGGTTTATTTTGTTTTGTTGTCACTACCATAAACTCAGTTTTATTAAAGTTAATTGATAATTTATTCACCTTGAGCCAATTGCTTACATTGAATAATTCATCATTAATATTTTGTTGCAGTGTTGAAACATTAGAATGGGAGAGAGCAAGGTTTGTATCATCTGCAAAAAGTTGAATTGTGGAATTTGAGGCAAATGGAAGATCATTGATACAAATATTAAATAACAACGGACCTAGAGTTGATCCCTGTGGAATACCGCAAATAACATCTCTTGACTTGGATTTATATTGATTTACAATTGTATACTGTTGACGGTCAGTCAGGTAACTTGCTAGTAACTGTAATGGTAATCCTCTAATTCCATACTTTTCTAGTTTTTTGATCAGTATTGTGTGATTGATGGTATCATATGCTTTTCCTAAATCTAAGAAAATAGAACATGTAATGAGCTTTTTATCCATATTGTCAAGTAGCTTATTGTAAATATCTAAAACGGCTTCATTTGTTGAGCAATTTTTCTTAAAACCATACTGGTTTGGACTAATCAAATTATTGCTCACAAAATAACTATTAAGTTGATCAAGTAGACACTTTTCAAATAGTTTGGCAAAAGGATTTAAAATAGAAATAGGGCGATAATTGCTGCATATTTCTCTTTTGCCTTTTTTGAAAATTGGAGCAACTTCAGCGGTTTTTAACACTTTTGGAAAACATCCTGTTGATATGCATGCATTAAAAATGTCAGTTAGAACTGGAGCTATTACAGAGCCTAACATTTTTATATACTTTGCAGAAATTCCATGTCTTCATGTACTTTTTGATGGATTCATAGCTCTGATGTAATTTACTACTTCTTCTTCAACTATTGGTTCTAGAAAAAACGAATTGCAACTACTCTGAATCAAACACGTGGCATTAGATTTGCCAGCAATTATAGTTGGTGTTTCAATTGTAGATGCAAGGTTAACTCCTATCTCTATGAAATATTTATTGAATAAGTTACTGATGGCCTGTGGACCTTGTGCACTTTCACTTTTGGAAGCATACATTTTATTAGGAATGTTATTTTTCTTCACATTTTTCATGTGAATAATTTTATTTATAATTTTCCAAAGCGACGAGGTGTCATGCTTATTATCATTCACTAAATTTCTAATGTAAAGTCGTTTTGCGTATTTATTAATATGAGTCAGTTTATTTCTATAGACTTTGTATTGTGCCCATGTATTACTATCATTTAATTTAAGGGCTCTTTTGTACAATAAATTTTTTTGCTGGATTGATGTAAGGATTCCTTTGGATAACCATGGTTTGTTTTTTAGTTTTGTTTCCTTTCTGCTTTGTTTTCGTAATGGTGCATATATGTTTAATGTCTTATGAAAAATGTCCATAAACTTTTTAGTGTAGTTGTCAATGCATTCCTCTTTGATATCACCTAATAGCTCCATTTCTACAGTTAGTTTGTCTAGAAATTTTTCTACTTCAAAATTTTTTGTATCACGAATTAGGGTGACAGTTGATTTTTCACTCTTGGGCAGGCTTAAATTTGAACACACCATTAGTGGCAGGTGATCACTCACATCTTCCACCAGAATAAAACTTTTGTGTTCACCCAGTACATTGTTTGTATAAACATGATCTAAAAGAGTTGAGCTTGTAGTGGTTATTCTTGTTGGGTGTGTAATTAAGGGAATGCAGCCCAAGCTATATGTTAAATTCATGAAATCTTTAATACTGATGTCACAGTTACTTTTCAACAAATCTGCATTGAAGTCTCCTCCAATATAATACATCAATTTTCTACTATTCAATTTTTTAATGGTTGATTCAAAACTCTTGCAAAACTCTGATAATTTCTGTTTAGGGTGTCTGTAAATTACTCCCACTATACATTTTTTGTTATTTCCTAAATCTAGTTGAATCCACATATCTTCACAGTTAGGCATGTTTAAATCAAACTCCTCGCAAATTGAAATTGATAAAGACTCCTTAATAAACAATCCTATTCCTCCACAACTTGTAGTTGTGCCTTTGTGGTAAAAATGGTACCCACTTAATTTTGCATTATATACCTGTAACAATTTAAGTTTGGTTTCACTTATAGCAATGATATCAAGTAAGATATCATCATTTGTTAAAAGTTCATTCAATTTATCAAAATTTGCATTTAAGCTTCTTATACTCACGCAAAGCAAAGAAAATTTACTCTTGTTGTTAATAATATTGGTTTCGGCCTGTGAGCAGTATTTTGAGTCAACCAAACCAGAATTTAAATCATTTAGTAAGCTTTTTATCTTGTTGTCTGCCTGTAAGCATTTAGCTGGGAAAAACGAATTATTTGTGTGATTAATATCAAAGTTTAGTTTGTCATCATTTCTCATTTCATTTAACAATTGCTTATCATCTAGGGTTTGAAAAGGAAACAATTCACTGTAACAATTTTGGCAGAGGTATGGTTCAGTAGAAGAACAAAGAGTGTGAAATTTAAGGGGACTAATGACTGTGCATTTGAGGTGAATCCATCCATCACACATATCACACTGAATAGCACACTGGTTCCTTTTACAAGGTCTTGAACATATTTCACATGGACATTTAACTGGCATTATCAAGCAGTCAAACCAATGAAAGATCCTACACTAGTTAGACAAAATAGCAAATTTAGAATCAGCCACAAAATACGCAGAAAAAGTTAAGATTGTAAAACACTAGAACAATCTTTAAGTAGAGTAAAACACTACAACAATCTCTTTTTCTCGTTATAGTCAACACAATCTTAATAACAAATAAGCTTAATAACAAACAATCTTAATCTAAATAACAAGGTTACGGTAATTCTAACATAAAAGTATTACAAAGATGAAAAAAATTGAAAAAAGTACTAAGTGATTGATCTATTTATCTATCACATTCCGGGATTATTTTTTCAATCTTTTCATCTTGATAGTACTTACCAGCGGAACCGAGTTTACCGTGTAGCAAAATGGCTCAATGGACGTTTTATTTGTAGATTGGTAACTAACAGTTTTGTCTTTTTCCTTCGCGGTTCGTTTGTTCCACAGTATGCCCATTCGTCCAACCAGCGTGATTTCTTTCTTCACGGTTCACTCGTTCTACGAATGTGCCAAATCAAATCAGTCGAATACGCGTGACCGCAAAAACCTTCGCAACAGCAGTAAAGTTTTTGTTTTCAATGCTCTTTTCTTTTTGTCTGCGCGTCTGTTTCTAGTCAACAAATAAAGACTCATAGGTGTAGCCAGGAGGGGGGGCGCAGGGAGCCCGCCCCCCCAATCAAAATACCACTAACGACAAAAAATTATGACAACATAGCCTAGCGATGTTTAGTTGCAGTTTTTTGTTTTTTTTCAGTAACTACGCACATACTGTAACAGTAATTAACAAAAATATTAATGACAACAAGGAAGTCCTGGGGCCCCTAACTAACAACTGGAGGGCCCTTACTAACAATTAAAGGGCCCTGGGGCCCTTAACCGACAACTAGGGGGCCGGGGACCCTTAACTGAAAACCAGGGGGCCCCAGTGCCCCTAACTAACAACCAAGGAGCCCCAACCAACAACCAAGGGCCCCCTAACTGACCACTAGGGGGCCCCGGGCCCTTAACCGACAACCAGGGGCCAGGGGCTCTTACCAACAATCAGGGAGCCTCTAATTAACAAACAGAGGGCCTTGAGGCCATTAACTGATTACAAGGGGCCCCAGGGCCCCGACTCACAACCAGGGGGCTCTGAGGCCCCTAACCAACAACGAGGGGGTCCCGGGGCCCATAACCGACAACCAGGTTGGCCCGGGTCCCCTAACCTACAACCAGGGGATCCTAATTGACAAACAGAGGGTCTTGGGGCCATTAACTGATTACCAGGGGCCCCAGGGCCCCTAACTCACAACCAGGGGACTGTGGGGCCCCTAACCGACAACCAGGGAGGCCCAGAGCTCCTAACCAACAACCAAGGTGCCCTGTAGTGCCCAACTGACAACCAGGGTCTCCGGGACCCCAAACTGACAACTAGGGGGCCCCGGTGCCTCTAACCAACAATCAGGGGGCTCTGGATTCCCGAACTGACAACCAGGAGGAATTGGGGCCCCTAACTCACAACCAGGGAGCCCCAGAGCCCCAAATTAACAATCAGGGGGTCCCGGAGCTCCTAATTAACAACCTGGGGCCCCTAACCAACAACAAGGTGGTCCTGGAGTCTCTAACTGACGACCAGGGGCCCCGGGGCCCCTAACTCACAACCAGAGAGCCGCAGGACCTCTAATTAACATCCAGGGGGCCCCGGGGCTCCTAACCGACAACCAAGGAGCCCCGAGGCCTCTAACTGGCAACCAGGGAGCTCCAGGTCTCCTGACTGACGACCAAGGTTCCCGGGCCAGGGCCTCTTAATTCAAATCGTTAACAATTTATATGCAAAACCTAGCTGTGAGAAATCTAAAAGCTTTGACCTAAAAGTTGCCACCCCAGGCCCTCGTTTAACGTTATTATGAACTTAATGCTATAACGCAGGCGGTAATGCAAACCATCCGACTGAAATACTACCAATGATAAATATAAAGAGAGCATAGCCAGTATGCTGTCCCTGTCCAGAATTACAGTTTTTTTTTAATTTAGAATTTAAGCGTACAAAAGTAAGCAATAATAATAAGGACCACATGTCCACTTCATAATAATGTCATGCAATTCGTGGACGTTTCAAAAAACTGTCAAGTGACTGGACTCGAGTCCTCCTCGTTTTGGAAAAAAGTTATTTTTATTTTGATTTAAATGTTTTTTTTTATGAAAGAACTTATTAGGGGAGCGATCTTGTCTCAAAATCATTGGCGTAGCCAGGGGATGGCCGAGGAGACCCGGGCCCACTTAATCAAAATGCCACCAACGACAAAAATTTGTCAAAAAGGCCTTGTTTCTTCATTTTTAGTTTCTTTTAGCATCTTTGCATACTTCAGTACACGCGTACAACAGTAATTAACAATAAATAAAATTGACGACCAGGGGGTCCGGCGCACCCCCTTAATTTAATTTTTTCCTACCAATTTAAACGTATAACCAGGGTGAAATCAAAGGTTTTGTCCTAAAATTTGCTACCTCAGGCCCTCATCTAAACTTTTTATGAACTTAATACAATGAACAGCGCTGTATTTGCCATATGGCTCAGTGCCAGGGCCCTGCCCTCAGATAGTGGAAATTTTTTTGGTCTTCACTTACATTTGGCAGGAAGATATTGCAAAAATCCCCAAAGTGCCAGGGGCCCCGCGCAATGTAAATCCGGCCCGGGAATAACATGTTTAGTAAGCGTAACCATCTATTGTACCATTTTTCAATAACGATTCATCTCCAGCTCGCCAGTTTTTACGCACAAAATACTTTTTAAAAAATAGCTAGGAAAAATGCTCATTGAACAAACTACTGAATTTCAATTGAAGGGGCCTGGGCCCTTTGGCCGTACATGTACTCCTATAACTGGTTAACTTCATGACTAAACAAAAATCTCTACGGAAAATCTTCAAGAGAATTATTATTTACTGCTAAAATATTGCTGGAGGCAATGTGCCTTACTTCCCCCTATAGACCAAACCTCTTACAATTAAAATTTTACACCATAATGCAAGATTCTAAGCGTGTTTTGGGATTTAATTGCAAAAAGAGGATTGAACAACTAACTTTTTTGGATTGGCTTTGAAATGTTAAAAATATAGTTCTTTGAAATGGCTCTGAACTTATGCGAAATGTGATCCAATGGGATTTAAATAGTTTTTTCAAAAACTTACAAAAATCGCCCAGCGGCTATGGGCTTTGCCCGCGGACTCCCAAAGCCGCCGGCGGGGGGCTTTGCCCGCTGACTCCCAGACTCCAGTCTGTGATACGTTTGAGTACACTAGCTTACTCAACACGTCTCCTAAGTTAGACATTTACACTTTTTAACTGATAGTTTTCGCCCTCTCCCTTTATCAAAATCCTGGTTAAGTGCCATCAGGCTACGGCTTCAGATCTTCCATTCTACGATACCTTTGCCCCACAAAAAGTTCCTTTTTCGAAAATTTCTGATGACGTCATTGCATGTGATTTGTGGTTTGGGCCCCTCCCAATCAAAAATCTTGGCTACGCCTATAGTGGCACTGTGCCTGAAGCAATATTGTGTCCCTTGGGCGGCGAAGATTTTCAAGGTGGTTTTCGTTCTATTTAGGACGGAAAATGCCACTCCTTAGTGATGGAAAACTTTTTTGGGATTAGCAAATTTTTGTGAGCAGAAAATGTGGTAAACGGTCCGGCGCAATATAAATTTGACCCCGTCCATCGCAGAGTTGTAAGTCGGGTCAGGCTTTTTGGGCCAAAAGTTTTCGAAAATTTTCGAAAAAGACGTATTTTTTGTCTTAGATGCACAAAAATATAATCAAAATAACTTGGCAACATTGCTGAATTCTTCAGACCCAAAGTCACTTTAACTAACGTATAAGTTGAGCGGACAGATTTGGCGCGAAAACAATGAAAACAAAAATGTGTCCAAAATTTCTCGCATCTCCTATCTTTTAAATAGAAAATGGCCAACAAGAGTTACAAAAAATTGAATTTCTCGAAACATACTTAACCTTTTTTCAAAATTCAAATTGATTATAAAAGTTAACGTTTTTGTCAGTGACATTATCTAAATTTCAAACGGAAAAAAACTAAGTTTAGCATAAATTTTTCGACTTTTAAAATGGTGAAGGTGCAAATTTTAGCGATATTCTATGTTTAGCACGCAAAACCAATGCAAAAAATTATGGAAACAATATGTAAAAGTTTCATAAACTAAAAAATACTTGTTGTTTTCTCAAAATTTAAACTGATTTCCAAATTTAACGATGTTTTCTTTGAGTTAAGACAAACCAGTTTAGAAGAAGTATCATTTAGCATAAAATTTGTATAGCTAATTTGTCGAAAGTTCAGCCAGCCTTGCGCGTCTAGATATAAAAAGTAGTATCTGATCTACCGTCAGAAGTACAACCAAAAACCCTCCTTCATTGTTGATCTTGACACATTTACGTAGTGTTAGCTCTACTGAATCACACACTATAAGTCTACAAAAGTCTGTGCAAGCAAATTACACCAATTTTGCAATCAAACTTCGTCTTTGAACAGAAATTTTCTGTCAGAAAGTGATGTTTTGGGCTGTCTCTTTATCAGCTGATCAGCAAAAGCACAATGACATAATAAAAAGTTTATTGTCTTTAACAGTGATAAAATAATGTTTGGAGCAAAGATTATGTAATAAGCTATAGACAGTATACAGAGTCTTATAGGCATAATCAAACCTTTGATTAACAGCCTAAGACATACTGTTTCGGAATCGACATACATCTTTTATTCCTACTCAATATAGCTAGGACTACAGGTATGAACATGAGCGTAGAAAGGCAAAGAATCGCAAATTAACCAGATCATGACACAATTTTTTTTTTCCCAAAACATAATCATATCATATATCATCATATATTTATTTATTTACCAAATGACGTCATATCACAAGAAAAAAACTGCAACTTCCTCTAGGTCTATCACCAAAGCATCGAAATATGCAATTCCTTTAAAACCAAGCACACAAACTTACAGAGTCAAAGCGATATTTAGTCACTATTATAAAGTCAAGAGTCAAAGCGATATTATAAAGTAACCAATTGTCATTGTAAAAAATGGTGTCATGGTCTGGTTAATTTGCGATTCTTTGCCTTTCTACTCTCATGTTCATACCTGTAGTCCTAGCTATACTGAGTAGGAATAAAAGACGAATGTCGATTCCGAAACAGTATGTCTTAGGCTGCTAATCAAAGGTTTGAATGTGCCTATAAGACTCTGTATACTGTCTATAGCTTATTATTAATTTTCTCAGTACATCGTTCTTAATAAAGATTATGTAGTTTTCGGTGGCAATGATAACAGGATGTAAAGTAAGCTATATCGAGGACGCAATAACTAATCACAATCGTAGTCTACTTATTTACTATATTTGGATAAAAACTGCGTTTTCAGTGGAAAAGATTGGTTGAGAATCGAGTTCTGTAAATTCAGGGGTCGTAAGCTGAGACTGTTGGTATTGAACGTTGGTAAAGCGGTGCTAAATAATAAAATAGGCCTAATACTAATGATGTACCGATCCAGCACAATAGTGCGGCGATAAACTTTTAAAAATTTTATGAAAAATAGGAAAATACATTGAGTTAGACTAAAAGTAGTAAAATATACAAACAAATCGGGCTAACTCACAGTTAGCTTAGATAACTTAAGGTGCGTGTAGACTGGACGCGATGCGAAGGTTGGCGACCTTCGCCAACCTTCGCAAGTGGTCGATTACGTCACTCGCGAAGGTTGCCAACCTTCGCGAGTGGTTGCTAATCTTCGCGACTGTTTGCTTCATAGGCTAATTTTAATAACTTACTTTTAAAATGTATTCAATGAGTAGAAAGCGTTGTGTACTTTATTTATTATTGAAGCGCTATTATAGTAATCACAGGTTCTGTTTCGTCATATCGCGCTGGAATTACCGATAAAACGAAGATTGAGTTTATATTATGTTATCACGCAATAACCGTAAAGAAGAGTCTAGACTAATAGCTCAGGTAACAAAACACTATTGAGAAAAAAGTTTGTAAAGTTTAAGTGAAAAACGAAGTACAGTAGATCGAATTTGGAATTGAAAAGATTAGTCATTTCTTCAAAAACGTAGTAGTACTTAGCCTATTTACTAGCTATCAATGATTTGTTTAGATCCTTCCACTGAAAACTTACCATAATCTGTTTTGACGATGATAGTTCTGGGTTTTAATGCGGAAACGCAAAAAGCTGGAAGCAGATGTCAAAAGTTCTCTTTAGGTGTTTACTCAGTTAACAAATCCTTAAACGCTTTCACCATCCATGTCTCATTATGGTAGTGGTAGATCAACCGGTATCTTGTAGAGTGTAGCGTAAACCAATAGGCTAGTCTACAGGTACATTTAAAGCATAAACTATGTTGTTTTTCTGATGAGATTTTTCTTTTTCAGGCAAGCATGTTATGTTACCTGTAGCACAGTAACTGTGCATGTAGTAAGCTTAAACAGTTGTTTGTATGTGTTATTTAGTGCTGTTTATGAAGACTCCCAATGTAAACGCTAGGAGTGAAACTGAAAGCTGGATTTGTTATCAGTTATGTGGTGGATTTTTTGCTTATTGTGCAATGGATTGCTGTGTTGGTTTGCTGGAGAAAGCAAAAAAACATTGCAGTTTTTGCATGATTTGACACTATCATCGAAGGACAAGAATTTAGCACAGTAAGTAATACCAGCAGTTGTTTTGAGGAAAAGTCAGCTTCTAAAACTATGTTTGATTTTTTATTCGCTAGCGGAGCGCTTATCGATGTTTTGTGCGAAGTTAAAAGCTATCGAGAGCATTTGATTAGTATGCATTTTCTTACAGTACCAGTAGGCTACGTTGCGACGGTTGCGTTTACCTCAAAGGGCTTCGCTGCAAACCACCATTTGTAAGATACAGACAAATTTATAGCTGTAAGGTCAAGCCCCCTCTTAGCAAGTTTTTGGTTATGCCCCTGATAAAAAAAACATTTAGATTTTTTCATGTGAAAATTGTTACTCAAGCATCTGAATAAAAATGTTGTTAGTTCTCACATTTTCATGTACCGTATTTACTCGATTGTAAGCAGCGGCTTATAAGGTTTTTCTTTTCATCATGTTTGCGGCTTAAATTCAAGGGCAGCTTACATTCAAGGGCGGTTTACATTTTTTTTGGTTAGCGATTTGTTGCCATGCCGATACGGTATTTTGTCTGATGCTATGTCTTCCACTGTTTGAACAAGGAAGTTGAGAGTTGTGACGTGCATTCTAAATTGTCACATGCATTTATGACGTGCATTCTAAAGAAAAAAGGGAGTTGTTAGTTTTATTTACAGAGGTGGAGTCGAGGACACAAGGCTCGAGGCCAAGGCCAAGGCCAAGGACACAAAAAAAATCCGAGGCCAAGGCCAAGGACAGCCTTTCCGAGGACAGACACTCTCGAGGCCAAGGACAGGAATGCTCGAGGCCAAGGCCAAGGACCAAGGACACAAAGCGCAAGTGCTCTCCAAAAAAAAAAAAAAAAGTCTTCACAAAAATTTTTCAGGCGATCTCCAAAAAAAAAAAAAAAAAAAAAAAAAGGTCTTCACAAAAATTTTTCAAGCGATCTCCGCGAAAAAACGCTTTCCAAAAAATTTTTCAACCGCTCCACAAAATTTTAACTTTCCAAAAAATAGTGCTGTCCTCGAGCCGAGGACAGGCCAATTTTCGAGGACTTGAGGCCTCGAGGCCAAGGCCAAGGACTTGACCTTCGAGGCCAAGGCCAAGGCCAAGGACTTCAAAATCTGTCCTCGAGGACGTCCTCGAGGCCAAGGACGTCCTCGAGGACTCCACCTCTGTTTATTTAAGAGATTAGCCTACTGGCAAATTGTCAGTAATGACCATACTGGTAAATTTGAAGAGTAGCCTACGGCACCGATCAGAGGTGGAGTCGAGGACACAAGGCTCGAGGCCAAGGCCAAGGACACAAAAAAATCCGAGGCTAAGGCCAAGGACAGCCTTTCCAAGGACAGACACTCTCGAGGCCAAGGACAGGAATGCTCGAGGTCAAGGACCAAGGACACAAGCGCAAGTGCTCTCCAAAAAAAAAAGATCTTCACAAAAATTTTTCAAGCGATCTCCACAAAAAAACGTTTTCCAAAAAAATTTTCAACCGCTCCACAAAATTTTAACAATTCAAAAAATCGTGCTGTCCTCGAGCCGAGGACAGGCCAATTTTCGAGGACTTGAGGCCTCGAGGCCAAGGACTTGACCGTCGAGGCCAAGGCCAAGGACTTCAAAATGTGTCCTCGAGAACGTCCTCGAGGCCAAGGACGTCCTCGAGGACTCCACCTCTGGCACCGATACAGTAAATGCGGCTTACATTAAATTTTTAACACTATCACATGCTGCTTACAATCAAGGGCGACTTACAATCAAGGGCGGCTAACAATCGAGTAAATACGGTAACTGACGCTTCCTTCCCCAGTCCAATTATTTTCATGATAAATCCTGTATCAAGTTTTTTGTTTAGTTTAGAGAATGGAACAATATTAATGAACTTGTTTAGCGGGTATTTCTCTACCAATAATAGTAACCTTAGCAAAAAAACAGAACTCACTTTCTACTGGTTAGATATATATTGGCTTTCTAGTTCATCTAAATACACTGACTGTAATTGCAATGATTGAACTTCAGACTTAAAATTGTTTACTTTGTCACTTTATTCACCATGTAAAGCAGTTAAAATTTTAAAAGGCAGTAAAGATGTTTTGAAATTCACAAACAACTAAATTCAGATATTACACAAAGACACAGTAAATGAATATTTAACACACTTGACACTTCTGTTTTCATCAATTAGAACTGGAGTGAAAAATCACTACCAGACTACAATACTCATAATTATAAAACTTGGGATAGTCCAAAACCATTGCTTCCAGTTCAACTTGATCACGGTCACAAACCTTCAGAAACAAGAAGACTTTTAAGAGGACATTCAGAAGAAAAAATTCCATGTTTGTAGCTATTCAAAGAAGTGACTACTAATTAGGCCAATCCAAAAGTTCATAGAAATTTTTCGATTTTTTGTATCTATCTAGCTCTTGTATGTAGCTTGAAACCAATTCAAAATACAGTTTTATTCACCAAGTTGGCTTGGTCAAGAAGACAGTGAAAAAACTTTTGCGAGTTTTCCAGTATTCAAGAAATTGTTCAATTGTGGTTACTTTTAAAACAACAAGTTAACAAACAATGGGTAAAAACACTATCAACACATTCAAAACTAGCCTGTAGGTGGGTTCTTTTATATTCTGAAAAAAACAACAACACCATGTTAGTTTAAGTTTACTTTAAGACAAAAAAGCAAAAGCTGCTCAGCCAAAAGAACCACTGGACTGATACAATAGCTTCTGCTATGCTGCACAGAATAAAAAGTTTTGTTTTAAAAGCTAGATGTCGTGGGGCTAGGCCCACTGCTTTGGTGTATTCATTATAATGAAGCTCTGAGATCCAGCATAGCTATGAAAAATCACTCTAGAATTTACAGCCTTAGCTGCCTGGATCCAAATTAACTTGGCTAGCCTAGGGCTATCGCGAATCTAACTTTGCCAACAACCTACTCTTTGGACTGATAAATAGGCGCTAAACCATACAAATAAACTATTTACATGATTTTCCAGCAAACTGCGATCGTAAAAATCCAATCAGTAAATTAGTTGGTTATCTTACTACAGCCTGCAAGCAAGCGCTGTTGCGCAACTGCTCGCGAAGGTTGCGACCGGTTGCAACCTTTCGCGAGCTGTCGATGACGTCAAATTTTGGTTGCTTCGCGTTGCTTTGCGTCCAGTCTGAACGCACCTTTAGATAGTCGTCCTAGGAGTAAACTACCGATAGTCACGCCTGCTTGTTCAGCACCGAACCAGAATTTTTATTTAAAATCAAATCACACCAAATTTTTCATTATATTCGTTGTATTACGCGAAAGCGTGTAACAAGTTTGCAGGGCCCATCTCCGCGTCATTGCGCCCTGGCAGTACAGCTTTGGAAACAATTTTGGTGTGGTGACAAGCCGTTGGCAGCATTGTGTCCGATTTAACCTGCCCGAGATTTGAACCTCAGACCTCCCGCTCCAAAAATGAACGCGTTACCGCTCGACCAAATAACTGTTCGGTTAGTATTTATTATTTCTTTGTTATGTTTGTTTACAATAATTGCACTTAAGAAAAATTAATCCAGAATTCATAAAATCTTCAATGAAATAATTGTTGAGCTAAAAATTTGGGTTATTTACTTCTGCGTTTACTTCCTAAGTTTTTTGTTAGCTTTAAATTTGTTTAAATTATATCTGGAAGACAAAGACAATCAAATCATTGAGATTTTGTTTGATATTTTTAGTTCGCACGATTTATTGTTAGTGTTTTTTATAACTAGGCCTACCCAAGCGCGTAGCCAGGATTTGGAAAAGGGGAGGGCTATTTTGAAAGAGTGAGAAAAGTGCAAACGTCCTTAACCCGAATTTTCATTGTTCTTGAATCAGTTTCACACGGTTTGTCCGGACATTTCTCGGAAAGCTCGGAAATTCCAACGTTTTTTCCGCCCAAAATCAGGTGGTCTCCAAAAAAAAAAAAAAAAAAAGGTCTTCACCAAAATTGAGACTGATTTTTCGGCCGAAATCGGAAATTCAAACGTTTGAGGGGGGCTGTGTTCCTATGGGGGGGCTATTTTCAAATCGGCCTCAAAAGCACCAAAAACGTGCGATTTTGCATACTTCACAAGCGAATGGGGGGGGCTCGAGCTTCCCCCCCCCTGGCTACGCTACTGGGCCTACCATTAGAACAATACTGCTACTTTATTCTTTACTTTTGTATTACTTGTTTGCCTTACTATTTTACTTTTTATTACTCTTTCGAAGAAATGTCCCAGCAGTGGCAATAAATTAACTCTAATTTTTGTACAGTAATGTAGGCCCATTTTTAGTTTATTTTGTTTACTTTATCTCTGATTGAAGCATTAAAAAATTATATCACAGAAAAAGATTGATTTGAAGTCAGATTGTCAGGTTAATTATGGTTAACCAGCAGTGTAGCCATGGGGGGGGGGGGGGCGGCAGGGGCTATATGCCGATTACACAGCTATAGACCCCCCACCCCATTGACCTGTCAAACAAAATGCAGAATAAGAAAAATACCACGTTTTTAGCTCTTCTGAGACTGTTTTTTGCGCTGGAATGGGCGAAAAAGTGATTCAAAGCATTTTTTGAAACAAATATTAGGTGGGGGTATTTGTCAAAAATTAAAGTCACAAATCAATGAAAACTTTGAAAAATGCCCCAAAATAAGCAATCAAATTTGATCGCTAGTGTAAAAATGCCAAACATAGATTTTATCAGCAAAGATATAAACTCAGGAATAAAGAGAGGGGGGCTATTCAGTGTTAGTTAATTAGCAATCACTTCTCTCAAATATCTTTTCCATAGCCCCCCCCAATTATTTTTCTTTATAAAATATAGACGAAATAGATTACTACGTGTGAGTTTTATTGAATAATAAGATTTTACGATTCAACGCCATGAAAACAAGAAAACTGCAATGTTATCATAAAGCCACTTCCCACATAGCTCATTAATGCAATCAGTTGAATCATGTTATGCTGCCAATTTCTAAGCCTCGTTTTAAAAGCATTATTTTTTATTGAGATAGCTCTAAAATTAAGTTATTTGCGTACAAAAATACAAAATTTTCGTGCTCTGTGGGCTCCGCCCCCAGACACCCAAATCAGTCCCCCCTCATTGCGAATTTCTGGCTACGTGCCTGTAGTTAACATTGCTGTTAAATTAGTCTTTGAATGATAAAAGCCAAAAAGGTGGAACCTGGCCAGAGATGTTAGAAACCAACTGGGCCAATTAGCCCGCTCCCTTTACCTATCCGTAATTCAGTTAGGTGGTGCTCAGCACCGCAAAGGTGTTTTTACATAATTTAATTGCGTTGGAGGCTTTACGCTGTCCGTTTTTACCACTTAAGGTCAAGCAGGAAAACTGTTTATAATTCTTGGTTTGACCCGACCGGAAGTCAAACTTGAGTCAACCATTTCAGTAGCACACGCTTTCCACGCAACCTCTGATCGGTAAAATCGAGTGTGCGGCTCTGGTGGAAGCAATTTTTAAAAGGGTGTGTTCAAGTTATCTTCCGGCAAGCTACACAAATAAGCTTTTTAAAAGCTACATCAAACCTTTTTGCATTCACTGGCATGTTAAACGGGATAAACGCAGAAGAGTAAAAAAAATGTCCCGAGTTAGGGCTGGTCTACACCGTGCGTAAAATCGTCAGCTTACAAGCGTAACCTTAGTTTGTTTCAAAGGAAAATTCTGTAAGCCCAGGCGTACCACTTTACGGGCGTAGTACCTTACAAGAGTTAAATTGCCAGCGAAAAAAAATTGCTAAAAGAGCAAATTCGGTACGCTCGTAAGCTCACGATTTGCGTGAAATTTCAAAAACTGGTTTGCCAGGTCTCGAGGTAGGCTAAATTTAGGTTCATAAGTTTTGTTGAAAAAAAGTTGATTTTCAAAAGTGAAAGTACCGTGTTTCCCCGATTATAAGACCTATCCGCAAAATAAGACCTAGCGTGATTTTTGAGGATGATTTTAATGTAAGTCCTACCCTTAAAATAAGCCCTAGTTGAGAGCGGCACAAAGACGAAATAGTCAAACATTCTTTTTTTATATTTATTCAGACTGCTTTAATGCGGTGTATGCCATCCTATCATTTATTGCGGTGTATGTTCTTGAATAAATTGTTGTTAATGAGTTTCTGAATAAAAAACATGTTAATGGCAAGTAAATGTAGATCTTTTTTCGTAATTTCTGTTTATTTAAAATCTCGTAATTTTTACTTTGTAACTTCATTTTTTGATATATCAAAATAATACATCCCCTGAAAATAAGCCCTAGTGCCATATATTTGGAGTAAAAATTAATATAAGCCCTGTCTTATTTTCGGGAAAACACAGTATGCGTGTTGGTTGGAGATAGCCTAATTTATCATGAAAATGGCCAATTTGCGGCTCTATGAGAAAAAACTTGCAAAGAAAAGGCTTATATCAATAGGCCCAAAAGTGAATTATGATGAATTATGAATTGTTTGTTGTTATGTAACATTTGGTTCGCCTATTCTAAGTAAAGAAATTTGAAAATTAAAACTGATACGCGGTGTGGCAATGCAAATCACAGTCCTGACCAATGGGACTTGATGAGGCCAAAACCAGTAGGCCTATCAGTATGGTATGGTAGGTCTACGTCTTGGTGGTACTCGTACCTAGCGTGTATTATACCACATTGTGAAAGTAAATTGGTAATCCTAGCTTGATAGCTGCTGTAGGCTAGTTTACTTCAAAAGGTTTAACCAATGACATAAAACTAGATGATACGCAACTCTTTTTCCCACTCTTTTACTCTTTGTTTCTTTATTGTGCGAATTTTTGCTCTGTCTTTGCCTGCGCTGATCTGCTGCAGTGACTGTATTGCACTGCCTTTGCCTTGCTCAACTAACAATAGGTAGCAATTATAACAAATATCGTTGTCTCTGGAAGTTGTGGCTTTGCGTAATTTTGTCAACTACTAACTTACCCCCCAAAATCCAATTTTCGAATAAGTTTTGCGTAAAATACATTAATATCAACGTGTTATCACAACTTAATGTTACGACATCACGGAAATGTAAATATGAAAACTGCTGTTTTTTTTGTTTATTGTTGTGGTTCTCATTTCTTCTGCTTTTCTGAGTCAAAATATGTTAAATGTTTCACACTGAATTGATTGAACTACTCTAAATATGTAAGTGTCAGTTTTATGCTTTATTTTGTGTTGTTGCGGTAGCAATGAACTTTGAAGAGTCAAGAGCGTATGTTAATTTTTGTTGCTTCCATGCCAGAAATGGCAAAAATAAACTAAATTGAATAATGTCAAAAAAACTTGCCGTAGTTTTTCACGGCATATAGTATACTTTTTTTTATAAGAACCAATAAATATTAAGTTAAGGCTGGCTGTTTGTAGTTTTTTGCCGAATTTTAGCCTCAATTGTTCTTCAATTTTGAAAACACGGATGTTAATTTTAGCGACCACATTTGTACAACTGTTTAAGATGTTAATTTTAGCGACCATATTTGTAAAACTGTTTAAGTCGTTTAGTCCCAAAGCTTTGTGTGCTTGAGTGAACGTTTTTCACGGCTTTTTCCGCAACGCAAAATTGCTCTTTTTTCGACTTGAACGACTGCCAAAAATTTTCTCAATTACTCGCATAGAGCGTAACAGCATTCTTTAATCTCGTAATAGTTGCAATTTTGCTCGCAAACACCAGAAAATCACTGAAATTTTATCGTTTTGAATCAGTACAGGATTTAGTTTCTTTTATTAATTTGGCTTTTTTTTCTTTTTCGTTTATCCGTAATTTATTTTTGCTGCTGAGGCTGGAATTTTTCTTTATTTGTTCTTAAATTTGGAGCAAAAATGAGGCTAGGGTTCTTTAAAATTGTTCTGGAAAAGAGTGTATATGATTTGTTAGTTTTTGCGTTTTTAATTTCTTTTTTTAAGATATGTTATCCAGTGGTAAAGTATCTTTACGAAAAAAATCAGCTTCTGCTTTGGAATGCAGAGTCTTTGCCGCTGAAACATCTTGCTTTCTTTTTACAAAAACGATTGATTTTACAATATTTTTGCGTCAAATTTCGGCTGCAAATTTTATTTTGGAGGGTCGCCGCTCAAGACATTTTTGCTTTTTTCATTAAACAAACCGTCAATTTTGAAACGTTTTAGTGAAAAAAATTTGAATTCATCAAATTAATTCAGTGAAAAATCACGGGTATATTTTGAAATTGACCGCAGAGAAACTCCGAAGCAGGTGCGGTTTTGTCTAATATAGAGCGCCACCGTTGTTTCGTGACAGCAGGATAAAGCAAAAATAAATCATCAGCTACAGCATACGATCAAAACTCTAAATGTCGTCTGATGTCTAACTTAAACCCCTCTACCTTTGAAGATTCATATATTTTACCAACTTCTTGCGAAAAAGCGTCAACGCACCTTTTTTTCAGAATTAGTGACTGCAATACGTCCTTGGGAAAGACACTTGACGCATATTTCTCATAAAGGCCAAGCAGTCTACCCGTAGTGGAGGCCCAGCCAGAGGAAACACTTGCAAACAGAACCCAAAAAATGCTCGGCGTTATAGGCGTAGCTAGGATTTTTGATTAGTGGAGCTCAAACCGCAAAGCAATGACGTCATCAGAACTTTTCAAAAAGAATTTTTAATGGGACAAAGATACCGTAAAATGGAGGATCCGAATCAGAAGCCTGGGTTACCATGTAACCAAGATTTTGCTAAAGGGGGTCAGGACTTGAACCAAAACTTGAAAAGTATTCAACAAATTGTACATCGGGAGAGATGGCGAGTAAACTAGTGTAACTTAAACGTGTCACAGACTAGGGTTTGGGCAAAGCCCCCGCCGCTGGGCAATTTTTTGTAATGTTTTAGAAAAAAAATAGCAATTCTAAGGCCATTTAAATCATATTTTGCACGTTTGCAGATCCATTTAAAATTACTAAATATTTAAGATTTGAAAGCCAACCAAAAAAATTAAATTGTTCAATGTTTCATTTACTTGCAGGTCAAGTCCAAAACACGTTTAAAATCTTGGATTTTTAGGTTAAAATTTGCAACTGGCTGGTTCCAGGTAGGGTGAAGCAAGATGCAATGCTTCCTGCAATATTTTTAGCAGCTAGTAAATAGCATTTCACGCAAAGATTTGCCTCGCTGGAGATTTTTGTTTTATCATAAAAATAACCAGTTTTAGGAGAATATAATCGACCAGAACCCAGGCTCGCTCAATTCAAATTCAATAATTTGTTCAATAAGCATTTTCCCAAGCTAATTTTTTTTCACAAGTATTTTGTCGGGGTAAAACTGCTGAGATGGAGGTGGATTGTTGTTCAAAGTTGGTACAATAGATGGTTACGAGTCATGTTATTGCATTATGTTCACAAAAAGGTTAGATGAGGGACTGAGGTTGCAACTTTCAGGACAAAAGCCTGAGTTTTTTCCAGATAATGCATTTATATTGGTTGGATATTAATATTGTACTGTTGAATGCAAAAGTGCTAAAATAAACTTAAGCTGAAAAAGGCTTTGTTGTCATTATTTTTATCATTGGTGGCAAATCAATTTGCCCCCCCCCCCCCTGGCTACGCCTGTGCAAGGCGTTGATGTGGCAAGACAGACGCAAAGTGGCTGGTTCATACGAACGATCAATCGAGTGACTACAGCAAAAGTTCATGACCCATGAAAAATGTTGGTGCGGATGAGTAAGACTTCGACTATTTCGTTCACACCCTTTAAACGATTAAGAACGGATACAATCCTACTCTGAATAGGCTACCAAAGACCTGTAGAATCAGCTCCAATATTCAAGATATCGCTTTTACTCGAATGGCATAAACATGAATACAGATTAGTTCACTTCAAACCACCGTTAATTACTTTGCAAGCACATTATTAGCGCTTCAGCCGACCTTTTTCAAACTGCGCACCAATCGCCAGTGCCAGAGAAAAGCAGAAGAGTGAGGCCTGCAGCCAAGCGTGACCAAGCAGGGAATAAAATGAGCGCATTCGTGCAGTTTCGGATCATCTAGTTTTATGTCATTGGTTTAACCTACTGGTGCAGTTTGCAGATGCATTGATGCTGTGTAAGAGATACTGGTAAGCCAGCAACTTAATAGCTTAGGCTACTGTCAGAAAATATGCAAAGTTAGAAAATTAGTCTGTCGATAAAATCTAGGCTCTGATTTTTATATCAATGAAACTCAAAACTAGAACTCGACCGATATGAATTTTTCCGGTCGATACCGATATTTTGGAAATTTTTAGACCGATATCGATAACTGATATGTATTTGAATAAGGGTTGTGGAATAGCAATAGAACATAATACGGTAATAAAAAGAGACCTACTATTTGGCTTTCTTTTATTAAATGTGAAATTAGCAAAGGTGGGCTAGTTAATGCAAAACGTTAGCTTCGATAACCACTAGTCCGTTAACAAACTTCATACCTCCGTTACCGTTAATCCGTTATTTTCAGCTTCAATTAACGGAAGTTAATAAAGTCCGTTAATCCGTTAATATTTTGCGTGTAATTTACATTTCTTTTTATTCACTCGCTTCTAGAACACGGATTGACGCTGTTGAGCTAATTGTAAGGAAAAATTTATTGCTATGGTGGTCTTTCTGTGTTTTGGAAGTTACATTTAACAGTCTAATCTAATTTCAAGACAAAAATAAGTTCAAATGCACTAACGAAGCTGCGATCGGAAAATCTTTGGAAATTGCGAACAGCGATAATTAATACACCTATGAGGCTGCAGCTTGTTTTTTGCCACAAAAAAGACCTTCTTTCTTTGCTTTCTTCTATAAAACTCGTGCTAATGCGCAACAAATGTTACCAGTGCAAACTGGTTTGTACCGGTACGATGAATGAATGGTGCAAGATATTAACGATTAAAACCTTAACGGAAGTTAACAGAACTTAACGGAAGTTAATTTAGTCCGTTAACATGAAAAAACTTTTTAACGGATTAACGAGTGAATGACAAAGTTAGCTTCGTTATTAACGGATTAACGATTAACGGACTTGTGCCCACCTTTGGAAATTAGTGATGGAAGTGCTCGCAGACCAGATGCAGGAAATCCTTGATGCTCTCCAGGATATAAAAGTGAAGCAGGTTGAACATGAAAAAAACTTTGAAGGTTTTGACTGCCCCTCAAAACAGGCCATAGATTTACAGTGTAATGAAAGTTTCAATGATGACAACAATAAACTTGAAACCAGCAGACCTAATCAACTTTCCCAATTAAATGCCTTACGGAATAGCATAACTTTTATTGAAAAGAAGCATGCAATATCTTGAAACAAAATTGGACTACCTGGAACAGTATAGCAGATCAAACTGCCTTGTGGTTCATGTCACTGGCATTTTATCTTCAAATAACTACTCAGTTTTTGTGAATAATGTTGTTGACAAACTCAATACAGCCTTACAAATGACTGAAAAGCTCTCCCAAATGATGTTGACATTGCCCATTTTTTACCCTCTGCCGGCAAGAAAAATAACAAGGAGAGCCCACCAAAAAAACCGATAATTATTAAATTTGTTAGAAGAAGTATCAGAAATAATGTCTTCTTTTCTAAAAGGAAACTGGCTGGCACTGGAATGATGATCACAGAATCCTTAACAAAACGAAGAATGCGGCTTTTAAAAGAAGCACAACAAGAATTTGGTGTGGAAAACACCTGGACTGTAAAAGGAATATGTATGTGTCTATAAAAAAAAGCATTTGATTAAATGCTCTGAAGATATTGAAAATCTTGCAGTTTAAGAGTTAACTATTCCTGACTATGCAAAAGTACTTTATGCTTGAAAATTTTTGTTGACTAATATTGTCGTAGTTAATACTATACAATCTGAAATTAACACTGCGAGACTGATTTGTTACAAAAATTTTGGAAAAAAGTTTTTGCTGTAACCATTTACTTTGGTGCACCAAAATAATTTTTTTAATTCTTAAAATACCGATGTTTTACAAAAATTCTTGCAAGATCCTAGTTCAATCAATTAAAATAGATAAGAAGCAAAATTTCAACTGTAGACTTTATTGTTTGACTGAAGTAGTAATATTGGAAACTTGGAGTGTCAATTATACTTCCCCAAGTGGCGCCAATATATGAGTAAACTTGTTTGCTTAACATTAGTACATGTTTTGTTTGATTCAACATTTATTTGATTTAAAATATATTTGCTCCAAAGTACTGCAACAGAATCCTTTTTTTCCTGAATGCCAAATACTATGTAGTTATATCGTCCATGCAGCTGAATAACATCAAATTGAATATTTTCTTGTTGCTGATATAATCATGGAAGGCTTTACTTCACCGGAAATTTTTATCTTGTTTTGTATTAATTCTGAATCAAATATAACTCAAACACAAATGCCTACTCTAAAACTATTCCCAAATCAAACCCTAATCTCAACCCCTAAAAAGCAATTGAAAAAAGCGCATATGAATATTTCTCATTTACGTTTTTTTCTTTTTATCTTGAAAATTTTCGGTGAAATAGTCACTGCCTATTATTATTGCTGCTGTTGATATTGTTGACCTAGAATCAAACTCTGGTGGTGTTTTTTTCCTTTAAATCTAGATTTGGTCAAGAAAATTTTTGAATTTGGTCAAGATATTAAAATTTGATCAAGAACAAAATGAAAAATCTGAACCAATTATAAAAACATACTTGTAACTTTTAATCACATCTAACTACTTCTATTGTTAAGTAAAATAAAGTTGTTGTTTTTTTCAGGACAATAGTAATCTTAGCAACTTTGTTGTATCAGCATAACTCCAGGGTCCAGGCTCTGGTTAGCTTAGTAATTCTGGTACAGTCTTATATAATTTGTAAATGGTAAAATAACTACATCGTCATGTATTGCAATACCAATAGTCAGCAATTTTCTCTTTCCGTTAATATCAGATATAGTGCAGGTAAATACCATCTGTTTCACTAATGAACATATCTTATCAAAAGTTGCATTCTCCCCTTTGGTGTCACTATTATTACTGTTTTTGTTGACAAACTCTAGTGATTTTTTTTTCTTTGTATTTAAATTGTGTCAAGGGATCAACTTAGAAAAAGTTAAAGAAAAATTTGGCATTTGGTGATTAGTTCTCCTAGCATACTATTTTTTTATCACCATAACTTTGGTTAATCTTGATCTGTTGGTGTCTGTTACTTAACGTGAATAAGTCTTTTTTTTTGAATGGCATTTCCAAAAACACTATGCTAAAACCAAGTTGTGTTGTACTATAGCATTTCCCTTTTGTGTGCATTAATCGTAGAGGTAAATTGATACGTGAGTCACAGTATAAACTATTGTATTTTAAATCTTGAATTTATTGTCTGATATTTGCTGCCTCTTTTTAATTGATGACAATTCCAGATTTTGACAAACTATTTCTGTTCTCCAACCGTCTTCTGTTTCAAAGTTATTTCTTAATCGAACTGTACCTTTTGTCACATTTTAATTTCTTTACAGATGCCTATCAGGTATCCTTGTGTTTTGTGTAAAAAATCATGTAGATCAAACCAGAGGGCCATCTGCTATGACCACTGTCAAGACTGGGCGCATATCAAATGCACTGACTTAACATTGAAAGATTTCATGTCACTGGGAAATTCCCATGAACCCTATTTTTGCCAGTTATGCTATGAGAATATTTTTCCTTTTCAAAAAGTGGATAATGATACATTTCATGAACTTTTTGCTGATATCAAAACTAAAGTTTTTTCAGACCATAGATTCTCAGGTAAACATCAGAGATATTTCATCAAGTTTTTATCTGACTCCCACTAATATGAATGAGCAATATCAAGCTGCAAAACATTTTTTTACTGCATATTAATACTGGAAGTCTAGCAAAAAATTTAAACCAAGTAAAAGATTTACTCATTTCTATTGGCAAAATTCCTGACATTATTGCTATTTCAGAAACAAAATTAAGGGATGGTGGTTTCCATAATGTCAGCCTGGAGGGTTTTGAATTTGTGCATCACAACTCTCCTACAAATGCAGGAGGTGTTGACTTGTACATAAAACAGGGTATTAATTTTAACCTGATTACTAAACCTAATCTTAATATAGAAGGTTGCAAAGACATTTGGATTGATGTGAAAATGGATAACAACAAAAAAGTAGTTGTTGGAGCAACTTACAGACACCCCAAATCAAATTTTATTGATTTTCAAACCTCTTTTGTTAACACAATTGAGCTGTTCAATGCCTTCTCAGCTACCTATTATATAGCTGGTGATATTAATATTGACCTCTTAAAAAGTGATAAAAATGCCAATATTGCTGATTACGTTAACACTCTACATGGTATGGGGTGCTCTCAAGTCATAGCGAGTCCAACACAAATCACTGCTAACTCCTCATCACTACTAGATCATATTTATACTATCAACCACAAAAAACACATTCTTAGCCATGCATTATATTCTGACATATCTAATCATCTTCCAGTCTTGATAATGTCAAAAAACTTTAAACTGCGTAAATTACAATACAGATGTTACAAAAGAGACTGTAGTGGTTTTATTGAGGATGATTTTCTTTTAGAGATGTCAGAGTTTTGCAACGGTTTTCTGAATGTCAGTGATAGTATTTCAGCTGATGAACTATTGAATCAATTTATTTCACAGATAAAAAGCATAATAAATAAACACGCCCCCTTGAAACAAATGTCTCGCAAAGAACTAAAACTGAGACGCAAACCTTGGATAACTACAGACATAATAAGAGCTAGTAAGAACATAAATATACTATTCAAAGAGATGCTCAGAAATAAGACCTCCGACAATATTAACAAGTACAAAAAAAACAGAAACCTTCTAACCCACATGAAAGAGCTTGCCAAAAAAGCTTACTGTCAAGATCAACTTGAAAAAAACTGTCATGATACTGGATTATTATGGAAATCTATTAACGACATAGTTAAGTACAAACAAAAATCTTTATCTCTGCCATGTAAAATCATAACTTCGGATGAGCGTGATATATCCAATCCATGTGAAATTAGCAATGCTTTCAATGATTATTTCTCGACAGTAGCCAAATCACTATCTAATATTATTCCAAATCCATCAGAAGCATATGACTGTTCTCCTTCAACTCTGATAAAGAATACTTGCTATTCTTTCTTCTTGAAACCTGTAACAGAGGAACAAATATTATATCACTTGAGAAACCTCAACCCTTCCAAAAGCTCTGGCATGCAAGGCATTCCGATCAAATTTATCAAACCTGCCAGTATTTTATTAGCACCTGTGTTAACAAAACTCTTTAATATTGCAATTGAACAAGCCACTTTTCCTACAATTTTTAAAACAGCTGAGTGTTCCAGTTTACAAAAATGGTTCCAAATTAAACTGTAGCAATTGCGGGCCCATGTTCCTGTTATGCCCCTTCTCCAAACTTCTTGAAAATTGTATCTATGATCAGCTATATCATTATCGGAAAAGAAATCAACTACTTTATGAACATCAGTTTGGATTTAGAGAATTTATCTACTGAATTGGCTATAAATCAGATATATGAAGATTTTGTAAGAGGTGTAGAAAGTAAAGAAATAACATGCTCAGTTTTTTTAGACCTCAAAAAAGCTTTTGATACAGTTGATCATGATATTTTAATAAAAAAATTAAATTGTTATGGAGTTAGAGGTTTGCATCTAAAATTCTTGAGCAGTTACTTAACAAACAGACAGCAATATACTGTTGTTCATCAGGCAGAATCTTCCGTAAAGTCAGTGACTTGTGGTGTTCCTCAGAGCTCGACATTGGGGCCACTACTATCTCTCATTTATATCAATGATTTGCCCAACGCTTGTAATCTTCGCATTCGACTATTTGCTGACGATGCAAGTTTAACTATGTCGAACAAATCAAAAACGTTGTTAGAAAATCGTATGAATAATGAGATAATTAAAGTAGACGAATGGTTAAAAACTAACAAACTATCTCTAAACTATGACAAAACTGAATTTCTAGTAGTAATCAAATCAAAGTCTAAAGGTGGATCCTTAAATATAAGAATAGGAAAGAATGATATTGCTCAAGTCAAGCATGTAAAGTATTTGGGAGTAATAATTGATGAAGATCTCTCATGGAAACCACATATACATAATCAATGCTCAAAAATTGCCCATGGTAACTGGGCATTAACAAATTTAAGAAAATATGTTAATTTATCCACTCTAAAGTGTGCTTATTATGGACTGATCTATTCTCACCTTCAGTACTGTTCTTCCTTATGGGGACAGGCAAACAAAACCTCTCTAAAACCTGTTCAAACCCTTCAAAACAAAGCTCTAAAAATTATGACCCATACCCGTTTGCCTCATTCTGCTTCCCCTCTATTCCAAACATAACAGTTGTAAAAATTTAATGATATTGTGAAGTTGCAATTAGCTAAAATTATGCATTCTGTTCACAATAATAACATTTCAAATTTGTATTTTGGTTTCTCCAAGGTCGAAAAGTTTCATCATTATTGCACTAGATTTTTTACAAAGTCAAACTTTGTCCAAACTTCTGCAAGCTGAAAAAGGCAAATCAACCATTTCTTTCTCAGGCCCAAAAATATGGCGTGAGATACCCAGTGATATGAAAAATCTTTCTAATAACTCCTTTAAATATCAATATAAGAGACAATTGCTTAACTGCTATACGGAATGATTAGTGATAGAAAATTGATTGGCTTATTATTTGCATTTGGTCTTCTGTTTTGCTTTTCTATTTATTTATCATTATTTTTTTTTTGTTATTAATTTATTTATTTATTTATTTTGTTTAGTTTGTTTATGATTTTTTGTTTTTGTTCTCTTTTTTTCTTCTGATTTTTTTTGCTAATTATTCTGTGTGCTATGTTTGTTTTTTATTATGTTCCTTGTTTAATATTTGCTAAAACATGATATTTTTATTTGAAAAATCTCCAAATTTACAAATGTAATTGGCATCAAAAGTATTTATTAAAATATTAACCTTTAGTAGGGTGGCAGCTGACACTGATGACCGTATGGTCTTTTTGTTGTCTCCCATTTTTTTTTGTATTTATCTGTGAAGTGCTTAAATTTAGTATGAATAAATAAATCTGAATCTGATATACAGTAGACTCCGCTTAACTGGCTCACGGATGACTGGATCATTCGGCTGACTAGATCATTTTTCTAAGTCCCAAATCACATGGGCATTTTCTATGCAAAAGTACGCCGCATATCTGGATCACTATTTCGGAAAACTGGATCACTTTTACACTGAAACTTACCATAAAATCCTCTATTTCGAATGGCACGTACCTCAGTCATTGTATGATCACACGCTAAAACATGCTTGCGCCACGCATTGATTATGCGTGCAAGCGGCCGTAGCAATTATACGTCACAATTGTCACATGCAGCATTGAAGCCCAGCAGGCTCAAGTGCAAGCTCAAATGCAAGCGCAACAGGCTCGAGCCGAGGCTCAGCTAAAACTAAAGCTTAGCTTAGCGGAAATACAAGCTAAGGAGAAACGTTTAGCACTTTCTAATCCTGGCTCAGTTGTGAGTAGACGCTCATTGCCAGTAAAGGTACCAGGTCAAAATCTGTCAGTTCTTCGCCACCCACAAAGCCATGCAGGAATTTTGCAGACACAAATGGGTGAGCAAAAGGATGCGATATTCTCTCATTATTCAGACCATCATATGCCTTCTTCCAGTCATCAATTGACAAACATAAGTAGGGAAATTCTCACTTCAGAACCACCACGCACAGCTATAGGTCGCTTTGATACCGGCCATCGCCCACACCAACCCATCACAGCTCTTACTCAACATGCACAGTTTGCACACACATCTCACACTCAGGAAAACGTTTTTGATGCACATTGCAATGAGAATGCAGTACGCCATACACCTCAAACACCACCTGGGGATCTTAGTCACAACGAGGCTTATGCTGAGCCGAATCCACTCTTGACAAATCACACACAACACCGCAGTTTGGCTCGTACACGACCACTTAAAACACAGAAGCTTGCTGTGGATCTCAATAACGTGTACCGTGAATCACAACCCGCACATGACGTTGCACTGCACCGCAGTGGAATTTACGCACAGAACAATCAGTCTGATGCAATTAAGAAGTCTGATGCACTCCATAATGATCACCGGTATACACCTTCATCTAATAACACTCAGACACATTTCCAAGACAAAAACCCTCACGTCAGTCCTCAGGAGTACCAACTTCTGCTTGAAGAGGCTCGTGAAATCCGGTTTACCGGAAAAAAGTTACCTTTCATTTTTTACTACAACCAAATCATTAAACTTTTGGATCGTTGCCCTGATCGAAATCGCAAGATGGACCTCTTGCGTGCCTCATGCCAAGAGGAGGCTCGAGAAGCTGTCGCTACCCTTGTACCCCCTGTACTGGGATGGGGTGTTGACAAGCAAATTCAGAGAGCACTAGAGGGGCTTCGACTGCGTTATGGTTGCAACAGCTTTCTGTCTGAACCGCTAGTAAAGCGAGTTCGCTCGGGTCCGAAACTTCACGGGATTAATCTTTCTGTGTTGGAAACCCTAATATCAGATCTGAACGATTGTGAATTGTATGCGAGAGCACATAAACAGATTGATTCACTAGACAGCTCTTTCATAATTGATATCGGTGAACGTCTTCCGAATTTCTTCAAAAATCGTTATGCCGACTATCTACAAGATCGATATCACAGTTTGGACAAGCCTACATTTGACTCTTTCAAGTCCTTTTTGAATCGTGAACTGGAACGAATCAACTCAACATTCGCTCAACGGTTCTTAGGGCTAGCACATGACCGTTCAGACAAGTCACATGCACCAGCTAAGCTCAGAGTGCATCAGGCAAGCATTTATGTGAAAACAGAACCCAACAATTACAGACCTTCACCAGTGACACAACACTCTCAGTCTCATACACGACAACTCCCTGTGTGTTTTATTTGCTCTACCCCGAGTAAAACAAACCGACATTTGCTTAATGAATGCAACTCATATAGGAACATGACATTGCAACAACGCTATGATAGTATCAAAACGGCAGGTCACTGCATTAATTGCTTGCAACAACATGACTTGAAAGATTGCATACACCATTGTAAATGCAGACATTGTGGCAAACACTACCAACACAAGCACACAACTTCTCTTCATGCTCTGTACACACCTGTACTTCCCCCAGGAAATGCAAGTAACCATGGGGCCGCCACATCTTTCCATCTTCCTGCTGGGAGACCTCGTGGGGCCGCCAGCTTTTCAAATCATCAACCTGAAAAGAGTCGAGGGGCTGCTGGTCCGTCTTTCCTGGTGCAATCGGCCGATGCTCTGAGCCAAAATGATGCAAGGGATGTCCCAGTCAAGAAGCAGGTACTAGGCTTACATACCAGAAAGGCGGGTGTACTTACGCGCATTTCGGCTATAAGGGTCATTAATCCTCAGACAGGAAATAGCTTGAATGTATATGCTCAACATGACTCGGGCTCCGAAGTAACAATTGTGTCTGACTCACTTGTGAATGAACTTGGTTTGAAAAGTGAAGGAAGCTCTCGGATAATTCTGCACACAGTGACTGAAAGAAAAGAATCCGACTTTCACTATGTTTCCTTTGATGTAGAAGCTCAACACAATGGCGACCATTTTAACATTCCACAAGCTTGGGTCATGAATAATTGGTCTGATGACAGTTACACATTACCACATGACTATGATCTTTCCGAGTATTCTCAGTTTGATAATGTAGAATTTGAGGTGTTACCAGATCGGAAGTGTGTCGATATACTTCTTGGGCGTGACAATTGCCATGTTATGACAGCCCTAAAAGAACGCACAGGACGCCATGGAGAACCCCATGCTATCAAAACTCCGATTGGGTGGGTGGCATCGGGAGGATCAGGCAAGACTTATTCTTATCATTCAATGCGAGTATCAGTCAACACAAACTGTGAATCGAACGAAGAGAAGATTCTTGAACTGCAGCAAGTAATTCGGGATATGACACTTGAAAATGACGAGACCCAGCTATCAAGAAGTGACCGAGAGGCTCAGCAAATTGTGGAAGGCTTCAGCACTACGGTTGTAGATGGAAGATATCAAATGCCTATCCCGTTTAAAGGAAACGTAAAAGACTTGCCCTACAACTTTCCCTTGGCAGCAAAACGGTTATCTTTTCTTCGACGCCGAATGCTGCTCCAACCGGAGTATGGGCAAGTGTTGACCGAGGCTATAACTGAGCTCAGGCAAAACAAGTTCATAAAACCTGCCGATAGAGAGTCCAGCAATCAAATAAACTATCTGCCATACTTTCTGACCACTCAATCCAAACCCAGAGTTGTATATGAGGGGTCTGCTACTTATGAAGGTCGCTCCATCAACAGTTGCATTCACTCGGGACCAGACCTTCTCAATTTACTCGCAAATGTTTTGGCTAAGTTTAGAATGGGCCAATATGCTTTAATGGCAGATATAACAAAATGCTTTTTCCAGATATCACTCCCTGAACACCAACAGGATCTTTTCCGAATTCTCTGGTACAAAGATGACGACATAAGCAAGGGAGAATTACAGCCATATAAGTTTACGAGGCATGTGTGGGGAATCGTCAGCTCACCATACATAGCAAGTGTAGCAATCCGCAAAACGGCTGAAGAGAACCCCACGAATGCGTCTTCTTATACCACCGACACGATACGAAATTGTATGTACATGGACGATTTGCTTTTTAGCACTGATATGCTGGATAAAGCCCGACTAGTCGCATCAGAATCTGTCAGACTGCTTGCCAGTAGAGGCTTTAAACTGGTTAAATGGACAGCCTGTCGAAAGGCAGTACCTGTCATTGTTGAAATGGAGGAGGCAGTTTTGGCACCCTCAATCAGGACCTTGGACTTAAAAACTGAGGAGCCACTTCCTGATCTCAAAGCGATGGGGTGCACATGGAATGCAGAAGAAGACACTCTGAAGGTTCACTTCTCTGTTTCCAAGCCTCAACACTACACAAGACGGGGCTTGTTAAGTCAACTAGCCAGCAATTATGACCCTTTGGGTCATTGCGCTCCCTTATTTTTGAGAGAGCGTCTCATCTTACAGCAGTTGGCTATAGAGAGAAAATCATGGGATGAACCAATCACCCAAACTCATGTTAAAGCGTGGAATCGTTGGCGAACCACTCTAGAAGAGTGGAAAGATCTTACTATACCTAGATGGTATTTTGCGACCTCATCTTTTTCTGATGACGACGTTAACGCAGAATATGAACTTCATGTCTTTTCTGACGCTTCCAATGAAGCTTATGGATGTGTCGTTTACTTGCGGAAGCAAACACAAACTGAAGTCGGCACATCGTTCGTGTTTGGGAAGAGCCGTGTCGTTTTAAAACACCAGCAGAGTTGGCCAATCGCCAAAAAAGAATTGTTTGCTGCCGTCATATCTGTAGACCTGATGTCTCAAGCTCAGAAAGCACTTCAACTGCCCCATTGCCAGAAGTTTTTCTGGTGCGATTCAAAAGTTGTGATGCAGTGGATCTCGAACCCAGATCTTTGCCTAGACAAATTCACAGCTCGACGAATTGATCGCATTCTACTATATTCCCAATCAGAGGAATGGCACTTTTGCCCAACGTTACAAAACCCAGCTGACGTGGCTACACGCCCAATTGCCCGATCTGCTTCTGGTCGAATTCAGCTATGGTTGCAGGGACCATCGTCTCTAAACGAGCCTGGCCAGTGCATTGCGATGCCTCATGTCGCTGTGCATCAGGTACACGTGTTTTCAGCCAGGTCAGTAAGGGGGACACTTTTGGATGTCATTAAAGCTGCACCCAGTTGGTACATACTCAAAAAGAGAACAGCTCATTTAATGGCTTTTGCAAAATACATCAAACAAAAGGCGGACAAACAGCCAATTCAAAAGCCAACAATTGACGCAAAGTGTCTGAGCACCTCCTTGCTTCAGTTGACTCAATATGTTCAAAACGAATGTTTTGGCAGTGTGTTTAAAAGCCTGTCAGAAAACTTTCCTGATTCTTTAGAAAAAATTATCAAGCAGCTGACTTCTCAGCATGCTTTATCTGAAGCTGAACAAAAAAATCTCGCAGACTTGCGATCTTTGCGATGCCTCAGGCCATACGTTTCATCCGACGGCATACTTCGCATTGAAGGAAGACTTGAAAAAGCCGCACTTCCTACTGACGAAAAATTTCCAATTGTTCTGCCATCTAGACATCCTTTTACTCGCTTACTTGTGCTTCATTGCCATGAAAGATGCGCTCATGGGGGTACCCAATACATGTTAATGCTTACAAGAAGACAGTTTTGGATCATCAAAGGAATATCTGCCGTGAGGCACTACACGAACAAATGCAATGCCTGCATCATCAGCAGAGCACATCCCATACGGCAACTTATGGCAGATCTCCCTGCTTGCAGAATGGCTATCAACAAAAAGCCATTTGCACACACTGGATGTGACTATTTTGGACCCATCCTTTACAAAGAAGCGAGAAGTGAAAGAAAAGCTTGGGGTCTACTTTTCACATGTCTAACTGTCCGGGCAATTCATGTAGAGATTGTGACGTCTCTGGACCTGAATAGCTTCATTTTGGCTTTCTCCAGCTTCATTGACCTCAGAGGCCCAGTTTCAAACCTGTACTCGGACAATGGGACAACCTTCAAAGCTGCAGCAAATGTGTTGCCAGAACTTCTGCAATCTTCCGGACTTCAGTCTTTTTTCAGACATCAAGGTTTGACCTGGGAGTTCATACCTCCTTACAGTCCTTCCCAAGGCGGAGCCTGGGAATCACTCATTAAGGTGTTTAAACGAACGCTCACAAACACAGTTAACTTTATACATCGCAAACCCACACTTCTGGAGCTTCAAACGTACACTTCGAACGCTACACGTTTGGTAAACGATAGGCCTCTCACTGCACAAAGTGATGACCCACTTGACTACAACGCAATCTCACCGTCATCACTCCTCACACCATCGCTTGATCCAGTTTTGCCGATTGGTCAAGTGCACGATAGGGATCACTTACGCCGTGACTACAGATACAATTGCTCGCTGGCTCAACAGTTTTGGTAGCATTGGGTTAAGTTCTATCTTCCACAGTTACAACGTCGTAAGAAGTGGTTCAAACTCACACCTAACCTTCGAGTCGGCCAGATGGTATTGGTTGGGGGACCCGGAGAAGTTAACAAACGAGGTAATTATCGCCTTGGACGTGTTGCTCGCGTACATCCGCAGTGGCGTAGAGGTAGAGCGATTGTACGCAGAGCTGTTATTACGGTTCCTGTTTTTGATGAGACTACCGGAAAGCACCAAGTTACTGAAATAGAGAGAGATCTTTCTAAGATTGCTCCTCTGGATTTTTGTGAATAATGTTTTGTGTTTATGTTTACATTTTTGCGTAAGTCACCACACTTGAATTGCTGATTTATTTTTGTTTTTGTTATGCTGTAAATGGTGCTCGTGCATTACTAGACACCGCTGTGCTTTTCACTCATACCCGCGCTCAAGCTGCGTCCTTTAGACTGTTGTGACATTATGAGCCGGAAGATACCCTCCTCCTCATAATGGGGGCCGCTTATGTTCCGGACGCACCCTTTGGCTGTGTTTAAGTTCTTTAATTAATTGTTATTATTTCAATGCCTTACTGTGACGTAACAACTACACTTGACGCAGTATGTGTTTAGCAATAGCCTATAGGCAGTTGACGGGAGACTAGCGTCAAGTAGACCCAGGAACAAATAAGTTGTTCTTTGCTCGGAAATGCTTGAATAGGAAGGCTCAAAAAGGCCCAATAATACTTGAACTGTTGCTGAACATCAGTCGAGGATAACTCTGTTGCTCAAACGTAGTGAAACAATAATTTGCGTACATCTTGGTGGGTTTTCAAGTTTAGCCTATATGAGTGTGGTGACGACAATTAGTGAAGGTTAACATCGTGTTTGGATGATCAATAGCGAAAGGATTTCCTTATAAATTTTCGAGTGAATCTGGACTGTCGTTGTAGAAGTTTAGTAGGTCTGCTGCTTCGACGCCAATGACCCGGTCGAGAACTCAACATACATTCGCCAGCATTCGCGACGGACCAGATTGTAAAATGTAACTTCCAAAACACAGAAAGACCATCATAGTAATAAATAGTTCCTTACAATCAGCTCAACAGCGTCAATCCGTGTTCTAGAAGCGAGTGAATAAAAAGAAATGTAAATTACACGCAAAATATTAACGGACTTCATTAACTTCCGTTAATTAAAGCTGAAAATAACGGATTAACGTTAACGGAGGTGTGAAAGTTGTTAACGGACTAGTGGTTAACGAAGCTAACGTTTTGCGTTAACTTGCCCACCTATGAAATTTAGTAATAGTAACTCAACTTTTTATATTCTGGTTGATTTGAACATTAATTCTTCCTCAATTAATCGATCCCCATCAGCTAAAAGATTTCTCAATACGTTGCTCTCTTGTGGCGCTTTTCCTCTTATTACAAAACCAACCAGAATAACGGATAATTCGGCAACAATTATAGATCACATAATAACTAATGATTATGAACACTGCATCATTCCTGGTATCGTAAAAACAATTGAAATTAGTGACCACCACCCTATATTATGTCAAATTGACGCGATACGATCTTCTCGAAAATCGGAGTCTAGACAATCCTTTTATCGCGATAAATCAAAATTTAATCCGAATGTTTTCAATGATAATATGAATGATAACTTAAATGATTTTTTTATCCAATTATCCTCTATAACTAACAAAAACTTCAATGAAATATTTAACATGTTTGTAGACCAAATAAGGCAAGTTGTCAACAAACATGCCCCTTTAAAAAAGGTCTCTCGAAAGCATAAAAGACTGCAGAAAAAACCTTGGTTGACAACAGAACTTCTGAGTTCTATTAAAAGCGGTGAATCATCTAGCCAATTCCGGTGGTTTACAAGAGCTAAAATTGAAATATAATTTTTATATTTTTTGTTTTGATTTTGGGGCTGCGTTTGCAAAGATATTCAATAAATACAAAAAAATGTCCCCCCAAAATTTGTACATAGACTTATGCATCTTTCACAATCCTTCCACAATCCTTCTCTAATTTTTTACAAAGGTAGGTCAAGTCAACATTCGTACAGCAAGATTTTTTTCTAACCCCAACAATTTATATATACCTTGCTATAAAACTAACAGGATTCAGCGAAGTATCAAATATCAAGGTGTAAAAGTTTGGAACTCAATTCCAGTTGAAATTCAAAATCTATCCAAGTTACGCTTTAAAATTAAATTGAAATCACATTTAATGCAAGCTTATCTAAAAGAAATAAATTGATTTTATCTTGAACATTTGCGGTAAACTGGTCAGCATTCAACCTGATCACGACCTTGTATCCGTCTGTTCTATATTAAACCGTTAAAAAGCAATCCGGGTGGCTGCTCTACTTGAAGACCGAGAAGGTCCCTTTGCAGCCTCCCAGTTTCCATTCGTGTTCCTAATTTGCTTGTGAAATTCTTGACTTTGTTTTTTGTTTGTTTTTTGACACGAGTGGCGACAAATAAACTTCTGTTATCTGAAATATGGGAGAGTTTTCTTTGTGCTTGGGAAAAAGACATGAAGAAGAAGAATCGAAAAATCTTACTGTTAGCAGATAACTGCTCAGCTCACACACAGGTCACAGGACTGAACAACATTAGAGTGGAATTTCTTCCACCTAATACAACCTCTGTGCTGCAGCCTTGTGACATGGGAATCATTTGTGCTGTCAAGGCAATTTTTCGCAAGGCCATGTGTCGACAAGTGCTGCGGCAAATGGATGAGTCAGTCACTGCCACTGCATGCGAACTGGCCAAAAAAATCACTCTTTTGGATGAGATTCTGCTTATGAAGGCATCCTGGGAAGAAATTGACTCAGTTACAATTAGAAACTGCTGGGTTAAGTCTGGATTAAAAATGGATCAGCATGAAAGACCTGCTCACACTTCGCAATTAAATGCAGTTCCTTCTGAGCTACCAATGAACCAAAAGCAATGGGAAGATTTCGTCAAAGCTGATGATGACCTGGAGGTTACACATGTTCTTGATGAAGATGAAATCGTGAATATTGTCCGAGCTCGCCATGAAGAAGAAGACGAAGAGGAAGAAGGTGATGACGATGAAGATAAGGAATCTATTCCAAGTGTTGCAGAGACCCGCAAAGCTTTGAGTGTTCTCACAAGGGGCCTGCTGGGACGAGGTTTCGTTGACAATGAAAATCTGCTGACGAAGCTTGAACGAGCATCCAGTCATGTTCTCACAGCAGACTTGAAACAATCTACTCTGTGTCTTTTTTTTCCGCAGCATTAAGTGTTTTTTACAATAAAACAACTTGATTGTCTTTGATCTTAAAAATACGCAAATTTTCGGCTAACTGGATCATTCGCTACTGGATCAAAAGCTCTCTGTCCGAAGTTATCCAGTTAGGCGGAGTCTACTGTATTAAGTTATGAAATATGAAATTTTGTTGCTATTTTTCAATTAACTTGATACTAAAAGCTTCACTAATTCCCCTCCAAAGAAAGACTATTGCAAACACAAGTCACACTCCAGTATTATTCAATGAAAAAGCTAACCAAAAATACAACGATTTGCCAATCAATAGTCAAGAGCGGCCGTGCTTGCTCTCAAAAATGAACAGTTCAAGGTAATCGTGTTAAGCTAATATTTTATCAGTCTGTCGGTGGTAGATAGCCGATACGATTTATCGCCTTCACCCTGATATCAGCCGATAGATATCGGCTGACCGATATATCGGTATATAGGATGACCAATATACTGCAGCTATATAGGCATGTAAAATATTCCATTTCAAGATGCACGCACTTATTATTCAGCAACTATTAGGTTTTAGACTTTTACAAATAGTTGAGTTGTATTGCAGACACTGTCAAGCCAATAGGTTTGTCCTACTGTCATGTCAATAAGATAGTGAAATCAAAAGTTTTTATATTCTGCAATTACTTTTCAGAATTGTAAATTAGGACTGTATTTGCAAGTTTTTATTGTAAACAAAATACAGTAACTGTGAGGACTTGAAATCTAACAAATTTATCAATGATATGGTACTTTTGGTCCAGACTCAAAGAGACTTATTGATGAAATTATGAAGCAATGTTGATCTTTAATGCTCAAAGATTTCAAGGATGATAACCATCTAACAGTGGCATTGTCAGGTTTTTAAGGTTAGTTATGTGTATTCCTAGATTGGCAATCTCTACCAGCTATTTGAGCTTTTATTTAAAAAAAAAACTTTAAACGTTTTCATAGTGAAAATAAAAAAACAGACGTGGAAGTTTTATCTAAATCATTTGCTTTTATTTAAAATAATCATTTAAAATTAGCAGTGGGCCAAAGAAAATTTGTAATGCATTTAATCTACACGGTGCGGTTTATGCTAGATAATAATTATAGAAGCCATTTATCGATACTACGACAGCACGCCAATTAACAATTATATGTTGCAGTTTGCTGTGCCTTATGGTCTAGAGAATGCTGTAGTGATATCTTTGCTAGAATTAGTTTTGATAGAATAAAGTGTTCTTTTTGTAGTGTTAGAAAAAGTTTGTTTTTTTGCTTTAATTTTGCTTACTTGATTTGATACCTTTGTTCTGTAATGTAGTACCGATACTTTTATGATACTTAATTTGACCAGTTTGATGCAAGAAGATTTGACGCAGTAGCAATGTTGCTAGGGTTTTGTGTCAAACATCTTTCGGGTCTCGTTCGGGCTAAGATTAAAGTTGGCCAAGTTGATCGTCTTGTGTCAACTGGTTGCCTCTAAAAATTTTCGACTCTTCTCTGAGTGCTAGTGTTTTATGCATAATTGGTCCGTTTTTTGATATGTCTACTGCTACTGATGGTTTTGGACACTTTGCAGAATTTTGAACTTTTTTTGGTAGGAGTAATTATTTTTTATTTTACTCTAGGTTCTCCAATGAGTAGAAGATAAATGGAAAATTTTTGGAACTGCATGGTTGAAAAATTGAAAACCAGAAGTAAAGCCATCAAGCTCCATTAATGTTTGTTGTGTATTTCTACAACATGCTTCATGGTCATCACACCCTACTTGAAATTGATCATGGTTTGGGTAAAGTTCTGTTGACTAACAATATAGCATTTTCACCTTTAGAGATAAGAGTGAAAAGCAGAAGTAAAGCCATCAAGTTTCAAGTTTATCATGACTCATTCAACTACAACAATTGGACAAAAATTCCAATATAAAGACCAACAATCATTATTGCATATCACCGGAGCAGTCTATCAGTTATCATGTACTTGCAGAAAATCGTACATTGGCCAAACTAAAAGAAATCTTAAATTCCGTCTCAACGAACACAAACCATCCAATTCCTATAAAAGTGACATCAGCAAACATCTACTAGAAAATTTCTCTCATCTAATTGACTTCAATCAACCAAAAATTCTAGCACGTGACAACAATTGGCGCAAGCTCAAAATCAAAGAAACTCTTTTCATTCAAAAATTACAACCCCAGTTAAATATCGATGAAACTTTTCACCCGCTGTTTTTATTTAACACTTAGTTTGACTGGACAATTTAATTAAACTGCTTTGTAGTTCTCTGCATTCGCATGACACTACGTGTTTGGCGGTGCGAAACTGCATCGCTACCACCATAATGATAATATCTGATGTCTTGTCTCGCTCTAATTGTGATGGAAAGCGATCGTTGTGTCACAGTTAGTTACTTGTGCCGCGTTATGCAGAAAGTTTTCCAACAGTGATTTCTCGTATTTTCGCTTATGTTTCCGGCTTATTACAGTAATTCAGTACGGTTTCACTAATTTAATTTTAATTTTAAGGTAACAGTTAGTAACTAAGAATAATGTTTAGTTTGTTTTTTTAACTCTGAAGATGCTATAAGTGTTTAGCGAAACGTCAGTGATCAAAATGTATTCCTGCATTTTGGCTGTACTTTTTATTCTTAGAATCGTTAAGCGTTCCCACCTGTTTGCTCCTAAAGCCACCAAATTTCATTAATGTATGTACTGTATTTCTTCAACATGCCTAGTGGTCAACACACCGTAATGAAAATTGCTCATGGTTTGGGTTAAGTACTGTTGGCTGAATTTGTGACATTTTCTTCTTTTCCCACCATGAAATCAATCAAGCCGTAGATGATTATTAATGCTTCATAGAGTTTCTGCTTGACTTTTTCAGGGTCCAGGCATTTCTCATTTCCAAGTTTTGTAATCGAAATGTTGATGATGTATAATAAAATATCTGCTTTCTGAGACTGATTGGACATTGATATCATTTTTAATCCTTTGGTTTTTAATTGGACATTGACATCATTTTTAATCATCATTTTTAATTCTTTGCAACAAATTTAGTTTATTGAGTTTTTGAAAATATTGAACGCAGTTGTATCTCAAAAGTTGCAATATCTGTCTTATTGAGAGAATACAAAAGTTCCTCCTCTGAGTACTGTAAACTTATTGAATGTTCTAGTCGCACAATCAATTTTCTGCAATTTCAGTGGTAATAATATTACTGTAGTGTAGGGTAGTTAAAATGTTTTAGCTATTATAGTTCGCCCTATGTTCGTTTTATGCTTTGTGAAAGTGCAGTTAGCTGGGGATCTGTGAGACAGGCCCGGCGCCACGGGGGGGCATTCCGCGGGGGCTGTGCCCCCCAAATGACTGCTTGTGCCCCCCAAACGAAAATTGACTAGCGAGGACTGTGCACCGAAGAAATTAAGCGGCTCGGGGTTACTGGAGTGCAAATCGAGGCCCAAATTGGTGTTTGCCACCGCTATTTTTGTAATTTTTGTGGACTGACACCGGATTTCATGACATTTTATGGGATGAAGACTTTTTTTTTTTGGAGATCACCTGTTTTCGGCCGAAAAAAACGTTTGAATTTCTGATTTCAGTGGGAAAATTTCTCTGAATTTTGTTCTTCACCTTGTTCATTGGATTCAGACTGGGATAAATTTCTCGTGTCCTCGTACCCCTCTTGAGTTCACATAAATAAAATTCTCGTGCCCCCCCAAAATTTATTTCTGCCCCCCAGTCATGCTATCCTGGCGCCGGGCCTGCTGTGAGATTTCTCTCAATCTTCGGCTAATGCTAGGGTAAGCATTTCTCCGAATAAGTTTAGGTTTGGGGGATGAGGGATTGAATCCAAAACTTTTATTATCAAATTCTTGTGTGTTACTGTGATACAAAACTACCAGAGTGGTAGTAAAAAAAAGCGTTCAGTAGAAGCGTTTGCGTGAAAAAACTGAAAAGATGAATACTGCAACAAGCATGTCAACAAATATTTTAGTTATGAAATTAGGAGTTATAATGCAATTGAATCTGATTGATTACAAGGAGTTAACGCAAACCGCTTGGGGGGAGGAGTCAACACAATAATAGGCTTAATAAAATGCGTGTTGTTTTTGCACTAGGGATTAAATGCGGAAAAGATTGTAGTTGAATGTGATATTGCATCACTTAATTACGCATTATTCGCGCAGTCAAACCGTTTGACAATTCGAGAGGACAACCTATACCTGCATGCTACGCATCATGCACCGTCTATTGTGTTTCCAGGGGTGGACTGGCTAAAGTTTATATAAAAGTTGATATGGGAGCAGTAGCGTAGCCAGTGGGGGCGGGGGGGCTATAGCCCCCCATTGGCATGTCGACCAAAATGCAGAATGGAGAAAAAACACTACGTTTTTAGCACTTTTGAGACTGTTTTATGCACTGAATGGGACTAAATAGTGATTTAAAACATCTTTTGAAACTTATGTTCAGAGGGGGGCTAATTTGTCAAAAATAAAATCAACAAATAAATGAAAACTTTGAAAAATGGTAAAAAATAAGCAATCAAATTTGAGCGCAAGTGCAAAAATGCTAAACATAGGTGTCATCAACAAATATACTATAAACTAAGAAATAGGGGGGGCTATTCGGCTATTCAGTAGGCCTATTAGTTAATTACCAATTATTTCTTTCAAATCTTTTTTCATTAGCCCTCCCCCAATTATTTTTCTCTATAAACTGTATACGAAATAGATTACTCCGTGTGAATTTTATTGAAGTATTCGATTTTATAATTTGCCAGCATCTAAACAAGAGAACTTACATTTTACCATTAGCCACCTCCCAAATAGCCCGTTTATGCCACCGGTTTAATCTTGTTTGCACTGTTAATTTCTAAGCCACGTTTTAAAAGCATTATTTTTTAATCAAAATAGCCCTAAAATGAAGTTATTTTTGCAAAAAAATGTAAAAATTTCGAGCGCTGGGGGCTCCGTCCCCAAACCCCCAGTCTCCGGTGGCTGGGGGCTCCGCCCCCAGAACCCCCAAGCAGCCCCCCCATTGCGAATTTCTGGCTACGCGCCTGTATGGGAGAGAGGCGAAACACGCTCAAAATTTGTCTTAAGCGGACACGGGACAGAGGTGTAGTCAGGGGCACAAAGCTCGAGACCAAGGACACAAAAAAATATTCGAGGCCAAAGACAGCCCTTTCGAGGACAGACCTTTTCTAGGGCAAGGACACAGGCACAAGTGTCCTCCAAAAAAAAGATAGTAATAATACGGTCTTCTGAAATTTTTCCAGGTGAGCTAAAAAAAAAATCAAAAAATCTCCCAAAAAACAAATTTTTCTACAAAAAACGATCTACAAAATTTTAAGAATTCCAAAAATACTACTGTCCTCTAGCTGAGGACGGCAATTTTCGAGAACTTGAAGCTTTTAGGCCAAGGACTTCAAAATGTGTCCTCGAGGACTTCACCTCTGTAAACGGAATGTAACAGTAGAACGGAAAAGCAGTTGAAAGCTGAAAACAAAATGTACCCTGCAAAATATTGCGATCAGATCTTTTCACCGAGTCACCCTCCGCTACGAGGAGTTCGAAAGAGGAAGAACCGGACCTTTGAAGCCAGCCTCTAGTGCCCATCAGTGCGGCCCGGCGGCACAGGGGGCATTCCGGGGCCGTGCCCCTCCAAGCGAGGACTGTGCCCCGAAGAAATTAACACGCTCGGGGCTACTGGAGTGCAAATCGAGGCCTAAGACTCCCAAACTGGTGCTTATCGTCCTAGAATTCGCGAGCAAGAACTGTTTTTCGTAGTTTTTGTGGATTCACACCGGATTTCATGAAACGTTGGGGGAGAAGACCTTTTTTTTGGTCCTCACTTTAGAATTTGTGGAAAATCGCAAGATGACTACAAAAATTTGTGGACATTTTTGAACTGAAGACCTTTCTTTTATTTGGTCTTCACTTTAGGATTTGAGGAAAATTGCAAGAATTTTGAGATGAAAACCAGAGTTTGTGGAAATTTTTGAACTGAAGACCTTTTTTTTTGGTCTTCACCTTTTTCATTTGATCCACACTCTCGAATTCACTTTAATAAACTTCTCGTGCCCCCCAAAATTCATTTCTGCTCCCCAGTCACGCTATCCTGGCGCCTGGCCGGCATCAGTGGCCTATGAGTTAATTTTTGTAATTTTGTTGCATTCACCAAGTTGCTTTGGCCAGGAGATAGCAAAGGAACCTTTTGGTCTTCGAGTTAAGCTGCCACGTCTTGTCTACCACACATTGTGGAGTCTTCACGCTGTCCCTTTTCATTGCTAAATGCTAAGCAAGAAATCGAATCCAGATCTAGCATATCAGTAACAGACGCTCGATCACTGATTGGTGCAAATTTTTTTTTTTCTTTATCCAACAAAACCTTCGCTATTTAATAGCCACCACAACACTTTTGATTGGCCATACGTTATGTTGTTTTGTGATGAAGGTTGAAAAAAATTTACGTTTAAATTATCAAAAAGACAATACTACAAAAAGAAAATACCTGACCCAAATTTAACCAAAACAACAAAGATTTGTAATAAATCTCTGATTTCCGTTATCCAATTCAGCACAATATTATGGCTACCTGCAGAATACGCTGTTAAGCCGCTACGCTCGTAAGCGCCATTTTGTATAGTGTAGACACCTTCGACGTACGAGCGTAAAAACTTTTGTAATTTTGTACAAACAGTGTAGGCCGGCCCTAAAGAGTGCTTCAAAATCTCGCAATCGATTCAAGCAACTTGGCAAGCGAAAATGACGTTACCCAGCTCGTAGAGTTCAGATGCACGTGCAAAAATAACCTTTTGTCTTAAGCAAGTATTTCGTTCGGTAGCGCCTCTTAAAAATTCTCGTTATTAATGCGATATTAATTAATGTTAGATTAATGCGAGCGAGGAAAATTTTGTCATGTGGGCCAGATCTCAGTCGCAAGAGTTGTTAGCCGAAAAATAAGCAAAACACAACTATCTTAATTAAATAAGATATTCCCCAGAAAAAAGTTTTTGGAAACTCTGAGTTTTGTTCTTCCCGCCAAAACCACAGTTCTCTGACCTATTAGGCCCATTAGGCCTACTGTGGTTTTGGCAGGAAGAACAACACTCAGAGTTTCCAAAAACTTTTTCCGGGGAACATCTTTTTGTATTTGTTGAATATCTTGGCAACCGCAGCCCCAAAATTAAACCAAAGAAATATCAAAAATTATAGTTCAGTTTTAACTATTGTAAACCACCGTAATTGGCTGGATGATTCACCGCCTTTAAACCTAACGTTGTTTGCCAAAATTAGTTGCAAGACTTGAGAGACTGCTTTTCTTCGCGCCTTGTATTCTACTCGCAACTTACAACCTTTGAAAATAAACAAGAATGATTACACATTTTCGTAACGTAAATTGTATCAACAACAAAATTTCGGGCTTATGAGCATAATTTCTGGAAAATAAGCTTTTGGGGAAATATAATTTTGCCCAAATGTACATTCTAGCAAGTGTCAATTCCGGAAAATAAGTTTTCGGGGAAATGTGATTTCAGACAATCGTTCATTCTGGTGTTCATTCTGGCAAGAGTATATTCAGAAGTGTTCATTCTGGCATATGTAATTTCAGACAAGTCTTCATTCGGGTGGGTGTAACTTCAGGAAAGCGTTCATTCTGGCAGATGAAATTTCAGGCAAGTGTTCATTCTGGCAGATGTAATTTCAGGCAAGTGTTCAATGTGGAAAAAGAACGTTCAGGGAAATGTTTTTCTGGCAAATGCTTTTCTGGGAAATGTTTGTTTGCGAGATGTAAGGATACCAAAATTACCAGTTTGAGTTAGCCTGATTTTGGGATCATACAATTCCTTGCGCTGTGTTGACTCTTCTTTGCACGAATGATGAAGTTGAATTCGAAACACGGAAATGCGCCAGGGATGGTTTCTCCGCCTCTGGGTTATTGGGGGTAAAAATGATTACCCGTTATAGACGTGGAAAGACAGCATTAAAGGGGCAGCAAAGTCTATTTTTTGAATTTTAACACTAAATATGAATAAAATAACTGATTACCAACGTTTTTGTCCCGTTCTTTGATTGTTTGTAGTTAAATAGCTTTAACGGGACAGATTTTGACTTAACGGGATGAAATTTCGGCTGTGGCAACATTACACCATCAAATTTTCAAATGAGCTGTGTTTTCAAACGAGCTTTGCCAGATCGTGGGTATCGATCGGGGTAGAATGGGTTTTTGCTGTGCCTTTAGCAAGTAAACTTGCTTTTCCAAAGTAAAATTACACTTTTTTATTTGAGTTTGTTTCTTTTAGCAAAAGGTATTCGATTTGTTGCACTTACAAAGAAACTTGAATCGTAGGCCGAGGCTACCACTGAAGTGACAGTGAAAGTTAGTTGTTGCCTGTAATTAGTAGAGGAAAACTTAGTGTGAAAAAGCACTAGACTAGGCTTTATAGCTTTTAAAATCTATAGGTAGGTTATTGATTGTGAAGGAGGTCTAAGGTGTTGGTACCAGGCCTTTGATACCGTAGCTTAAATCTGCAATGTATCGGGAATATACCGGTAGGTTAAGAAGACCACGAAGTTTAAATCAACTACAATTGTATTAAAGAAATCTAAGTGCGAATAATTTGCCTCTTGATAACTACAGAAGTGAAACAGCTTTTAGTTCCAGTAGTTCAGTTACCCAGTTCAGTTCAGATTTACTACGGGTAGGTTTCAGTTACCGTAGGTGAGCACAGAAGATACTGATACGAGTTAATACCGTAGGATAGTGCTGAACAGCTTTTTAATGTGTTCATTTTTCAAATTATTGTATACCAGTAGTAGTGTCAGCTTTTTTCACTACAGTACAGTACGCCATTATTGACTTAGGCCTACCTGTTGCAAAAAGCTTGACTTGCGTCCTTATGGTAGCAACAGAGCACAGCGACACCAACGATAGAATTCAAATGTTTTTAAAAAAGTGAAGGGAAATACTATAAATAGCGGGAAAAAGAAATGCAAATATCTTTCGATATAGAAGTCGAAGAATTCTAAAATTAATCTCAAAAAAAAACTTTAAAAATATAAATTTTGTTTGCATATGAAAAATTGAGGTAAAATTAGACTTTGCTGCCCCTTTAAGCTGTTGTCTAATGAAGTAGCATTGCACGACGCGATGTATGCAAACTTCTAAATTAATTCTGCCTATTTCACTTCCGGAATAATTCACATTCACTTCAACTGCAAGTTATGTAGTGGGAAGAGTCCTGATTTCCTTCACCGCAACTCATTAAGCTTAGCTAGCGTAACATCAAAAATACCTCTTATTCTTGTACTACCCTAAATCACCTAGGCTTAGCCTAGCAATCTGCTAGAAGATAAATTAATCAAAATTAAGAGTGGTAATAAATTATGAATTTAGCTCCCTACTTCCCTAATGACAGTTACATAAACAAGTTATTTGGAAAAGCACGCTAAACAGTGCTAATCAGGGATGGAGTCCTCGAGGACGTCCTTGGCCTCGAGGACGTCCACGAGGACACATTTTGAAGTCCTTGGTCTTGGCCTCGAAGCCCTAAGTCCTTGGCCTTATCCTCAAAGCCTCAAGTCCTCTAAAATTGTCATGTCCTCGGCTCGAGGACAGCACTACTTTTTGAATCGTTGAAACTTTCTTGGAAAACGCTAAAAACCTCGCGGAAAATTTGCGAATACCTTTTTTGTTTTCCTCAATTGGACCATAGGCGTAGCCAAAGAGGGGGGTCGAGGAAACCTACACCACCAATTGAGATTTCACCAATGACAAAAATGTGCCAAAAAGCCCACTGTTTCTTCAGTTTCAGTTTCTTCTTTGCATTTTTTTGCTTGCAACAGTAACTAACAACAATATGGAAGACCAGGGGCCCCGGGCCCCCTTTCAATTCAATTTTTGCCAGGCAATTTAAACGTATAACCCGGAAGAAATGGAGAGTTTTTGTCCTTAAAGTTGCTATCTCAGACCCTCACGTAGCCTTTTTATGAGCATAATGCATTAACCAGGGTCGGATTTACCATAATATGGCGCAGTACCAGTTGGGAGCCCCGCCCTAAAATCGTAAGACTTTTGTTTGGTCTTCCCTGTATTCGTCAGAAAGATCTTGCAAAAATACCCAAAGTGCCAGGGGCCCAGATCGATGTAAATCTGGCCCGGCAATAAAATGGTTAATAGGCGTAACCATCTATTGTACCATTTTTCAGTAACAATTCAGTAATTCACCTCGAAAAATTCAGTTTTTAAGCACAAAATACTTTAAAAAATTAGCCATGGAAAATGCTGATTGAACAAATCATTGACTTTAATTGAGGGTTCTGGGCCTCCTGGCCGAACATACACTCCTATAACCGGTTATTTTTATGACAAAACAATAATCTCTCACGAAAATCTTTGAGTGAATTATTATTTGCTGCTAAAGTGTAGCCAGAGACAAAGCACTTTTCTTCCCCCTACCTGGACCAAATCACTTACAATTAAAATTTAACTCAAAAATGCATGATGTTATACGTGTTTTGGACTTAAATTGCAAGTAAAAGGAGCATTAAACAATTTATTTTTTCAATTGGTTTTCAAATTTCAAAAATCTAGTGCTTTCAAATGGCTCTGAACACGTGCAAAATGTGATTCAATGGCATTAAAATAGCTTTTCCAAAAAATTACAAAAAATCGCCCAAAAAAATTTCCAATAAATTTCCAAAAAACAAAAAATCTTACAAAAAATCGCCCTACACAAGACCCCTAAAGCCTCCGGCGGCTGGGGGCCCCGCCCCCAGACTCCCGTCTGTGATACGTTTGAGTAACACAAAGCTTTCTCAACACGTCTCCAAAGTTAGATATTTGCACTTTTCAACTATTAGTTTGACCCTTCTCTCTTTGCAAAATCGTGGTTAAGTGCCGATAGGCAACGATTTCAGATCTTGCATCCTACGTATCTTTGTCCCACGAAAATTTCCTCGTTTGAAAATTTTTGATGACGTCATTGCATGTGATTTGTAATTTGGGTCCCCCCAATCAAAAATTCTGGCTACGCCTAAGAGTTGGAGATTGCCTGAAAAAATTTTTTGATGACTTTTTTTTTTTTTGAGAACGCTTGCAGCTGTGACCTTGGTCCTTGGCCTAGGCCTCGAGCATTCCTGACCTTGGCCTCGAGAGGGTCTGTCCTCGGAAAGGCTGTCCTTGGCCTTGGCCTCGGATTTTTTTGTGTCCTTGGCCTTGGCCTCGTGCCTTGTGTCCTCGACTCCACATCTGGTGCTAATATCATAGGCGTACCAGGATTTTTGATTGGAGAGGGCTCAAACCTTTCAATCACTATGAAGTCATGTACCTAGTTTGCTTGTCAAATCCTTGACTTTGTTTTTTGTTTGTTTTTTGACGCGAGTGGCGACAAATAAACTTCTGTTAAACTAAAAAAAAAATTTAACTAATCATCAGAAATTTTCAAAAAGAAACTTTTTATCGGGCAAAGATATCGTAGAATGGAAGATCAGAAGCCGTGGCTTGGTTTGGCACTTAAACAGGATTTGGTAAAGGGAAATGGCTTGAACCAATATTTAAAAAGTGCAAATGTTTAACTTGGGAGACGTTTTGAGTAAACTAGTGTAACTTAAACGCATCACAGACGGGGTCTGGGGGCGAAGCCCCCAGCCGCTATCCGATTTTTGTAGTTTTTGGAAAACAGGATATGACTTAAAGGTGGAAATCGTCCTAAAACGCGGAAAAGTAGGAAAGAGCAGTAGGGGTTGGGGTTAGGGCAAGGGTTAACCCTAACCTAACCCAAGCCCTTATCCTAACTCAAATCTAACCTAAACTTGCTTTTTAGCACGATTTCCGCCTTTTCCTACTTTTCCGCTGGAGAAAAATGCAGAAATTGTGCTAAAAGACCATTAGGGTTAGGGTTAAGATTAGAGTTAGGGTTAGGTTAAGGTTAGCGCTAACCCAAACCACCTTTTCCTACTTTTCCGTTTTTTTGTCATGTCCTGGAAAACAAGCTATTTTAATGCCATCAGATTACATTTCGCGCGTGTTCAGAGCCACTTAAAATAAATAAAGTTTTAACATTTGAAGGCCAATTGAAAAAAATTAAATTGTTCAATCTTCCTTTTACTTGCAATTTAAGTCCAAAACACGTGTAAAATCTTGCATTTTGGTGTTAGATTTTTTAAGTGATTTGGCTCAGGTAGGGGAAGTAAGCTGCACTGCCTTCTGCAATATTTTAGCTGTAAATAATAATCCACTCGAAGATTTTTCTTAGATGTTTTTGTTTTTTCATGAAATTAACCAGTTATAGGAGTGCATGTACGGCCAGGGGGCCCAGGCTTCCTCAATTTAAGTGCAATAATTTGTTCAATGAGCACTTCCTCATGCTAATTTTTTTCAAAAGTATTATATTGTGCGTAAAAACATGCGAGGTAAAGGTGAGTTGTTATTAAAAAATGGTACAATAGATGGTTATGCCAACTACCTATCTTATTCCCGGGCCGGATTTACATTGCGCTTGGCCCCTGGTACTGTGGGGATTATCGCAACATCTTCGTACCAGATACAGGTGAAGACCAAAACAAAAGGTTCTATCATCTCAGCGCGGGGCCCCTGGCACTGTGCCATATGCTAAATCCGGCCTGCTTATTGCATCACGTTTGTAACAAAATTAGATGAGGATCTGAGATAGCAACTTTTAGGACAAAACCCTTAATTTCACCCAAGCAATACATTTAAATTGGTTAGCAAAAATTGAATTAAGGGGGCCCGGGCTCCTTAGCTGTCCATAATATAGTTAATTACTGCTTGTACGCGAAGATGCTAAAAGAAACCAAAACTGAAAAAAACAAGGCCCTTTTTTATCCTTGGTGGTATTTTGATTGGGGGACCCGAGCCCCCTAGGGCCCCCCTCCCGTGGCTACGCCTATGAATAATATCAATACCAAATTGAAAGTTACCGCTGGTTAAGTTATAAAATTAGGCCCGTACAGGAACACAAAAGTTACACTCAATTCTCGCCATATCAAAAAGGTTATAAACCAATTCAAAACCATACGAAGCTCTGGCTTTATTGAAAACACAACTGATCCGTTTAGATATACTAGACCCTTTAAAGTCAAACGCATTGCCTGCATTATTAAACCCATGTAGACGGAAGTTGTCAAAGAAAGATCCCTGGCCAAATTTTTCCCAGCAGAATGGAAGGGAGCATAAATGTGGCCTCCGATGATCCAAAAACAGTTCGAGCCCAAATAATGACCAAACGGCTCATTTCCGATCCTGTTAGTTTGAAAACCTCGAAAAGTTAATAGGCCGCCAATAAAAAATTTATCGTTAATTGAAAATTTATTGGAAAGGTAACCAAAAGATATGAAAAGGCCAGCTTGGCAACCAAGTCCGAAAGTCAATTTGTCTGAGACAGTAAAGTGCACATTGCTTTGAAAAACTTCTTTGAGAAATTTTATATCCCCACCAAAACCAGCCAACTCCTGGATGAATTTGAAATGCCATTCTTGGTTGGGCAAAATAGGTAAAATCAGTTTTGTCCATCACAAGAGTGTGTCTTAAGGACGATTTTTTGCATATTTGAAGTACTGTAAACGTAGCAAAACCACGGAAGAAATTTGCTCTTTCTTTCTAATACATTTTTTTTCAAGCGCTACAGAAGATTGACTTATTTCAAACAATTCACTTTTACAGTAAAGTGCGTTTAAACTGGACGCGAAGCAACGCAAATCGACGCGAAGCAACCAAAATTTGACGTCATTGACAACTTGCGAAAGATTGCAACCGGTCGCAACCTTTGCGAGCAGTTGCGCAACATCGCTTGCTTGCAGGCTGTAGTAAGATGACCTACTAAATCACCAGAGGTAGAGTCGAGGACACAAGGCACGAGGCCAAGGACACAAAAAAAATCCGAGGCCAAGGACAGCCTTTCCGAGGACAGACCCTCTCGAGGCCAAGGACAAGAATGCTCGAGGCCAAGGCCAAGGACCAAGGACACAGCCGCAAGCGTTCTCCAAAAAAAAAATAGTCTTCAAAAAAATTTTTTCAGGCCATCTCCAATTCATTGGCGTACCCAGAATTTTTGATTGTGGGAGGCCTAAACCACAAATCACATGAAATGACGTCATCAAAATTTTTTCAAAAAGGAAGTTTTTGTGGGACAAAGATATCGTAGAATGGAAGATCTGAAATCGTTGTTGCCTGTTTGCACGTAACCAAGATTTTGCAAAGAAAGAGGGCTTAAACTGATTGTTGAAAAAGTGCAAATATCTAACTTTGGAGACGTGTTGAGAAAGCTTGTGTAGCTCACGTGTTGAGAAAGCTTGTGTTTGGGGCGGGAGCCCTAGCCGCCGGAGGTTTTAGGGGTCTGGGGGCGAAGCCCCCAGCCGTTGGGCGATTTTTTGTAATTTTGGAAAAAAAAGCTATTTTAATGCCATTGGATCACATTTCGCAAGTGTTCATAGCCATTTGAAAGCACTAGATTTTTGACATTTGAAAGCCGATCGAAAAAATCAGATTGTTTAATGCTCCTTTTACTTGCAATTTATGTCCAAAACACGTATAACTTCATGCATTTTTGAGTTAAATTTTAATTGTAAGTGATTTGGTCCAGATTGGGGGAAGTAAGGTGCAAGGTCTCTGGCTACATTTTAGCAGTAAATAATAACCCACTCGAAGATTTTCGTGAGAGATTATTGTTTTGTCATGAAAATAACCAGTTATAGGAGTACACGTTTGCCAGGGGACCCAGGCCCCCTCAATTAAAGTTCAAAGATTTGTTCAATTAGCATTTTCCATGGCTAATTTTTTAAAGTATTTTGTGCGTAAAAACCTGCGAGGTTGGAGGTGAAATACTGAATTGTTTTTGAAAAATGGTACAATAGATGCAGTGGCGGATCCAGAAAATTTTGGTGGGGGGGATTTGAAGCACAAAACCTCAAAAATTAGGATGTCTTCACCAAAATTGAGAGTGATTTTTCGGCCGAAATCGGAAATTCAAACGTTTTTTTCGCCCAAATTCAGGTGGTCTCCAAAAAAAAAAAAAAAAAATGTCTTCACCAAAATTGAGACTGATTTTTCGCCGGACTGGTTACGTTTAGGTCGGTGGGGGGGGGGATGCATCCCGAAATGAAGCCGAATTATTCGAAACAGAGGCTGATTTTTCGGCCAAGATCGTTACTTTTAGGCTGGTGGGGGGGATGCATCCTAGGCCCCTGGCACTTTAGAGATTTTTGCAACATCTTTCTGCCAAATATAGGTAAAGACCAAAAAAAAGTCTGACGATTTCAGCTCGGGGCCCCTAGGTGGTACTGCGTCATGTTATGGTAAATCCGGCCCTGATTAATACATTACGTTCACGAAAAGGCTAGATGTAGGCCTGAGATAGCAACTTTTAGGACAAAAACTGTCCATTTTCTACGGGTTATACGTTTAAAATGGCTGGCAAAAATTGAATTGAGGGGAACCCGGCGCCCCTGGTCTTCAATATTGTTAATTAGTTATACTGTTGTCAGCCAAAAATGCTAAAAAGAAACTGAAACTGAAGAAACAATAGGCTTTTTTGTCACATTTTTGTCATTGGTGAAATTTCAATTGGGGGGAGGCCCTTCCCCCTTCCATTGTCTACGCCTATGCTCCAAGTGCGGAAAACAAAAAAGGTGTTCGCAAATTTTCCACGAGGTTTCTGGCGTTTTCCAACGAAATTTCCACTGTTCAAAAAATCGTGCTGTCCTCGAGCCGAGGACAGGCCAATTTTCGAGGACTTGAGGCTTCGAGGCCAAAGCCAAGGACTTGAGGCTTCGAGGCCATGGCCAAGGACTTCAAAATGTGTCCTCGAGAACGTCCTCGAGGCCAAGGACGTCCTCGAGGACTCCACCTCTGGCACCGATACAGTAAATGCGGCTTACATTAAATTTTTAACACTATCACATGCTGCTTACAATCAAGGGCGACTTACAATCAAGGGCGGCTAACAATCGAGTAAATACGGTAACTGACGCTTCCTTCCCCAGTCCAATTATTTTCATGATAAATGCTGTATCAAGTTTTTTGTTTAGTGGTGACTAATGAGAATAGAACAATATTAATGGACTTGCTGGGCGGGTACTTCTCTACCAATAACAGTAACCTCAGCAAAAAAATAGAACTCACTTTCTACTGGTTAGATATGTATTGGCTTTCTAGTTCAGCTAAATACACTGACTGTAATTGCAATGATTGAACTTCAGACTAAAAATTGTTTACTTTGTCACTTTATTCACCATGTAAAGCAGTTAAAATTTTAAAAGGCAGTAAAGATGTTTTGAAATTCACAAATAACTAAATTCAGATATTACACAAAGACACAGTAAATGAATATTTAACACACTTGACACTTCTGTTTTCATCAATTAGGACTGGAGTGAAAAATCACAACCAGACTGCAATATTCATGATTATAAAACTTGGGATAGTCCAAAACCATTGCTTCCAGTTCAACTTGATCACGGTCACAAACCTTCAGAAACAAGAAGACTTTTAAGAGGACATTTAGAAGAAAAAATTCCATGTTTGTAGCTATTCAAAGAAGTGACTACTAATTAGGCCAATCCAAAAGTTCATAGAAATTTTTCGATTTTTTGTATCTATCTAGCTCTTGTATGTAGCTTGAAACCAATTCAAAATACAGTTTTATTCACCAAGTTGGCTTGGTCAAGAAGACAGTGAAAAAACTTTTGCGAGTTTTCCAGTATTCAAGAAATTGTTCAATTGTGGTTACTTTTAAAACAACAAGTTAACAAACAATGGGTTAAAACACTATCAACACATTCAAAACTAGCCTATTGGTGGGTTGTTTTATATTCTGAAAAAAACAACAACACCATGTTAGTTTAAGTTTACTTTAAGACAAAAAAGCAAAAGCTGCTCAGCCAAAAGAACCACTGGACTGATACAATAGCTTCTGCTATGCTGCACAGAATAAAAAGTTTTGTTTTAAAAGCTAGATGTCGTGGGGCTAGGCCCACTGCTTTGGTGTATTCATTATAATGAAGCTCTGAGATCCAGCATAGCTATGAAAAATCACTCTAGAATTTACAGCCTTAGCTGCCTGGATCCAAATTAACTTGGCTAGCCTAGGGCTATCGCGAATCTAACTTTGCCAACAACCTACTCTTTGGACTGATAAATAGGCGCTAAACCATACAAATAAACTATTTACATGATTTTCTAGCAAACTGCGATCGTAAAAATCCGATCAGTGATGTAGTAGGTTATCTTACTTCAGCCTGAAAGCAAGCGATGTTGCGCAACTGCTCGCGAAGGTTGCGACCGGTTGCAACCTTTCGCGAGCTGTCGATGACGTCAAATTTTGGTTGCTTCGCGTCCAGTCTAAACGCACCTTTAGAGTTAACTCCTGTATTATACATCTGCAAATCAATATTGCCGTCTCAAATTTGACTAGCAAACTTTAGTTGTTATTCGTATAACAAAAACACAAAATTGCAAAATGATTGTCTCTTTAGCTCAAATATGTTGGGTCTGAGTTCAAGTTTTCCAATTTTGATGCCAGCAAAGCGGCACCAAGAAAATTATGAGACGGTACAGTTTGTTTGCAAGAAAACGGAAGTAAAATTTTTGCATTATTTAATAACAAGTTAAGAACGCTTGTCCGACCGTGATAAAAGCAAAACTGATACTTTTAATTTTGAAAAAAAAGAGCATCATCATCAGTGCCGTCGCCAGAGCAACCAAAGTAAGGGGGCACTAGCCGCAAGTGGAAGGGCACTAAAACAAACTGAATTTTTCTGCATAAAAACTGATATTTTACGACTGCAAATTATGCGCTATTTTAATAATTTTACAATCATGTCTGAAAAAAAAAGACGTGTAAGGCCGGCAGCGTTTCTTAGCTCGTTTCTTGTCCGGCCCATATAATCGCTTGAAAAATCTGTATGCAGCAGTCATTGCGATCAGAAGCGCGACTGCGCGACCAGAATTTTGCTGAACCAAAAGTAAAACTTTTTTGCACAAAAATTGTTTCATTTAGGCCTCGTGCTGCACAAACTGATGCAACACAAGCGTGTCACAGAGAGGGCCTGAGGGGTAGAGCCTCCAGCCGTTGGACAATTTTTGTAATTTTGCGGCAAAAATAGCAATTTTAACGCTATTTCAATCACATTTCGCACGTTTTTGAAGCCATATGATAATATCAAATCGAAATCAAATCTTTCATTATACTCGCTGTATTACGCTGAAGCGTGTAACAAGTTTGCGGGGCCATCCGTGTCATTGCACCTGGGCAAAACAGCTTCCTTCGAAGAAATGTGTCAGTAGTAGCGATCCGTTGGTAACACTGTATCTAATTTGACCGGACCAAGATTTGAACCTCAAACCTTCCGCTCCAGAGTGGAACGCGTTACCGCTTGACCAACTGGCTGGTAACCGATACATAAAAAAAAGCTGTCCAAAAAAATACTATGAAAAGTTTATAATGCAAACTCACTCCAGTTAATAGTCTAGAACAATACAACTTCATCCACTTTTCACAACTACATGCACTTTTTTCCAACTACAGCCATATGCATAACTACAGTAAATTGCTAAAATTTATAAGTAATTGAAAGGATTAAATTGCTTAGCCTTTCTGGCCCACTTATACTTCAGGTCAAGTCCAAAACTTGTCAAAATGTATGTATTTTCGGGCTAAATTTTCTAAATGACTTGGCTAAAGGAAGCTGAAGCCCCCTTAGCCCCTTTCCCTGGTTGCGCCACTGACTGCGACCTAAAAGATCTTGAGTGTGCTCTAAAACAACAAAACAACTGGTCTTTTAAAAAAATATTTTCACGTATTGTTTCAGGTCATAATCGCTAACGAAATACCGATACCGAATCTGTAGGCTTGCTTTTATCTTCCACGACCGTAAAGGAGTGGTAATAAGACGGACATTTATGCACAGCAGTTGGTTGCTAGCAATTTCGCAAAACATCGAGAAAATGCAGCGAGCTTCGCCTTCAAACAGAAGCGTTCACTGCAATTATAAGTGTACAGCCAACTTTAAGGTTTCAAGTACGTACCAAGATACTGCAATAACTTCTCACTAACTGCCTCTGTTATACTATCTCATTCGTCTACCGCGTTTAGCCAGTTTTTTGGCTCAAATGGCACTGAATTAGGTCTCTACTTCATTTTCTTAGCAATTTTTGTCATCATATTTATTTTATTTACCAAGTGACGTCATATCACAAGAAAAAAAACTGCAACTTCCTCTAGGTCAATCAGCAAAGCATCGAAACATGCAATTCATTCAAAACCAATACACAAACTTGCAGAGTCAAAGCGATATTTAGTCACTTGGTGAGGAGACAGCGAAGGACCGAAAGGTCATCTAAGTCTACTGCCACCTCACCAAGTAGTTAAAAAAGCAGATTTTTGATTTTCTCAGTCTGTTACTTTCTATGATAAAAAATTTCATTCAAAATTAAAACAAAATGTTCCAAAGATATGTACGCTTTGTACAGTACATACACAAAACCAGTAGCGTAGCCAGAAGGGTGGCGGGGGGGGGGGGGGGGAGCTATAGGCTTTCAAATAAATATCAAAACTTTGAAAAATGGTAAAAAATAAGCAATCAAATTTGATCGCAAGTGTAAAAATGCTAAACATAGGTGTCATCAACAAATACACTATAAACTAAGGATTAGGGGGGGGCTATTCAGTATTGTTATAGATTGATGGTTGTGTCCTAGGCGGAATGCCTTGGTCTTCACTGTCTGGCCCTAGCGCTCAAGAGGCTAACAAAGGATATTCCAAAACAAACTTGTATTATTAAAAAAGCAAATAAAAAAGATCAGTCCAGCAAAAATTTATCGAAGATTACCCCGGCTGGGCGGTAAACACTTAAAACTCAAAGAGCGAATTTAACAACATAAATAAAAACCTCTTGACGCTACTGTTCAAAAAATAAAACTGATTTAACTACTGGGCTAAATTAAAAACGTTGCCACAAAAACGTGATCAGCAAACGGCGAAACGGCGCGTCTTTCAGGCAACTTTGCAGAGTTTCTTTCGAGCGAATTATGAAAGACGCGTAACACAAAAGCGATATGCAAATAAGGTAAATGGACGTGTTAAAGACAGAACATAAAAACCTAAGTTCGAATCCAACTTTAAACGATCGTGCTGTAACATAAGCGGCCCCTTTCAAATATTATCCATGGGTAAGTTTCAAACAAAAAACACATGGTGAAAGCACAGTTCGCGCTTCGACTTAAAACCTTACTAAATGAGAAAATGAAGTCAACAAATTATGAAGGGGACTTATTAGAAACGTGAGTAGCATCACAAAATTATGACATCAGAAGAACGTAAATAAACAGTGCAACAGTAGAGCAGAGGACAAACTTTTAAACAATAAAACGTTCATGATTAAAGTTGGGAGTTCACAGTATAATATAGCCTATCACAAAAATTCACGATCACGAATTAATTGCAATAAAGTTTCACAAAAAACGACGTTAAATTCATAATCACAATTCGGCTATTACGAGATCACGATAAAATCAGAAATAAAATTCACAAATGAAAAGATTAAATCAGACAGGAGCAATTTTGGCCAGATCACGAAGAACATATTCAATCTCACAGTTGCCTGCTGTAGAGCTGTTTTTCAAAACGGCCACAGTTGCCCTACGGACTATTTCTTTTCCTTTTTGCAACTGTGGATGCAGACTATGAATGCGTCCCAATCTATACGCTCCTTTTGAGGCCAGGTCTTCGGCATCCCCTACAAGGACCAACTGTCCAGGTTCAAGGTTTGTTTGAAGTGTACGCCATTTGTTACGTCCCTGGAGACTGGGTAAATATGATTTCATCCAGAGAAGCCAAAAACGGTGGGCGAGCGTGGAGTTATACAAGTAATCGTTGCGAAGGTCCCCCTGATCGTGCAACCCACAAAGAGGAGTGATAGGGGCCAAGTGCTGTCCCAAAAAGAACGAAGGTGTGATAGGGCACAAATCATTGGGCTGATCGCTAAGTGTAGTTAGGGGGCGGTCATTCACAATTCTTACGGCATCGGTGAAAATGTCTGTAACTCAATAAGAGAGGGTTTACGGCGAATCTGTTCCATAACCCGACCCAAAGCAGTTTTAAACAGTTTCACCATGCTTTCCCAACTACGACCCTGGCTAGGAGCATACGGAGGAATGTTTACCCAATTTATATTTAACTTACACAACGAGTTAAAAAATTCAGAAGACCCCAACAATTTTGGCAACTTATCGGATGCGGCACGGAACGTCGACGCGTTGTCCGAATAAAAAGTGTCCACTGCTCGGCGCAAATTAACAAAGCGAGTGAAAGCAAGAAGAAAGCTGTTTAGATCCAGGCTTGTCACCAGTTCTACGTGCAAGCAAAGTGTACAAAGACACGTAAACAGCAAACCCCACGCCTTACACTCGCTGCGATTCTGTCGAAAAGTAAAAGGGCCTAAGTAGTCAAGTCCAGTAAATTTAAAAGGTTTGTTGCAAACAGTAACTCGGCACGACGGCAAATCTGCCATTAATTGACGAACCGATTTAGCTTTTAACAAAGCACATTTTCCGCAGTTTGTGATGTAAAATTTTACGCTGGAAATGCCATGAATAATTCAAAAACGTTCGCGGGTTTTCATTAACGTATATGCCGGACCACCATGTCTAGCCTGCTTATGCTGATATTGCACAATAAGTCCAGTCAAAGGATGCTTTCCAGGTAAAATTAAAGGGGGTTTAGAATCAAGTGGCAAGTCTGCATTTTCGAGCCTGCCTTCAATATGCAAACAATTATCCAAATCCACGCAAGGGCGCAAATTTAAGCGTCGTTTACAATCAGGATCATTAGTGTTGCTGCCTAAACGTTTAAGAATAGATTCAAATTCATCAGGTGATTCTTTACTTAAAAGTTTAATAGCGGCCCCAAACCGCTGAAATTGAACATAGTTGACAGTATTAACAAAGGCCTTATCCAAGTAACTAGCATTCAGAACAGGTTTTTGAAAAGCAACTCCTTTCGCCTTCGCAACGACAAACTCCGAAAATGCAGCCAGATACGCACAGCCCTTCTTTAGCGTATACAGACTTGGAGAAGCTTCAATGAGCCTATCCAAAGCTGCGTTGCCAGAAGACAAATCTACGCTGCTTGCCAGAGCTGCGCGCACGACCACCGAATGCTCAGGAGGCCTGGCATCTACCTGCTCCTGCAAAAGAAAGGATGGTCCTTTTAACCACAAATCGAGCGAGCTAGGCTGTTTACTGCTTTGCGCTCGAGTGCCCACGTCTGCAGGGTTTAAACTCGTATTAACGTAGCGCCAACAGCTAGCTGACACCACAAGAAGAATCTTGTCGACACGTCGTTTAACAAAGCGAGCAAGTGACAGGTGGGAGTTCACAATCCATTTAAGAACTACTTGCGAATCGGTCCAAAAAAAGATTTTACAGTTAAGATCGTGTAAAGCTTTAGAAGTTTGAAGCATCAATTCACTTAACATCTTAGCTGCTTCTAACTCTTTGCGAGATATAACCTACCCTTTTTGATGAGTGAGACCCAGCTTAGATTTTCCAATCACAAAACTGACTTGTGCTTTACCAGCACTAACACCACGCAAATAGATTGTGCAAGAAAACGCCGAGTCCGAAGCATCACAGAACCCATGCAGTTGATATTCTGCGTCATTTCTGAGCTCGGTGTGTTCCAAAAGGAAGTTGCGAGGAATGTAAAATTCATTTAGTATATACGAAGTTTCAAGCCACTTTTTCCAATCTTTTTTAACGTCATCCGATACAGCGTCGTCCCAGCCCACTCCAGATGTAGCGACTTTTTGCAAAATCAACTTTCCCCCCAGAAACAGCGGCGCCACTATACCCAAAGGGTCAAATTGACTCGCAAGCTGACTCACCATCTCGCGTCTCGTGGCTGCCTCGACAAACGTGCGGCCACTTATCTTCAGCGTGTCACTTTCTGGGTCCCATGTAAGGCCCAGCGCTGTAGAGTCCGGCAAAGGCTGCGACCCAATGTCAATCTTGCCAATTGAAGGGGCATGATTGCATTTGAAAACCTGAAGCAAGACAGACTTAGCGTGGCCATTGGTCACCCATTTACGTAACTTGAATCCCCTGCTTTCAAAGAGCTCAATCCCTTCTCTAGCAAAAGTCTCCACGTCTGATAAAGTGTCGCCAGCAAACAGCAAGTCATCCATATATCTGTTTTGAGTGATTGCATTTAAGGTCACCATACTTGCATGCGTGGGGTTGTCAGTAGTTATGTATATGGCGTGTTCGGTGCACAGAGGTCACGTGACTGCACTGTAATCGTCCTTGTGTCTCAAATTAACAGAGGTCACGTGACTGCACTGTAGTCGGCCCATTCTCAATAAAAATCATTCAGTGCAAAGCAGGTCACCTGACTCTTAAAAAATGCACTGGAAGCAAAATGACTTAAAATGCACTGAAACCGTCCTTGTGTTTCAAATTTTTTTTTAAATCGTGGTTCTCAGTCCCCCCTCCCGATGTTAGTAGGAGGTATTAAACTTGCAATTGAGCGCTTGTCACATGTAACCAACTTGTGCTCGTTGTCGATTTTATTTGTCGTTGTCAGAACCAGCTTCAATCTTTTTTGTTGAAGCAGCCTACTTTAATTTTTATCACACATTGTTTGATATCCTACAGATTTGCGATTTGTTTATACAAGGCGTGACAACGGTTTTATCGAAGGCTGCATTCATAATTACGCTTCAGTCGTGTTTAAATCTTTTCAATAATTAGTTTGATTTTGTCATTTTCTATAGGTTTCACTTTAATTGTAAAGCCATTGCTATCAAATATTTTCACTTTGGGTTTACCGTACGCCTTTTGTATTCTTTCAATGTCTTCTTTTGATAGAACATCACTTGATACTTTTGACCACTCGTGTTTATAAGTAGGATACATGATAGAATCTGTACTTTGTGAATGGGTTAAACCTAAACAATGACCTATTTCATGAACAGCTACTACAAATAAGTTGTGTTTGGGAGGTGTTTCTTGGTCTGTCCAATCTTCATCAGCATCAAAATGTAAATCACCCCCAATTCCTGAACCTGGATAAAATCCATGAGCTAAAACACCGCCTTTACCTTTAAAAGGGAATCCATCGCCATGTTCCTTGGCACAAAAACTAATTTTTATGTCACAGGGCTCATTTGGCTGTACTTTCTTAAATTTAAGTGCTGTAGGTTTATCCCAAACTTTAAAAGCAGAATCAATTTGTTTGTGTATCGATTCTTCTGTAAGTTTTGATGTTAAGTTCGTAATACAGTAAGTTAAAACACGTTTATTCCACTTTTGTTTTATATCTTCTATATTTTCTGGAACCGATAAATTTGAAGGTTGAAATCCACAAAACATCTTTTATTTATATGTAGATTTAAGTAGCTCTAATTCTTCAATCGGAATCCAGCTATTAAAATCATTGCTGTATCCAGACCACTTAACTAATGCCGATTTCTTTTTATTATCTTTGCGAACAACTTTTTCTATTCTGAATTTAGTTTGATTCGTTTTCAAAAGTTCTTGTTCATAGAAAGTTCCAGAAATTAAATCACCACGAAGATCAGTGATTTCGTAAGTGTGTGGATTGGTATTTAAAACTTTAGAAATTAATAACAGTTCCTCTGTCCAGTTTGGAGTAAAACCCTTGTCAAAAAAGTTTTCGCTTGTATTTTGAAAGTCTAACTGCGTCACCAACTTTAAATTTTGCTTTTGTTTTTATTGGTTTAATTTTAGCGTAAAAATTATAGTAAACAATTCCTTGATTTTCTTTTTCACTAGCTTGAACAGGCGTCATTTTCACGGATGAATGATAGCTGTTATTGTACTCATCAACTATCTCAGGTAGCATGTCTAAGTACTGAGTTGAACTTTGTTTTGTAAATTGCTTCCACATTTTATTTTTGATAGTGCGATTCCAGCGTTCAACAACAGAACTTTTTTCTTCATTTTCAGTTGAATATAATTTAATGTTGTGTTGGTCCAACAGACTTTTCGTATTTTTGTTGTAAAATTCTTTTCCCTTATCAGTCCATAAGAATTTTGGGATTCTTTTTTCTTTGAAGATTTTCTTGAAAGCATTAGCAACAGTTTTACCCGTTTTGTCTTTCAAAGGGACTATCCATCCGAATTTAGAAAATACGTCAATCACCATAAGTAAATATCGGTAACCTTTATTCCATTTGCTAAACTTTTGCATTTCTACTAAATCAGACGCCCATATTTCATCAATTGATTTGCTTATAACTCGGTGTCGCAGAAACTTTTTCTTTACTGGTTTGTGTAGTTCATCAGCTAGTTCTGTTTGCCACGACGCCTTTTCCCGTTTTTTGCACCTAACCCCAACTTATATTTAGTTCCAATTGCTGCTTGTACTAACTTTTTATCAAACGATTCCCGGATACCTTTCGTTTTTGTTTGCGATAAACTGTCTAACATATCTTTATCACATTTTAGTTTACCTTTTTTATTGTCATTATCACGGTAGCAAATATCATGTTTCATTGCAATAGCATCTATTTGATTGTAAGGTTCTTGCCCAAATAAAGGTTGGTCGTTCGAATCAAGTTGTTTATCCAAAGGATTATATGGCCCAGTGTACTTGTGACTTGGAAGAGTGAACCCACCTTTTGGTTTTGGTAATTTTTCTATCGCAGCATGAAGGTCTAACAAGCCTCCTTTTTTGTTGGTTTTAATGAAACTATGCTTTGTAATACCACAACTAGCACAAATGCAACGTAACATCAGGCGACCATTTCCTTTTGCTTTTATAATTTCATCAGAACCTGGAACACATTTAGTTTTTTTCTTTTCTCTAACACAATAAGTTTCCATCTTTAATATATGATACATAAAACTTCATAAACATTTCATTAAAAGGTGTAGGTTTTTCATGAAAATCTAACAATAGTTCGTTTGCTGTTCTCCCCTTATTTCGCTCTGTTATATAATACACACAGTAGTAACCATAAAGAATTGAGTTAATATTTTGAATTTGTGCATCATTGTAAATAATGTTTTTGTTTGTAGTCTTCATATATTTAACAACTTCATTTGGGGGTACAAGTCCAAAGCTGTCGAAGTATTCTACTTTATCTGATTTTTCTTCATTCTAAACACAAACCCAATGAGTTCCACTACCCGCAAAATAATCTTGCAAGTTTACGACAGCTGCCTCATTTTTATTCATTGCTTTTGGTAACATATCTTTGCTAAATGTTCCTCGATAATTGTCACACTTAATCATGATTTTATCAATGTCTAAGTTTGTTAATGGTTTTATTTATTTACTGCTTTATTAGTTGCTCCTTGGATGGCCCCGGAAGCAGCTGCTAATCCCAAAGTTGGCAAAACCTTTTTAGCTAAAAACGGTAACACTAGTTTTCCTAAATTAAGTAAGCTGCTTAAGAAACCACCTTGTTTTTGCAATTGCGTTTTACTAAAGTTTATTTGAATACCGTGTCCAGACGCTTTTGTTTTGTTAATTCTATTTATCTGTCGACTCGTCAGTTGCAAACTAACGTTGCCTTTAGTCTGTAAACTTGCATTTGTTAGTCTAACACTTACACTAGTTTTGCTGTTATATGCATTTGCAATTTTTTTCTTTTGATTTTGTGTCAAGTTTAATGAGTAATTGCGGTACATTTTATATTAGACTTTATAAAATCAAACCCAAGATCGGAACATTTTTGAAAGGAGAATTTTTTCCTAGTATTAAACCTTTTCCGAGAATCTGAGGTTCGTCGAAGCGATAAGACCTACCTTGTCTTTTTGTTCCAGGCAACATAAGCCCTTTACCCTTTGATCCAGGTAACACAAGTCCTTTTCCTCCTAACAAACTGGGCAGCAAGCTACCTGCTAAACCTGCTAAAAGAGTTCCAATAAAACCACCCTGTTTTGAAATTTGTAGTTTTGATAGCTTCAAAGTAACACCTGAACCTTTTGCTTTAGCATCATTTATTTTGTTAACTTGCGTCTTTGTTAAACCAAGAAAGTCTGATCCTTGTAACTGGTCGTTATTAAATGTGAGTGTAAGCCCAATTTTGTTTTGAAAAGCTTGTTTTATTTTTTCTTTTTGAAATTGTGATAAATTTAATCCGATTTTAACATACATTTTTATTTATACTCAGATAATTATATTCATTCGACCTGAAAGTCCTTCTAACTGAAGGTATCTATCAGAAAGTACGACTGCATAAACATAGAAAGCTTGGTCAGCGTTATTTGCAATATTTCTAAAGTTACCACCAAGACTAAACCTTATTTCAATATCTGCCGAGCTGTTTTTAAGTCGTTCATTGTGTTTACTAACATCAAAATGATGAATTGGATACAAACTAGCCCAGTCTTCAGCTGATAATTGACAGCCCGTGTCGGCGTCTTGGTATTTGTTTACAGCCTCTAGAAAACTCATGTATAAGCGCGAATAATTTCTATTTTGTGGAGTAAAATTACATTCAAATTCTCGTTCAGGATATTGAATGCTGTTTATTCTGCAACTAATACGTCTTAAGTTTGCATTGTCAAAAATCATATTATTTAGCTGCTGGTTGTTATCTCGTTCACTCGATTGAAACGCAACAAACACATGCCTGGGAAGCTCTGTTCCCGGCTGGGTTGTTATTCTCCAAGTCATGCTTGTTTCTGTTGACTGAAACATTGTTCGATACACTCTCATTTGTTCAAAGTAGAGCTGTTTTATATGTCCTTTTACCAACATAGCATCTATTTCCGATTCAACTCTTAAACTTGGTTTCACTTTAGGCATCCACAAAGAGATATGACTTATGTTAAACTTACCAGCAGCTACACCATTTGCACGTAAAATATAGTTATTAGATGTTTCTCTATCCACGACTATACTGTGTTTAACACCCCTAAAAACCTTATCGATATCACAACAAAATCCAAATATTTGGGAAAGAGGAAGCATTAAAGTAATTTGCTTATTTCCCGTAGTAATGTTCTGTCTTGCGGTGAAACCAATATTTGCTTGTAGATTGTTGTTGTATATTTCTACAATTGCTCTAATACCATCACGTACAGCATTTGCATTTGCATCATCAGCTACACCACCAAAATTTTGTTTAAGAGATGGGGAACCAGTTCCAGTGTCTTTAAACCACAGCATGTTAGAGGCGGTTGATCTTGAATAATCATCACTAAAGCTAACTAAATTGAGTATCGTTGATGCTTGAGGTAGATAAAGGTTTATGTTTTCTATAGTTTGGTTATTTAATTGATATTGCGCAGTTTGAAATAAAGACCAACCGTTATTTACCAATGAAATTACGTCATTGTTATTGTAATTAGCGTTCGCATTAGTTTGAAGTTTTCCTCTGATTTCTAGGTATGCTTTATGCGGTAGAAGAAAAACATCTTCATCTTTTGTTTCAATAATGTGCTGACCATCTTTGTTCATGTTATTGGAGTCTCTCGGAAGATATTCAACATATTCGAACTCAGTAATCGAATTGTCCACTAAGTTTGTTTCTTTAATTTGCAAATATGGATTCGTTAGTTCTGTCATTTTATAATTAAGACATATAATTTTTAAATCCTGATCCAGCAATTAAATTACTTAAAATAGCTCTCGATCTGTCGTTGAGATTTTCTAATTCTCTGTCATTGATAATACGCTTGTTTATTGGTATATTTTCTAAGACTGGTTCCAATGTCTTTTTTGTGGGTTCTAAGGCTTTTTTCAGTAAAGGTGCAGCTAGTTTTTTAATCTCAGTCTTCACTCCAGAAGGAATTCTGTTAAGAATCTTAGAACCAGTGCTGATTACGTTTCTTACTTTGTCGTAAACATTTTTAAGCAAACTTCCACCTATGATTTTCTTTTTATGAAATCTAGTTTCTCTTTGTGATAACATTTATAGTTAAACTACATAATCTCTCTCAGGTGAACATAGTAAGTCACTCGTTCATTATTCATATTTACAAAATTGTTATCTTGATCTTTTATAGAGAATCGGATACTATCAATTTGACTTAAATTTTTGATTGGAACGTAAATGTTTTGCTTAGGTTCAACTTGAATCAAATATCCCGGTGGTACGTTTGGACTAAGAGTATAAAGTAGGTCACTAGACGCTCCGTTTATGTAACTTCCATCAATTAAGCTGCAATGAATCTGAAGGCTGTTGATATTTGTAATATTTACAGGATTTTGACTATTATGAATTCCATTTACACCCAAAAATGCCGAACCAAATCCTAAAACGTCACCTATTGAATTTGGAATTCGAAAATCAACTATGTAATCATTTTTAAGTTCAATTCTTGATTTTATTGTATTAAAATTTGGTGTTATAGTTATATTATTTTTGTCATCACGCCTCTGTTCCATCAAGTACTTGATTTCATTATTGAGATCTTCAATATTATAGCTACCTGGAAGAATTGATAATAATCGTGCAGCTACTCCATCTGGTGAATAAAAAAATTTATTATTGCTGCTCGTTATGTTATGCCAAGAGTACCATATTTGAGCATTGATTAAGGACATCTCGTAACTTTTTTTAATGTCTAGTTGCAACGGTGGATTAAAGCTAGTTATAAAATCTTCTGATTTTCCTTGTCCTTTCCTAGAGTCAAAGAAAAGTGGTATTGATGTCATTTTAATATATTGTCAAATAATTTTTGGTGGTCGCAGTGTGAAATGCAATTGTTCAATTTTAGTTTTTTCAAAATGTTTGCAATTTCTTGATCCAAACGTTTGTTATTATTGCCGGCTTGTTTGGCTGCTACTAGTAAATTAAGTCTTTCACAAAGTTTGTTGGGATCTTTAAGCCCTCTTCCAAAGGTAAGTTCCATTCCTCCTAATAATTTATTTAATTTTTCTCTGTACTTTTTAAAAGTTTTTATTTGCTTATCAATCACTTCTGTATCAGCATCGCGTCTTCTTTGTAAACCACCTAATCTTTGATTGATTAATCTAGCTCTGTCTTTCAATGCGTTTATGTAATCTGGCCCGCGTTTTACAAGCTCAACAATATCAGTCTCAAAATTGTTTTGTGTCAGCAATTCTTTTTCTTCGTTATCGAAAGCACTCACAAAATGCACAGTATAAATTGATCGAGGTTTATCTTCAATGGCAAGCTGTTGCTGTATGTGTTGAATTAGTTGGTCTTGCCTTTCATCAGTTTTTTTCTGAGTTTCTTCAAACGTTTTAGTAATGGGACGAAATATTTCAGAGGCAGACTTTTGCAGTTGTTGTTTGGCTACAATTTCTTTTTGCAGCTTTTGTTTCAAAAGCTTTCGGTTATTAATATAATTCTTTACAAGTTTATTTTTGTTTTTCAACTCTTCTTCATTTACAAATGGCATGTTTACTATATAGCATATAAAGCTTAAGCCCAAAAATGGTCAAAGCATTTTCTGTAACGAAGGGGTAGGTGTTTGGCTGTTTTGTCCAGCACCATAAAATTGTAAGGATCTTTGGTTGCTTCACGGTAAATCGACTCCATTTCTTCTTTTGTTATACCTTTAGCATGATCGTCAGTAATGTGTCTGATATCTTTGTTGTCTAAGTTCCCGAAAAAAACAAAACAGTTAGTGTTTCTTCTTATGTACTTCGGAGTGTTGAAGTATGACTGGGTGAGGTAAATACAGTTGCAATTTCTGTTTCTAGATAAAGAAAAGTATTCCATCAGTTTTTTCATGTTGTCTAGCTTAATGTCGTCAAAAACTATTACTTTCTGTTGAGGGTCAAGCTCTTCTGCTGGAGGCAAGTCTTCAGGGCTTAGCACTTCAATACCTTGCTCTTTTAAAAATCGATACTTATCTTGCTCAGGATTAACAGTATAAACACAACAAAGGTCCGTAATTCATCCACTTGAGAACCATGTTTAAAAGCAAATTTGTTTTTCCTGATCCTGTCGATCCTACTATCATGTAATGGCAATCTGGTAGAAGATAATGATGTTTGATTTGCTTGTAGTCCCCACTTAAATATTTATCAAAGTTTATTATATTCATTTATAATAAAGAAGGACAAAATGAATATTTCAAAATTTGGAACAAGTGGAAGTCAATCTTCAAGTACTGTTAAGGTTGTAGGTATTGAACACAAAGTTTCCAAGTCAGGAGATATAATATATGGTGATTTAAACTTAAACAACCACGAAATTACAAACTTAGCCAATCCTGTAACAGAATCAGATAGTGTAAATAAAGGATTCTTGGATAATGCAATTAGCAACATTGTCCACTTTGCCGAAAGCTCTGAGTTTGGTTCGAGGTTGGCTACTTTAGGTATAAACAACGATGATCAATATGTTGTATCGCCCTCTCAAATTCAAATTCAGAGGTCTCAAATATATGGTGTGGAAGTACTTGGTCGTCTACCAAACAGGGTCTTTCGTATAGAAAATATTCCACCTAACAACGCATCGATTGAATTAGGTGAATCATTGATTCTAAGAGGACTTGTTGATCCCATTCTACCTTCTGATGCGGCAACAAAACAATTTGTTGAAAATTTAGTTACAAATGTGAGAGATAATATTAACTTACAAGGATTACACACTATCATAAATTTACGAGATCCCACAGCACCAGGTGAAGCAGCAAACAAAAATTATGTTGACCAAATAACGCAACACATTCAAACCGAAGACGATAATGTAACCATTTCACGAAACTTAGATATGAAAAATCATACCATTTTCAACGTAGGTAGACCTTCCGAACCTACCAGTGCAATAAATAAACGTTATTTTAAACGAAATATATATCGTCCAAAATTTCAAATATTTTTGGGTGTTAGTATTACTCCTTCTTCGACACCTGGTTCGAGGCCAATTCCATCAAGTGCTATTCATTCAGTTCGTACTAATACAGATCACAATTTGCATTTCGTGAGTGCACCTCTTGTCGCTAGGAACGATTTTCTGTCTTTGCAATCCGATAGTATTCATTTGAGAGATGAGGTAACCAGCAGTTACATCGAAATAAGCGTAAGCGGACTTGTGAAAGTTACCAGTTATGATGATGAAGACAAATTACATATTGATATAATCCGTGTTAGTGAAGGAGAAACAGATAAAATATGTAAAACAACAGTAACACCCCCATTCGATTGCTTTAATTTAAACTGCATTGTTTTTCCTAATCCTTCTCGAGATGTGTTTCGCATACAATACAACTATGTTTCTTCAAATTCTTCGGTATCAATGAATATGAGCAGCGTCGTAATTAAAGTTAAACAGCTTGAAGTGGGTGATCAACCAGAAGCGTAATTGTATATCGTAAAATAAACAATGGACTTTAACCAGATTAGTAGAAAATTGACTCAAGAACAAGTGAATGAATTGACAAATCTGTATCACACTTATCACAAACAGTATTGGTGTTATAAGAAAATGTTTAAAAAATTTAAAAGAATGGACTTAGCTCTAAAGCTGTCATCTGTTGTTTTTACTACAACTGGGGCTGTGGTTGGTTCTGTTACATTAAATCCGATTTTCTTGGTGTGTATTAGTGGTACAGGTGTTCTTTTACAGACAATAACGACGCAGAAAAATTTTTCCAAAAAAACTGAGTCTTGTAGATATGCTTATCAATCGTATCAGAAATTACTCAACAAGTTAAAATTGTTTTTAAGATCTGGTGATATTGACGAGTTTTTCGAAAGAGAACTTGCTATGGTTGATGACCAAGTTGCTGATATATGTCCACCAATTTCTGAAAGCTATGAAAAATTACATGCTAAACGATTTGTTTCCACATGATTTCATATTTTTGACGTAATGCATCACTAATTTTGTATGAAGGTTGTTTGGAAATGTCTAAATATTCTAAGATTTTATTTATAAAAAAATCTATCTTAGGAAACCTTTTACCAGTGAAGCTTTGTAGTTGGTTTTCCACGGTTGTCCAAATGTTCATAAATGCTTGTATTTCATCAGCAGACAATTCAAGACGTTGTAATTTATTTTTAACATAAGCAGTTCTGCAGTAAACTGATTTACGTAAAACAACATTACGTGGGTTATAATCAATCCAGTCGTTTACGAAATATGAGTGATGAACTACACCACAGTTAATACAAGTTCTATTTCCATTTATAATTTTTATGTCATAATTTTCACTACAATTTTCATCCATCTTTTTTTTATAATAGCATATATTTTTTTTAATTAATAATGACCATATGCAAAACTATCAATTCCATTAGAAAGAATATATCGTTTATCACCAAAACACGAAAGAGACTTCTTGTTGATTTCAACGGAATAACTTTTGTGGTTTTCACTTCTAATTGATTTCATTTTATGAAACATTTGACGATTATTGAAGAGCGTGTTTTTGTAATCTTCGTGCTTTATCAGATTCCTCACAACATTTTTCTTAATTCCTTTTGCAGTTTTGCAACCTCTTTCATCATTTGTGACGTAGCTGTACATTTTAGATCTAAGTCCAACAAATTCTACTATTGGCACACCTGCGGTTTCATCTTTCATCTTTCCAATTACTTTCTTATTTTTTAGGTCATAAAAGTCTGAGGTTTCTTTGTAACCACTGAAGTCGAATTTGTCTTTGTCAGCCCAAAAATCTTTGTATACGTCTTCTGTTTTTATATCATATGTTACTGAATCTGTATCTGTAAATAAGAGTTTTGCATTCTTACCATATTTCTTTTTAATGTAATTGTAATGAAAATCATACATCAACGTTTTTGAAATATCGAGAATACACATTCCTACATACGCGGGGCGGTTTAGGGTTAAAGATTCTTTGATTTTATGAACTGCAACAAGATTTTTATTAAATATTTTGCTGCTAACGTAGGTTGGTTTTGCACAATGCTTTAATAGTTTTTCTGGTTCGTTGATCAGAGTAACATTGACACGTTTACGAAGATTTTCAATTGTTTTTTCAAACACTGAGTTGTTCATAAGTTTAAAAAAATCTTTCTCAAAGTCAGACTTGGCGGTTTTTCGCTTTTCTGTATTGAAATCAATATACTTTTTTAACCAAGGTGATTCGTTAAATTCTAATACTTGATGTACTTTTGTAACTTTTAAGCCTAATTCAATATACTGCTTTAAGTTTTTGTAATAAAGAACATAACTCTTTTTTGACTTTAAATTAGGTATTAATTTTTTAACTCCTTCAACTTTTATATTAAACTGAGTTTGTAATTGTTTACAGTAGTCTGAAAGGAGGTGATGTTTAATTTCCATTTTTTCTGGAGCTAGTGGATAGTCATTATGACTATCATGAAGGTATTCAGGATAGTCCAGGTCAACTTCTAGTATTAGTCCTTTTCCTTTAGGTAAATTTGCTAAATCAATTTCTTTTTCTGATAGCCATTTAAAACCACCCGTTGGTAAATTTTGGCTCATTGCCCATCCATATAAATTGTTTGCATCAAGATATGTAATATAATTTGATGGCTGCTTTGAATCGTAATTATTCATGTATTTGTTGTTAGCTTTAGCATATCTTTTAGAAATGTATGAAACTTCCCCTCTCACACCTTTTTCAATGAAAAGAAATTTGTCAATATCTGTCATTAATTCCAGTTTTATTTCAGTCATTTTAAGCATTGCATCCCATGATAAACCGGGAGAAGTAAAATAATGGCAAGGTCTAATTCGTAATATTGAAGACAAGTCTTTCGAAATTTCTCAAATACATCTGCTAACAGCAAAACATCTGACTTAAGGTACAAGTCGTGGTATTGTCCCATGGATTCCAACTTGAAAGTAGTCCACACATTCTGCGCATGCTTGTAATCTTCATCGTTTATATCTTCATCTGCTAAAAGACTATAGAATTCCTTTTTTGGCGGGAGGTTTCTGTCGTCAAACTTATCAAAGCTGTTCATATAATCATAGGGATAAACTCCTTTTCTTTTCATTAGTCCTAGTTTTTCATCCTGAAATTCTTGTGATGTGTATTTTAAGTCAGAAAGTGGAACGTTCTTAACCAGAGTTTCTAATGAGCTACTCATGAATTGGAAGCTATCGATAAATTTTAAATGTTTGCCTAAGAAAAAAGCCATGTATTTTTCTAGATTGTTTGGAATTACTTTGATATCCTTCTCAAACTTTCCTATTTCTTGCATAATAAAATGTAAATCATAACCCCTTAAATTATGAAAGATTACTGGTATCTTATGAGTAAGTCTGAAGTTTCTATTACATTCATTATGTGCCGCCCCTCTGTATTTTCCTGTAACGTGACAATGATCTCTAACCCTTTTGTCTTCCTCAGAAAAGTCTTTTTTACAAATGTGACATTTTGTAGCTGCTTGAAAGTTTTCTTCATCTTTGTTCGTTAAATCCATAGGTTGATTGAAATGTTCATTTTTCGTTTTTTCACAATAATCAACTTCTTCCAACATAGCTTCCAAAAATTTATAAACAGCGTTTTTACCTCTATACAATTGAATTGGTCTACTGAATTTATCGTCATAGCAACAAACTACCTTGAAGGAACAGCCGCAATCGATGTGTTTTTGGTATCTTTCTGTGTAGGACTTTTCATCGTTTGGCTGACAGCTGTCAATCTTTTGAGTTATTGCTTCAAAATCAGCATATATAACAAAGGGAACTGGTAGTTGTTTTTGAAAGTTATTAAACTTCACCGAGCTACCTTTTTTAGGCATTTGTATTGCTTGCTTTCCATTTATAATTACGCAGTTTGGTGTGTGTTTGTGTAGAATTTCCTCGCTGCTAAAACATTGAAGACAATATCTGCAGAAATGTTTTCTGTGTTGGTGCTTGCTTTGATTATACATAAATCTATTAAAGTCTTTTGTCCAAACATAATGTTGCTTTTCGTCTTCCATTATCAATAATAAATCGAGAGTTGTTTCAAACACCTTTTTAGACACAAATAAAGGAAAGCGTTGCTTGTTTTCATAACCAATAACATTAATGCTGATGTTATTTTGTTCTTCAATTTTTGGTATTTGCTTGATAGAAACTGGAAACTCTATACCGTCATAATTTAGTGTGTCTACATATTTTTTGTTATGACTTATTCTTTCACGATTGCTTTTTACTTTCTCACTGTATACTTTAGCTAAATGACACCACCTAAAGCATTCGTTGTCTTTGTTTTTGATGTTAATTAGTCCTTTCTTAGCATTTCGAAGTTCTTCCGGTAATGCAATGTAACTTGATCCGTGAAGAGGGGTATATTGAACTAAGTTAACATAGTGCCCATCAACAGAAAATATAGACCATCCGGAACCTTCACTAAGCCAATTTCCAATTTTATTTATTATTTGATTAGATGCATTTTGTAATGTTTCACTTACATCATCTTTATTTAAGATGACAATTGCTCTGCTGTTAAAAAAAGCCGTCTTGGTTACTACTTTGTCTTCTGTTTGTTTTTCAAAGGTTATTTTAAGAGTGACTGTTGCTTTCAATCCTTTCATTTTAACCAGGTCTAACCGTAATTTATCTTGCACTACTTTCTCTGTTTCATTCAATTGTTTCAATGGGTTAAAATCAACAATATCTACATCATAAGATTTAGCATAGTTTTTCAGAGCAGTTTTGAGTAATTTTACCTTAATTGTCTTTTTAGGAAAAAGATTTAAAATTTTTTGAAATGCTGCAGAAGCACTTGCTTTAATAGTTGGTGGTACGTAAGCCATCAGCCAATCGGCAAAATGATTTATACGCTTTTGAACTTTACCAGCTGTATTAAGAGCTATTTTCTTTAAGGTTGGGGGAAAATTTCTAAAGGGTGACAGTTTTAAAGTAGAAACTCCAATATCTGGAACCGCCTGATCTAAAATATTTGATTGGTTCATTTTATTATATAAGAGAAATTATCTTTAAATACTTTCTACACTTAAGAAAATTTTGTCTGTGGTTAAATAAAAATGAGTACTAAATTAGTGATTGAAAATCGTGAGTTTTATTTTCATCCAACACATCAAGCATATGCTGGGAGCATTGATGGATGCGTTGTTCATGTTGTTACTAGAGAACCAACATTTGGTAGAATAACTGAGAAAGGATATTTTGAAATGACTGTCCAAGATTACTGGGGTCGTATGTATGTTCATAATTTTATATGGGAGTGTTTTCATGGACTACTTAAAGATGGACAAAAGATTAAACATATTAATAAAAAATGTGAAGACAACAGATTAATGAATTTAACACTTCGAAGTTCAAATGTAAAAACTAGCTATGTTTAATTAGAATGACTTCATAGGGAAGAAGTGAAGCTGATAACAGATTAGATAATTTGAAACTACACAGTTCAAGCAAGCGGCCCGCTCCGACTGCGAAGTGAAATTCTTAGCTAGAAGCAAGCGCGGCCCGCTCCGACCGCGAAGAGAAATTCTGAGCTAGAAGCAAGCGGCCCGCTCCGACCGCAAATTTGACTTCACTGGGATTCGAACCTGTTTGTTACTGTAAAAATAGAGCGACGCCTCAACCCACTCGGCCATCGCACCTCGCTTGTGGGCTGGGTAATAACGCGTATTTAACTAAATACATGATTACCTCGTGTTTGTTGACAGCCAAACAGCTTCGCAAGGAAAGCGGCTCGCAAGAAAACTGTTTGCTTCACAAAATCGTTTTTCAATTAAGCGTGCAACAGTTTTGAGTTCATGACCTTCGAGAAAACCGATTGCCCTACGTCGCAATATGTCACGTCTTATATAAACAATCGCAAATCTGTAGGATATCAAACAATGTGTGATAAAAATTAAAGTAGGCTGCTTCAACAAAAGATGGAAGCTGGTTCTGACAACGACAAATAAAATCGACAACGAGCACAAGTTGGTTACATGTGACAAGCGCTCAATTGCAAGTTTAATACCTCCTACTAACATCAGGAGGGGGGACTGAGAACCACGATTTAAAAAAAACTTTGAAACACAAGGACGGTTTCAATACATTTTAAGTCATTTTGTTTCCAGTGCATTTTTTAAGAGTCAGGTGACCTGCTTTGCACTGAATGATTTTTATTGAGAATGGGCCGACTACAGTGCAGTCACGTGACCTCTGTTAATTTGAGACACAAGGACGGTTACAGTGCAGTCACGTGACCTCTGTGCACCGAACACGCCATATACATAACTACTGTTGTCAGCCACCAGCCGATTAAGCGCCATGAGTGCTACATAAGGGCTCGAGTTTATTCCCCACACGTGCCGAGTAAAGCGAAAGATTTGAATTTCACCACTAACTACGTTATAATCCTTGAACCAAATAATATGGAACCAATCTTGTTGATCCCGAGGAAGCTTAATTTGAAAGAAGCACTTACTCACATCAGCTACGCAAGCGTATTTTCTTATACGTAAGCGCATCAACACATCGACCAAGCCATTTAAAAGGTTTTCACCGACTAAAACTGCCCGATTTAATGACTCGCCACCAGCCGTAGCAGCGCCATCATAGACAATTCTAGGCTTAGCCGTCTTAGTAACAAAAAATGGTTAAGTACCATTTTTTATAAGAATCGTTTTCATTTTTATCCGCAGGCACATTCCAATCATGCTTCAGTATCTCAGCAAACGTATCTGTCAAAGTCTTTTCAACTGCGAGTTTTTAGCAGCAGTACGACGCATCGACAATGTTCGCTTTAACGCAATATCGTAATTATTATGAAGTTTTTTAAGAACATCAGGTTTAAACGGAACCGGCATTTCATACCGACCCTCTACAACGCGAATAAATGGTTCAACCAAGCTGCAGGTAAGCTCATTGTTTTTTGATGCCAATACCTCTTCATCAAGCAGCTTGTATTTGCGTAAAGCATTATTAACCATGAGAAGTTCTTGTTGCAACTTATCACAAAGTCCGCAGTTTGGGTCAGAGGCAATCGTCTTGACTTGCAACGCTCTCACAGATTTAGAGCTTCCTTGAACTCTACCTCCGCTAGCGATCGGTCCAAGTCGTGTGATCACCAGGTTGGGTTCATTCGAGTTCGAACCCTCAAGCTCTTTCAAAACAGTAATAAGTGCTTTATCAGACTGCCCGATCAAAATGTCCACACACTTACGTTCGGGTATGACGGGAATTTCCACTCCATGGAAATGTTTCAACTTACTGGTATCCACTGCATGTGGAAGAGTACTTTTATCGTCAGAAAAGGCTGGCACCACAAGGGCACCAGTAATCTTATAGTTGTCACCCGTGACTAGAGATTCTTGACTGAAATCAGTTTTACCTATGCAGCTTGCAGTTTGGTCTGCAAGTGTACGAATAGTTATAAAAGGATCTGTCGTAACTTCAAGCCCAAGTTCTTCTCTTAACGAGTCCGAAATGAGTGTCGCTTGCGAGGCAGTGTCATGCTGAGCATACGCCAGTGTTGAGCAACCAATTGTCTGATTGATCACTCTAACTGCGCTAGTTCGAAGCAAGACTGTACCTTCCTCAGCAACTCTCACTTTTAGGACATTTTTTACGTTATTGGTGGGTGTGCTAGCGACAGATGATGCAACAGGACTGCCAGGAGCAACTTTGGTCTCGCCAGCGGTCCCAACGGTCTGAGATTCATAGCAGTCATGAATAGCACTAGAGTGCTTAGCTCGACAATTAGGACCACACTTTCGGCACTTGCACCGAGAAGGGCAGTTACGAGCTAAATGTCCCATCGATAGGCAATTAAGACATCTTCCTGCCGTAATCACCGTCTTACGTCGTTCCTTAAGAGGTAACTTCATAAACTTCTCGCACTCAACAAGATAGTGTCTATTGTCAGCCTGCGCACAAACAAAACAAACAGGAGGGCGCCCATTAGCCTTCTTGGTCCCACGATTGTGATCTGTAGGTGCTCCACGCCCACCGGCAGCCGCAGACACAGGAGACTCGGCACTACCATTATGAGCACCTACTCCCAAATCCAGGGCCACCTGGCGGACACGAAACTCACTACGACCACTTTGAGGCTCACGTGATTTTTCCTTGTCCTCCGACTTGAAGAATGCCTGCGCGTAGTCAGACGTAGTCACGTTAATTTCATGCACCACAAATTTACGTAATGATTCAAAGCTTAGTTGATTCAGACTTATACCATTTTTGTCAAGAAAGTCAAGATACCGCCACTTCAAAGCACTCGGTAAACGGTTAGCAGTATCACGCAATAATTGCCCAGAGAGTTTGTTGTACTCGTCATGGGCGTAAGCAAAGACTTCTAAGGTGTTTAAGTCTTCATTATACATTTTAAGTGAAGAAGCAGTTAAATTTACTTTGGCACCATGCCTTATAGCAATGACTCTCGGCTCTGACGTTAAACCACTCGACACACCGTAACGCTGATGGAGTAGGTCAAGCGCCTTTTCATTATGTTGAGCAGTAGTCATACTTTTCATGGGGACGCAAAACAGATTCACCATTTCGCGCGGTTGACCAACGCATGCTGCTCGAAAAACTTCTAATTTACGTTCGTCGTAAGGACTTTCGTTCATAAAACGACGCACTTGATTCTCGAAGAACACAAAAGCAATATTTGCACCATCATACCCTACTTGGGTAGCAAGATTAATATACTCATTCCTACCTTGGCGCTCTAAATAAGCACTCAATGCAGCATTAGGGTTGCTTTCCGAAGCAACAGGGGTATCCACGTTCGGCCAAGTAGCCACATTAACTCGGAATTGAGGGAAAGGATTGGGTTCGACGTTTGAATTTGCCGAGTTCCCGTATTCAGCAGTACTTAAAACAGTGTGTTGATTTTCTGCATCTAACACATGCCGAGACACACATCTCTCCACATTCCCAGAGTTCTCAGCATACTCATTATGATAGGCAGCGCTGTTGTGATTCCTTGAACCAGACACATGCTGCGGAATAAATCCCCGAGCTTGGGGATTCAAAACAGTCAATTTGTTATTTATAAACATAGCATTAAACTTCTCATTGATAGAGTTAGTAACATTTGTAATACTATTACGCTTTTGTTCAAACTGCATAGGCTGAGGTTCGTTGGACCTTGGACGTGGCTCCGTCACCAGTGGTCTTAAGCGTAGCTCCCTCTCCTTGTGTTCTAAGAGCATTGCTCCAACCTTGGGTTTTGAACCAGCCTCGGTACCATGGGCAGGCTCAGCAATGCGTTTAAACTCAGCATGTTTAATTGACGAACTTTTAAAACTAACGGCACTTGAAGTAGAACGAACGCTGCGTCTTGAGCGTCCGGAAACGACAGAACCAGCCTCTGAGCCGCACGCTATGTGCTTCTCTTCAGCCTCTATCTCAATCGCTTGCAAACGCAACTTAGCCAAAGTCTCTTCTTCTTCGGCAGCAGCAGCTGTGGTAGCGGCCAACGCAGCAGCAGCAGCAGACGCAGCCGCGGCCTCAGCTTCGGCTTTCACTTTAGCTTCCGCTGCTTTTGCCTCCGCCTCCACCTTAACCTTACGAGACCAAGCCAACTCTTCCAAAACTTGAAGCTCAGAGCGTCTACGTTCTAGTTCAATCTGCTTTATTATTGAGGATTTGCTTGACGTCACACTCGTAGAACTTGCGGCAATTAATGACACACTATCTGCGGGTCCCATATCATCGTCATCACAATCATTTTTGCTTTCATTTAACGGATTAGTTTTATCGCAAAATTTGTCTTTTACGGTTTCAAACAAATTAGCACATTTTTTAAACTTATTAGCAATTTCAGATAAAAGTTGATTTAATTCGACATCCTTTAGCTCGGACGCAGCATTGCGAAAATTTTCATACTCAGATTTTAGTAAGTTAAATTTAAGTGATTTAAAATCGAATTCACTTTTAGTTTCGCATGATTCGAGCAACTTAATCAGTCTTTTAGTGTCTAACATTAATCTGAACAGTAAGCAATTTACGAGGGGCAGTTGCCGCGACTAACTCAGTTTCCGTAGCTCCAACGTTAACAGCGTCGGGCTTAGCATGGTTTACCTCGGGGTCAGTTAAGTTTTCCTGGGCTGCTTCTAACTGCCACCTAGCAACCTTGTCAGTACTCGTACATGTGGGTATCGTATCTACACCCCCACTACGTTTAGGCGTCCCAGTCAATGATGCCTTAGAAATGTGGCTTTCTGTGGCCATAATAAAACAAAACAAATACGCACAAAGATAATTATAGCAAAGACTAAATCGCACTCAATATAAATAAACAACGTCACCTCGTACAGTTCTTAACGATCACAAGAAAGATTTCAGCTCTTCCAAAGTAGATGACGCTTGAATTCCACCGAAGCAGACCGAAGATCGATGACTCCACCTCCACAGGACGACGAAAGAAGAAACGATGAACGTAGGATTGAAATTCTCTACGAAACCAAAATGCAGGCAACAAGAACCAGAAAAAAGGGGTCGCAAGTTGCAGACCAACCAAAACGAAGAAACTTCAAGTCGCCTCATTAAACCAACGGATTGAAAAGAATGGACCTTTCTCAACCAGAGTATAGTTGTCGTACAGTTGAGGGAATCCAACAAAAGGCAGCAGTCCGCTATCAGCCAATGGAATTCAAATCAAAGAAACGATGAGGAGTGCGAGATTCTAAGCCGTAATTACCAATCAATCCAAAAACCAAAAATCCAACCAGGTCAGGAGACGATAAATTTTGATGTTATAGATTGATGGCTGTGTCCTAGGTGGAATGCCTTGGTCTTCACTGTCTGGCCCTAGCGCTCAAGAGGCTAACAAAGGATATTCCAAAACAAACTTGTATTATTAAAAAAGCAAATAAAAAAGATCAGTCCAGCAAAAGTTTATCGAAGATTACCCCGGCTGGGCGGTAAACACTTAAAACTCAAAGAGCGAATTTAACAACATAAATAAAAACCTCTTGACGCTACTGTTCAAAAAATAAAACTGATTTAACTACTGGGCTAAATTAAAAACGTTGCCACAAAAACGTGATCAGCAAACGGCGAAACGGCGCGTCTTTCAGGCAACTTTGCAGAGTTTCTTTCGAGCGAATTATGAAAGACGCGTAACACAAAAGTGATATGCAAATAAGGTAAATGGACGTGTTAAAGACAGAACATAAAAACCTAGGTTCGAATCCAACTATAAACGATCGTGCTGTAACAAGTATCAGTTAATTATTAATCATTTCTTTCAAATCTTTTTTCATTAGCCCCCCCCTCCAATTATTTTTCTCTATAAACTGTATACGAAATAGATTACTCCGTGTGAATTTTATTGAAGTATTCGATTTTATAATTTACCAGCATCTAAACAAGAGAGCTTACATTTTACCATTAGCTACCTCCCAAATAGCCCGTTTATGCCACCGGTTTAATCTTGTTTGCACTGTTAATTTCTAAGCCACGTTTTAAAAGCATTATTTTTTAATCAAAATAGCCCTAAAATGAAGTTATTTTTGCAAAATTTTCGAGTACTGGGGGCTCCGCTCCCAAACCCCCAAAACAGCTCCCCTCCAATTGCGAATTTCTGGCTACGCGCCTGCACAAAACTCATAGTCAACATGTAAAGAAAATGCAAGGCAACATTAGAATCATTCTAATTCTAAGTATACTAAACAATAAAAAAATAAAAATAATACTGTTACTACAGATTAGATAAAAAATAAATCAATAAAGTTCATCATGCTTATTTATGTTTTATAAAATTTAAAGTGGGCAATTGAAGTGGAAAAAAAACCTCCTTGCTTTGTTTTGTATCGTTTGCCAATATGTCATCAGTTCCGGTACAATTTCTAATACCAGTATATATCAACCTCAGTCAGTTACTGCAAAAATACTTATAATTGAGAGGCACATCAAAATGAGAGATGACGTATTGTATAAATGTGTGATTGATGAATGCATCAGCCCCGCCATTGAATCAATAGAATAGGTTATTGTTGAACTCAAGCATAAATTTACAACTATGTTTTCTGTAATTACTTCTGCATTGCTGATAGAAAGTTGTTGTTCTAGCTTTAATCGGTTTCATAGGTTGATAAAAAATGACCTTTAACATCTTTTTTAAATCTGTAGAATGAAACTTCTTTTAAACTGCTAGGAATTTCATTCCAAATTTTAATTCCTGCGTATGACAGAGACTTTTGCCCTAATCTTGCTCTAGTTCTAGGAAGAAAGAAGTTGTTTTTGTGGCTCAATCTTGTCTTATGTGTATAGCAGTTTTTTATTAGGTTAAACTTATCTAAATTTGCAAAGGATAATACGTTATTGTGAATTTTGTACATTAGCTTTGCAGTTTCAAGAGAGTAAATATTCTTGAGTTTTAAGCATTTAGCTCGATAGAACAAAGGATTTGTATGCTGTTGATATCCACTTCCAGTTAACAATCTGATGCTTCTTTTTTGCAGAATAAAGAGAGGTGCTAATGTTGATTTTGAAGCAGTCTCCCAACTACTTCTGCAATATTGCAGATGAGAGTACATGAGGCAGTGGTAAACAGATCTTAGAGTTTGCTCATCTACAAAGTGTTTTAATTGATTTAGGGCCCAAGATCCCCTTGCTACCTTTGAACATTGTTCCTTGATTTGTTGTTTCCAGTTTAGATTGTCGTCTAGGAGAACACTTAGATACTTCATGTGATGAGATTGCTTGATTGGATTATCATTTATTGCTACTTTGAGCTCAGGTTTATTTTGCTTTGTTGTCACTACCATAAACTCAGTTTTATTAAAGTTAATTGATAATTTATTCACCTTGAGCCAATTGCTTATATTGACTAATTCATTATTAATATTTTGTTGCAGCGTTGAAACATTGGAATGGGAGAGAGTAAGGTTTGCATCATCTACAAAAAGATGAATTGTGGAATTTGAGGCAAGCGGAAGCATAGGCGTAGCCAGGATTTTTGATTGGGGGGGGCCAAACCACAAATCACATGCAATGACGTCATCAGAAATTTCCAAAAAAGGAACTTTTTGGAGGGCAAAGTTATTGCAGAATGGAAGATCTGAAGCCGTAGCCTTTTGGCACTTAACCAGGAGTTTGGTAAAGGAGAGGGCGAAAACTAATAGTTAGAAAATGCAAGTGTCTAACTTAGGAGACGTGTTGAGTAACCTTGTGTACTTAAACGTATCACAGACGGAGCCCCCAGCCTCCGGTGGCTGTGGGGGTCTGTGGACAATGCCCTCTGCTGCTGGGCGATTTTTGTAAGTTTTCGGAAAAAAAAGCTATTTTAATGCCTTTGAATCACATTTCGCCAAAGGTGGCAAGTTAATGCAAAACGTTAGCTTCGTTAACTACTAGTCCGTTAACAAACTTCTCACCTCCGTTTACGTTAATTCGTTATTTTCAGCTTTAATTAACAGAAGTTAATAAAGTCCGTTAATTTGTTAACATTTTGCGTGTAATTTATATTTTTTGTCATTCACTCGCTTCTAGAACACGCATTGACAATGTTAAGCCGATTATAAGGAAATATTTATTGCTGTGGTGGTCTTTTTGTGTTTTGGAAGTTACATTTTACGGTCTAATCTAATTTCAAGATAAAAATAAGTTCAAATGCCCTAACGAAGCTGCGATCGGAAAATCTTTGGAAACTGTGAACAGCCACAATTAATAGACCTATGAGGCTGCAGCTGACATGACATTATTTGCCACCAAAAATACCTCTTTTCTTCGCACTCTTCTATAAAACTCGTGCTAATACGCAACAAGTGTTGCAAGTGCAAACTGGTTTGTACCGGTACGATGAATGAATCTTGCAAGATATTAACGATAAAAATGTTAACGGAAGTTAACAGAACTTAACGGAAGTTAATTTAGTCCGTTAACATGAAAAAACTTTTTAACGGATTAACAAGTCAATGAAAAAGTTAGCTTCGTTATTAACAGATTAACGATTAACGGACTTGTGCCCACCTATGCATTTCGCGCGTGTTCACTGCCATTTGAAAGAACTAAATTTTTAACATTAAAAAGCCAATCGAAAAATTTTAATTGTTCAATCCTCTTTTTACTGTTAAAGTCCAAAGCACGTTTAAAAACTTGCATTATGGGGTAAAATCTTAATTGCAAGTGGTTTGGACCATGTAGGTAGGGGTAGTAAGGCGCATTGCCTCCTGCAATATTTTAGCAGTAAATAATAATCCACTCGAAAAAATTCCTTAGAGATTTTTATTTTGTCCTGAAGTTAACCAGTTATAGGCATAAATGGGCAAGTTAAAGCAGAACATTAGCTTCCTTAACCATTAGTCCGTTAACAAACTTCACACCTCCGTTAATGTTAATCCGTTATTTTCAGATTTAATTAACGGAAGTTCATAAAGTCCGTTAATTCGTTAACATTTTGCGTGTAATTCACATGTCTTTTTATTCACTCGCTTGTAGGACACGTATTGACGCTGTTGAGCTGATTGTAAGGAAAGATTTATTGCTATGGTGGTCTTTCTGTGTTTTGGAAGTTACATTTTCAGTCTAATCTAATTTCAAGATAAAAAATACGTTCAAATGCATCAAATGCACTAAAGAAGCTGCTATCGGAAAATCTTTGGAAATTGTGAACAGCGATAACTAATAGACCTGTGATGCTGCAGCTTATTATTTGACACAAAAAAGACCTTCTTTCTCCGCTTTCTTCTAAAAAACTTGAGCTATTACACAACAAGTGTTACCAGTGCAAATAGGTTTGTACCGGTACCATGAATAAATGGTGCAAGATATTAACGATAAAAACCTTCACAGAAGTTAACAGAACTTAACGGAAGTTAATTTAGTCCGTTAACATGAAAAAACTTTTTAACGGATTAACAAGTGAATGAAAAAGTTAGCTTCGTTATTAACGGATTAACAATTAACGGAATTGTACCCACCTGTGGTTATAGGAGTACATGTACGGCCAAAGGGCCCAGGCCTCTTCAACTGAAATTCAATAATTTGTTCAAAGAACATTTTTCATGCCTCATTTTATTTTTTTTCAATAGTATTTTGTGCGTAAAAACTGGCGAGCTGGAGGTGAATCGTTATTGAAAAATGGTACAATAGATGGTTACGTTTAAACATGTCATTCCCTGGCCGGATTTACACTGCACTTTGGAGATTTTTGCAATATATTCCTGCCAAATGTAAGTGAAGACCAATAAAAGTCCTACTATCTGAGTGCAGAGCCCTGGCACTGAGCCATATGGCAAATACGGCGCTGGTTATTGCATAACGTTCTTAAAAAGTGTAGATGAGGGCCTGAGGTTTCAAATTTTAGGACAAAACCTTTGATTTCACCCTGGTTATACGTTTAAATTGGTAGGAAAAAATTAATTTAAGGGGGTGCGCCGGGCCACCTGGTCGTCAATATTATTTATTGTTAATTACTGTTGTACGTGTGTACTGATGTACGCAAAGATGCTAAAAGAAACTGAAAATGAAGAAACAAGGCCTTTTTGACAAATTTTTGTCGTTGGTGGTATTTTAATTAAGTGGGCCCGGGCATCCTCGGCCACCCCCTGGCTACGCCAATGATTTTGAGACAAGATCGCTCCCCTAATAAGTTCTTTCATAAAAAAAACAATTAAATCAAAATAAAAATAACTTTTTTCCAAAACGAGGAGGACTCGAGTCCAGTCACTTGACAGTTTTTTGAAACGTTCACGAATTGCATGACATTATTATGAAGTGGACATGTGGTCCTTATTATTATTGCTTACTTTTGTACGCTTAAATCCTAAATTAAAAAAACTGCAATTCCGGACAGGGACAACATACTGGCTATGCTCTCTTTATATTTATCATTGATAGTATTTCAATTGGGTGGTTTGCATTACCGCCTGCGTTATAGCATTAAGTTCATAATAACGTTAAACGAGGGCCTGGGGTTGCAACTTTTAGGACAAAACTCTTAGATTTCTGACAGGTTTTGCATATAAATTGTTAACGATTTGAATTAAGGGGCCCTGGCCCAGAAACCTTGGTCGTCAGTCAAGGGCGTTGGGGCCCCCTGGTTGAATCACAACAATTTCAAACACTAGCGTCTTCAACCATTATGCCAGCACAGCACATGAACCCAGCTGATTAAATTCAATTGTTAAATTTAGCTTTCAAAAAGTGATTTTTGGTGAGGCTCTTTGGGGGGGGGCTCCGAAGGGTCGGTTACAGGCCCTGGGACCCATAGTTGTCAGTTAGGGGCTATAGGGCCCCCTGGTTTTCAGTTAAGATCCCCGAAGGCCTCTGGTTGTTAGTTAGAGGTCTTGGGGCCCCTGATCGTCAGTTAGGGACCCACTGGTTGTCAGTTAAAGACCCTGGAGCCCCTGAGTGTCAGTTAGGGGCCCGCTGGTTGACAGTTAGAAGCCCCAGGCCCCCTGGTTGTCGGTTAGGGGCCCCCTGGTTGTTGTTGTTGTTAGGGACTCTGGGGACCTCTGGTTGTCAGTTAGGGGCCCTGGGGCTCCCTGTTTTTCACTTAGGAGTCCCAGTGTCCCTTGGTTGTCAGTTACGGGCCCCGGGGTTTTCTGGTTCTTGTTTAGGGGCCCCGAGGCCCCCTGATTGTTAGCTAGAGGCCCTGGGGCCCCCTGATTGTCAGTTAGGGGCCCCCTGGTTTTCTGTTGAGGGCCCCGAGCCCCCCGGTTGCTACTTAGTGGCCCTAGGGCCCGTGGTTGTCAGTCGGGGGCCAGGGATTTCCTGTTTGTCATTTAGGGGCCCCTCCCCCCCTGGTTGTTGGTTAGGGGCCTTGAAGCCCCTGGTTGTTAGTTAGGGATCGCGGGGCCCCCTGGTTGTTATTTAGGGGCCCCGGGGCTCCCTCGTTGTCAACAAAATTTTTGTTAAATGCTGTTATGCGCGTAAGTACCGAAAAAAAAACTGCAACTAAACATCGCTAGGCTATGTTGTCATAATAATTTGTTATCATTGGTGGTATTTTAGTTTAAATTTTTGTCATTGTTGGTATTAAATATTAAATAACAACAGACCTAGGGTTGAGCCCTGAGAAATACCGCAAATAACATCGCTTGACTTGGATTTATATTGATTTACAATTGTATACTGTTGACGGTCAGTCAGGTAACTTGCTAGTAACTGTAATGGTAATCCTCTAATTCCATACTTTTCTAGTTTTTTGATCAGTATTGTGTGATTGATGGTATCATATGCTTTTCCTAAATCTAAGAAAATAGAACATGTAATGAGCTTTTTATCCATATTGTCAAGTAGCTTATTGTAAATATCTAAAACGGCTTCATTTGTTGAGCAATTTTTCTTAAAACCATACTGGTTTGGACTAATCAAATTATTGCTCACAAAATAATTATTAAGTTGATCAAGCAGACATTTTTCAAATAGTTTGGCAAAAGGATTTAAAATAGAAATAGGGCGATAATTACTGCATATTTCTCTTTTGCCTTTTTTGAAAATTGGAGCAACTTCAGCGGTTTTTAACACTTTTGGAAAACATCCTGTTGATAGGCATGCATTGAAAATGTCAGTTAGAACTGGAGCTGTAACAGAGGCTGACATTTTTCTATACTTTGCAGGAATTCCATTTCTTCATGTACTTTTTGATGGATTCATATTTACTACTTCTTCTTCAACTATTGGTTCTAGAAAAGACAAATTGCAACTACTCAGAATCAAACACGTGGCATTAGATTTGCCAGCAATTATAGTTGGTGTTTCAATTGTAGATGCAAGGTCAAATCCTATCTTTGTGAAATATTTTATTGAACAAGTTACTGATGGCCTGTGGACCTAGTGCACTTTCACTTTTGAAAGAACACATTTTATTGGGAATATTATTTTTCTTCACATTTTTCATGTGAATAATTTTATTTATAATTTTCCAAAGCGACGAGGTGTCACGCTTATTATCATTCGCTAAATTTCTAATGTAAAGTCGTTTTGCATATTCCTTAGTATGAGTCAGTTTATTTCTATAGACTTTGTATTGTGCCCATGTATTACTATCATTTAATTTAAGGGCTCTTTTGTACAATAAATTTTTTTGCTGGATTGATTTAAGGATTCCTTTGGATAACCATGGTTTGTTTTTTAGTTTTGTTTCCTTTCTGCTTTGTTTTCGTAATGGTGCATGTATGTTTAATGTCTTATGAAAAATGTCAATAAACTTTTCAGTGTAGTTGTCTGTGCATTCCTCTTTGATATCACCTAATAGCTTCATTTCTTCACCTAATTTGTTTAAAAATTTTTCTATATCAAAATTTTTTGTATCACGAATTAGGGTGACAGTTGATTTTTCACTCTTGAGCAGGCTTAAATTAGAACACACCATTACTGGCAGGTGATCACTCACATCTTTCACCAGAATAAAACTTTTGTATTCACCCAGTACATTGTTTGTATAAACATGATCTAAAAGAGTTGAGCTTGTAGTGGTTATTCTTGTTGGGTGTGTGATTAAGGGAATGCAGCCTAAGCTATATGTTGAATTCATAAAATCTTTTACATTGGTATCAGAGTTACTTTTTAACAAATCTGCATTGAAGTCTCCTCCAATATAATACATCAATTTTCTACTACTCAATTTTTCAATGGTTGATTCAAAACTGTTGTAAACTCTGATAATTTCTGTTTAGGGTGTCTGTAAATTACTCCCACTATACATTTTTTGTTATTTCCTAAATCTAGTTGAATCCACATATCTTCACAGTTAGGAATGTTTACATCAAACTCCTTACAAATTGAAATTGATAAAGACTCCTTAATAAACAATCCTATTCCTCCCCAACTTGTAGTTGTGCCTTTGTGGTAAAAATGGTACCCACTTAATTTTGCATTATATACCTGTGACAGTTTAAGTTTGGTTTCACTCATAGCAATGATATCAGGTAAGATATTTTGTTAAAAGTTCATTCAATTTATCAAAATATGCGTTTAAGCTTCTTATATTCATGTAAAGCAAAGAAAATTTACTCTTGTTGTTGATAATATTGGCTTCAGTCTGTGAGCAGTATTTTGTGTTATCCAAACCAGTATTTAAATCATTTAGTAAGCTTTTTATTAGAGGTGGAGTCCTCGAGAACGTCCTTGGCCTCGAGAACACATTTTGAAGTCCTCGAAACCTTAGGTCCTCGATTATTGCCCTGTCCTTGGCTCGAGGACAGCACTATTTTTTGAACCGTTGATATTTTGTTGGAAAACGCCAGAAACCCCGCGAAAAATTTGCCAAAATCTTTTTTGTTTTCCGCTATTGGAGCATAGGCTTAGCCAAGCGGGTCTCCCCCCCCCCAATCGAAATTTCACCAATGACAAAAATGTGACAAAAAAGCCTATTATTTCTTCAGTTTCAGTTTCTTTTTAGCATTTTTTGCTTACACCAGTAGCGAACAACAATATTGAAGACCAGGGGCTTCGGGACCCCCTCAAATTAATTTTTGCCAGTCAATTTAAACGTAAACCTGAAAGAAATGGATAGTTTGCGTCCTAAAAGTTGTTATCTCAGGATCACATCTAGCCTTTTTATGAACGTAATGCATAAACCAAGGCCGGATTTACCACTATATGGCGTAGTACCAGCAAAGGGCCCTGCGCTCAAATCTAAAGACTTTTTATGGTCTTCACCTACATTTGGCATGAAGATGTTGCGAAAATCTCCAAAGTGCCAGGAGCCCAGCGCGATGTAAATCCGCCCCGGCAATAGCATGGTTAATAGGCGTAACCATCTATTGTACTATTTTTCAATAACAATTCATTAATTCACCTCCACCTCGCCAGTGTTTACGCACAAAATACTTTTTTTTTAAATTAGCCATGGAAAATGTTGATTGAACAAATCGTTGAACTTCAATTGAGGGGGCCTGGACCCCTGGCCTAACATGCACTTTTATAACTGGTAATTTTCTGGACAAAACAAAAATCTCTAAGGAAAGTCTTCGAGTGGGTTTTCATTTACTGCTAAAATGTTGCACGAGACAATGCACTGTACTTCCCCCTACCTGGACCAAATCACGTACAATTAAACTTTAACACCAAAATGCAAGATGTTAAACGTGTTTTGGAGTTAATTTGCAAGTAGCGGAGGATTAAACAATTTAATTTTTTTAGTTGGCTTTTAAATGTCAAAAATCTAGTGCTTTCAAATGGCTCTAAACATGTGCGAAATGCATAGGTGAGCACAAGTCCGTTAAGCGTTAATCCGATAATAACGAAGCTAACTTTTTCATTCACTCGTTAAATCGTTAAAAAGTTTTTTCATGTTAACGGACTAAATTAACTTCCGAGTTCTGTTAACTTCCGTTAAGGTTTTCATCGTTAATATCTTGCACCATTTACTTATCTTACCAGTACGAACCAGTTTGCTCTGGTAACACTTGTTGCGTATTGGCGCGAGTTTTACAGAAGAATGCGAAGAAAGGAGCTCTTTTTTGAGGCAAATAATCACCTGCAGCCTCAGAAGTCTAATTATTGCTGTTCACAATTTCCAAAGGTTTTCCGATCGCAGCTTCGTTAGTGTATTTGAACTTATTTTTATCTTGAAATTAGATTAGACTGTAAAATGTAACTTCCAAAACACAGAAAGACCACCATAGCAATATATCTTTCCTTACAATCAGGTCAACAGCGTCAATACGTGTCCTACAAGCGAGTGAATAAAAAGAAATGTTAATTACGCGCAAAATGTTAACGAATTAACGGACTTTATTAACTTCTGTTAATTAAAGCTGAAAATAACGCATTAACATTAACGGAAGTGTAAAGTTTGTTAACGGACTAATGGTTAAGGAAGCTAACGTTCTGCTTTAACTTGCCCACCTAAGGCGAAATGTGATTCAATGGCATTAAAACAGCTTTTTTTTCCAAACAATTACAAAAAATCGCTACCAGACCCCCGTCTGTGAAATTTTAAAGTTACACTGGCTTTCTCATAACGTCTCCAAAGTTACGTATTTGCACTTTTCAACTATATTAGTTTAAGCCCTCTCCCTTTGCAAAATCCTGGTTAAGTGCCAACAGGCAAATTTTTGATGACGTCATTGCATGTGATTTGTAGTTTAGGCCTCCCCAATCAAAAATTCTGGCTACGCCTATAAATTGGAGATTGCCTGAAAAACTTTTGTGAAGACCTTTTTTTTTTTTTGGAGAACACTTGCGGCTGTGTCCTTGGTCCTTAACCTAGGCCTCGAGCATTCCTGTCCTTAGCCTCGAGAGGGTCTGTCCTCGGAAAGGCTGTCTTTGGCCTTGGCCTCGGATTTTTTTTATGTCCTTGGCCTTGGTCTCGAGCCTAGTGTCCTCGACTCCACCTCTGCTTTTTATCTTGTTTTCTACCTGTAAGCATTTAGCTGGGAAAAACGAATTATTTGTGCGATTAATATCAAAGTTTATAGTTTGTCGTAACTTCTCATTTCATTTAACAATTGCTTATCACTTAGGGTTTGAAAAGGAAACAATTCACTGCAACAATTTTGGCAAAGGTATGATTCAGTAGAAGAACAAAGAGTGTGAAGTTTAAGAGGAACTAATGACTGTGCATTTAAGGTGAATCCATCCATCATACATATCACACTGAATAGCGCACTGGTTCCTTTTTCAAGGTCTAAAACATATTTCACACGGACATTTAACTGGCATTATCAAGCAGTCAAACAAATAAAAGATATTCCACTAGTTCGACAAAACAGCAAAACTTAGAATCAGCCACAAAAATATGCAGAAAAAGTTGTTTTGAATTTGAAATGAAAATAGCTAAAAGGTATCTTGTAATATACTGGTAATTATAAATTTATTCAGAAAGGTACAGAAAAAAATGTCAAATCCTACTATGTACACAAATTACAAAACTACAAAGCTGAAAGGGTAGTACGGTTGTACACCAGGCTACTCTAGCCTATAGACAGCTCAAAAATAAAAACCTTTATTTCAAGGAACAATAAGTTCACACTAATGGACCATTGACTATATGAGAAATGAAAATAGCAAGCTCGGAGTAGATATCTGGCCACACAAAAAGCAACTTAGGAAACTAAAAATTCTTAGTTTAAAATGTAGCAGACCTTAATCTTTTTCTTGTCTTCTCCGAGCAATATGAGTGTAGTTTGCATCACCATTTCAATGGCAGCAGGTGGTTGCGAATAACTCCGAATTTCAGAAATGGTTGGCTGCTTTAGCGACATTATAGCTGATTTCATCTTTCCCAAAACAGCAAGTGTTTCTATGAGATCTTTGGCTCTTCTAGAGGGGAATTCAAATTTAGGTCACAGGAAATATCCACTTGGCAGATATCCTCTTGAGTTGAGGCACATCAAAATTGAAAAAGCTTGACGTCCTTCGTGGCCGACTCCCGGGAAGTCAGAACGACTGTGCAAACCATAAGGGTTTGTCCAGTTTGGCCGAGAGTGGCTGGAAAATTACCTTCGGTTTAGACGTGTTGAGGTTTGCTGATGAGAGCTAAAAGCTTGAAACAGCGCTGTCTAGCTCTGTGAACATCAAAAAAACTTACTGAACTAAGTAGGCAAAAAATTTTGTTATTAACACAATTGACAGTTTTTCGACATTTATAGCTACAAGTGGTAAAGCCCCCTTATTTAGTGGTAAAGCCCCCTTACAAGTGGTAAAGCCCCAATTAAACACAATGAACCAACTTGAAAAATAGTTTTACACTGCTATGCAACTTGCTCCTATGATGCTTTAGTGATGTGCTCAAGCTTTCCAAGACTAATATTGGGGAATTGGGTTTTGGACAACTTTTGACAGGGTGCTGGACAAAAGTAGGTCACTCTTCTCAAAATGGTTTCTTGTTCTATTTCTGGTAATAAGCCCCATGTGTCCGTAGGCTTCCCGAGATGTTAACATTTTCTTGCGCAGTTGAAGTGATGGGGCCCATTACCAGACAAAACTTGGCGTGATGTTTTCCATTGCAAAGAACCACCAATGCCCAAGCAGAGAAATAGGTTGGACAAAAAAGAAAAAAGACGAAGAATTATGACCTGGTGAAAATGAATTTCCCCCAAAATCCCATTATTTGGGCTGACACTTCTAGTACCTTGATCCGCTTTCGAGTGGCCTGGTTGACTTTTGTTTGAAGAACATTGAACTGAGCTTCGATTCAAAAGATCATCGTTCACTTCCGGGTTGGAAAACTCTTGCGAAGCGTTATTTCCTAAGACTTAGCAACACTACTCTGGCCTTTAAATCGAACCCGTTTTACGGCTACAAACCAAACTCGCTACTCTTTGCTTCTGCATTCAGCTCTGCCACAGCTGCTTTTCCTTTCCACAAAGCAAGTTTCATGAGAATTTTTACTTTTAACAAATTTTCTTTTTTCCATTACTGTAGAAATCCTTCCAGAATCCCCGTTATTTTGGAATGACCTTTTCCATCTTTTGCAATTACAGCTTTTACCATTTTCAACTCTTGAGGAAAAGATGCCTTTTTTTCATTTTAAACTATGTGGTGTATTTGGGAATTTTGTATCCTGTTTTGGAAGGTTTGATTTTTGTTTAAATACAGTAAGAAACGTTTCTACTTCTGCTGTTTTTTGGTTTTTCTTTTGTGTTTTTGTCTTGGGTTTTAATTTGTGAGCTTTTTTGGCTTTAATTTGGATTTTCGATTCAACCAAACATTAATTTTTTGAAAGGGTCTTCCATCGTCAAAATTTGTGTAACTGCAGAATCGTCTTTTTATTGCCCATTGTCCACTCTTTCGGCTCATCAAGTCATTCGCTGAAATTCTCTTACTTCATTCATTTGCTCTTTTAAGATGTTTTCTCTGTTGCTTTTTAAAAATTTTTCTTTCAACTTGACACTTTTTTAAATATCCTTTCTTCTTCGTCACCACCAAAAATATCCCAACAGTCATACTACCATCGCTGCCACAGTCCTATCAGAGTCCGCCACTTAAAAAATCTACAGAAGGTACCAATTCCGGATGATTTATTCTCATTTTCAGCGATCTTTCAGCTTTTTGTTGAACATCAAACTCTTCATAAACGGCTCACAATTTTTCCTTTTCTCTTTTGTCATTTTTTCTGTGATTTTGTTTTTGTACTTTTGTCTTGATTTTATCTTTTGAATTTTTTTGTTCAGATTAATGCGCTGTATAACAAACAATAAACATATTGAAGTGACATTATGTTTGGAGTAAGCTTCATTCCAACGAAATCTAATAGTTACAGCCTTACCTTTTTTGTCGTAGCTTTTCAGTGGTTATCCTGGTTATCCTCCATATTTCATTCGATTCAATTCTTATTTTGCACTACTTTTTGTCCACCAAATTCGACTTTCTGGTTATATAGCCTGTTTCTCTCATTGGTCATTTGCTCCTTTCATTTACTTCAAGTAATTTCATTCTTTAATCAAAAACAATACAGCCTAAATACTGTAGAACATATTTATTGAGACGTTTCGGTTAATTTCTTTAAACCATTGTCAATCTTATTCAAATAGATTGATTCTATTTGAATAAGATTGACAATGGTTTAAAGAAAATAACCGAAACGTCTCAATAAATATGTTTTAGAGTTTTTTGGCTGTATTGTTTTTGATTAAATTATTCAAGAAGTCCATTTACCATGCTCCTAAATTTCATTCTTCTTTTAAAGTTTTTCATCTTTGCTGTTACCATTGTCGTGGAATAATGTTCAAAGTTTCCGCAACTCCGGTCAAATTATTTCTTCAATTTTAGGAAACTTCAGCTTTGTTTTGCGCTTTCTACCTTTGATAAAGACCAACGTTTTTTGCTTTTTTTTCTTGAGTTTCTTTTTGTACTTTAGTCTTGGGTTTTCGCTTTTGAGGATTTTTTGTTGAAGCAAAAAATTTTTTCTTATTTGTCATTTTTTCTTAGATTTTCTTTTTCTACTTTTGTCTATGGTTTTCGCTTTTGTAGTGTTGTCTTTGCTTTTCGCTTTTGTATTTTTGTCTTTGGGTTTTCGCTTTTGTATTTTTGTCTGGTAATTTTTTTTAACTTTTGTCTTTGGTTTTCTTTTCGTGTTTTGTTTGGCTCTGATTAATGTTGCGCGATAAAAAACAATGATTTTGGTTTGCTCTTTATTCTAAGAGGATTGTGTCTGCAAAAATGGCTGCTTCATTGCCTTATTGCAATTCATATGTCCATTTTCAAGCAGCATTCCTCATTCTCTAAACAAATTTTCTATTCAATTAACTTCATATTTGCTATTGCATCCAGTGGGCTTCAACTATCTTGTAGTGCTGACTTTGAGTGTGTGGTTGTTTTCATATCTCGCGTTTCGCGTCTTTTTTGTAACTCCATTTTCTTTTGCTGATTAATCACTTAAATCGATCCTGAACAAGTCTAATCTTACGTGTGATCAACGAGGTAGTGACTGCGAAACCTTGATGTAGCAGTGACGTCATCATTTTCTTTGGTCTAGCTCAAAAAGATGTTGGAGTATTTAATAGTTTTTGCTTCTGCTTTATTTCTTGCACTACATGTTTCCGACTTTTGACGTACTTTGCTTTTGTTTTCGTTTATCAAGACTCAGAATAATCCTTCATTTCTTTTAATTTTTTTGTGGCGTGTCTCTTCTTGTTTGATCTTTGTGGGTGGAGAAGATTGCGGCAACTTGGTTGTTTAGCAAAGCGGAAGTTTGTCCGATTTAAAGCTCAGTGTCCAGGATTCGATCCTATGGTTCAGCATATAGTATTGCGTTGTCCTTGGAAAAAACACTTTGCAATAATTTTCCAAATCGTAAGATATCAGGATCACTTTCAAACCCAAGCAAGGTCCCAAATCCTCAAGCAAAGGCATTTCCATCCATAGAAAGCGGGTCAGGGTAGATAACGTTGGTTTATATTGAACCATTCAGATGATCATCGTATCCATAGGTGTAGCCAGGGGGAGGGGCAGGGGGCCCGCCCCCCCAATTGAAATGCTACCAATGATAAAAATGTCACAAAAAAGACTATTGTTTCTTCAGTTTCAATTTCTTTTAGCACCGTCGCGTACAACAGTACACGCGCACAACAGCAATTAACTATAATATTGATCCAGGGGGCCTTGGGCCCCCTCAATCTAATTTTTACCAACCAATTTCAATGGGCCCTCTACAATAATATTCAAATGGCTCTCAACTTAAATGGACCTCCAACAATAATAATGATCCAGGGGCCCCGGGCCCCTCAATTTAATTTTTACCAATCAATTCAAATGGGCCCTCTACAATAACATTTAAATGTCCCTCAACTTAAATGGGCTCCCAACAATAATACTGATCCAGGGGGCCCGGGCTCCCTGAATTTAGTTTTGCTAACTAATTTAAATGGGCCCCCTACAATAATATGTAAATGGACGTCAACTTAAATGGGCCCCCAACAATAATATTAATCCAGGGGGCCTATTTAAATTGGCCCCCAGCAATAATATTGATCCAGGGGCCCGAGCGCCCTCAATTTAATTTTTGCCAACCAATTAAAAAATGCCCCCTAAAATAATGTTTAAATGGGCTATCAACAACAATGTCGATCCATGGGACCTGGGCACCCTTCAATTTTATTTTTTTTTCACCAATTTAAATGGGCCCCCAACAATAATATTGTTCCAGGGGGCCTGGCTCCTTCAATTTAATGCCTGCCAACCAATTTAAAAGTATATTACTCGAGTAAAAGTAAGAGTTTTTATCCTAAAAGTTGCTAACTGAGGCCCTCATCTAACCTTTTTATAAACGTAATGCAATATCGGTAACGATTAACCAGGGACGGATTTAACATATGGCTCCGTGCCAGGAGCCCCGCACTCAGATAAGGAGCAAGAAGAACAAGCCCCAAAGATCATTCGAAAATTCGGCAAGTAGTTTGCAGATGAGCGTAAAAAGCCGAAGATCACAGTTCCTACGAGCAATCTCGTATGCATGGGGCCGACACGTTAAAAGTAAGTTCTTTTGTATTGCAGTAATAATAATGATTCAATAACTTTGTTTTTCCGCTTGCAGATTAAGGCGACAAACAACAACACTGTTGACCCCGACGTAAGATGTCAGAACAATGCAGCTATCCCACAATATGCTCGATTAGCTCAATGCAGCTATACAAGAAGTGCATTGGGATTTGCTCACGACTTGTCCTTAACACAAATGCTATTCACCAACTCCACAGCCTGGACCATAGAGTCCTCATCGTGCGCAATATAAACGTACTGTCATATTGTGCAATAAAAGTTTTTCCCCCCGTGTCCCGTCAGTAGTATATAATATGAGGGTTCTGGGACACTTTTAGGTCACGTGATAAATGTTGGGAAATTTTTTTGTTATCACGTGACCAAATGTAATATAAGGGTTCTGAGACACTTTTGGTTTGGGGGTACTTTCAGGTTCTGGGACTTTGGTTATGCTTATTTTTTGAACGGCGGTTCTGAGACTTGATCACGAATGTATGCAATATGAGGTTTCTGAGACACTTCTGGTTAAAGAGGTTTTGAGACTCAGGTAAACGCAATGAAAACTGTGCGTTTGGTTGAGCAAATGCGTTTGGCACATACGCACATAATGCTCGAGCGCACATACAAAGCTGTCACGGTGAAATTTATTTCTTGTCTGAACTTTCATTCAAAATCAAATCGCGACGAGAATTCTCGTCTAAACTTTTTCTCGCACTCAGCAATTACTATCGCGCGATGAAATCAGCTGTTTTTGCTTCAGACAAAAGCACGCAACGTAAGTGGAGATAGTGTCGACTTACCAACAGTCACAAGATAGCGCGGTTGAGAAGCTTAATGACTTTTTTTTGTGATTAATCAGCGGTAACAATGTTTGTAATCTTTATCAATCAGCCGTAACAATGTTTACGAGAAGCTCAGTGGTTTTTTCCATGACATTCTTGAAACATTTTTATATTTTCTTTTAAAAAGCACTCTGAATGCTTTATTTCTTTTCAATAATTAATTTTATTTTATTATTTTCTATTGCTTTAACCTTGATAATAATCCCATTATCATCAAATATCTTAGCTTTTGGTTTGCCATATGCATTTTGAATTCGTTCTTTATCTTCTTTTGATAAAATATTACTCGATAATTTAGATAATTTATGTTTATACAAAGGGTACATAACTGAATCAAAATTTTTTGAATGGGTTAATCCTAAACAATGACCAATTTCATAATTTCATGTACAGTCACCACAAATAAATTATATCCTGGAGGTGTGTTTTCTTCGACCCACATTTCCTCCATATCTAAATGTAAATCCCCTCCTATTCCTTCTCCTGGGTAAAAACCATGAGCTAAAACTCCTCCCTTACCATCAAATGGACATCCATCTCCGTGTTCTTTTTTACAAAAAGTTATTTTGATATCACATGATTCATTTGGATTTACTTTTTTAAATTTTAATGCACAACTTTTTTTCCAGACCTTAAAAGCAGCATCAATTTGTCTATTTATTGATTCTTCAGTAAGTTTAGGTGTTAAATTTGCAATACAATATGATAATACACGTTTATTCCACTTTAGTTTAATATCTTCAACATTTTCTGGAGTTGATAAATTTGTTGGTTGAAATCCGCAAAACATCCTTTATATTTAACACACATAGATATTTACACATAGGTTACTTTTCCACTTGTACTGACTTTTATTACTATCTCTTTAGAACTTCGAAGTTTTAAGTTTTCTAATCTATTATCATCACGCTGTTTGTTAATATGTTTTACTTCATCTCCATATTTTAACGAACCATGAAAACATTCCCAAACAAAATCATGAACATAAATATTACGCCAATGTTCATCGACGGTTATTTGCATATATCCGTTATGATCCATCACCCCTGGTGTTACTTCTTGATTTACAGCATGGACTACATAACCATCTAAGCTTGCAGCATATCCTTTAAATTTTGGATGAAAATAATATTCACAATTCTCAAGTATTAGTTTGTTCTTCATTTTATTTCTTTCTCAGATAAAAAATTACAGCCTGTTCCGAATGTCAATATTCTAAAAATTTTCAATATTAAAAAATATAATTCAAAAAATTATTGAAACTTAGATTCTTTTTAATTAATCTTTTCTAAAAGTATATCAGATTCATTGTCTCCATAAGTTTTTTTGTTTTTATTTTTTTTCTTTTTAATATAAAAAATTACTTAAAGATTAAAAACTTATAATATAAAAATGAGTAGCATTCTCAATAAGCCTGTTCCGAATGTCAATGTTCCGGTTTTGGAACCAATTCCATATAAGCAAATTATTCCAAAATTGAAGACACTAACTCAAAATTTAGCTGAAAAACACCTCAACAACTTTGCTGACTGGTTGCTATCATATACACCACCAACTATTAAAACAAAAGTGACTGAAAGTGTTCGAAAAATACTAAATCTTTTTTCCAAAAAAATTAAATTACAAAAAACGGCGTTCAAAGGCTTTACAAAATCATATGAAGTAAGCCTTGTTGAAATAGATCCTTTAAAACAGTTTCATGTTACTAAAAATTTTGTTGAAGATAAATTAAGCTTAGATCTGAGCAAAATGAAAGGAATGAAAGCTACAGTTACTTTAAATGTCATATTTTTTAAATTTGATAAAAGTGATGAAAAAATAACTAGAGAAGCCTTTTTTAATAGCAAAGCAATTATTATTTTAAACAATAAAGATATTGATGAAATGCTAAAAACGTCTGCAACTCAAATCTTAGATAAAATTGGAAAATGGCTAAGTCAAGGTTCCAGTTGGATGCTTGACCACATAAAAGGTCATTTTGTTAACCTTGTTAAATATTCACCTCTAAATGGAAGTTCTTATATAGAATTACCAAAAGAACTTAAAAATCCTAAAAAAGGATTGGTTAATATCAAAAATGAAAATGATAATGAATGCTTTAGATGGTGTCATTTAGCTAAACTTTACAGCAGCCAAGTAAAAAATCATCCTGAAAAAACAAGTCACTACAAAAAATACGTAAATACAGTAAATTATAATGGTATAACATTTCCAGTTTCTACTAAACAAATTTCAAAAGTCGAGCAACTAAATAACATTAGCATAAATGTATTTGGATATGAAAACAAACAACCTTATCCTTTATATATTTCTAAAAATGATGATGAAACAACTTTGGATTTATTGCTGATAACACAAGACGAAAACCAACATTACGTATGGATAAAAGATTTTAACAGATTTATGTTTAATCAAAGCAAACATAAAAATAGAAAGCATTTTTGCAGATTCTGTCTTCAATGTTTTAGCACTGATGAATTTCTTCTCAAACATTTAGAAAATTGTATTATCACTAATGGGAAACAAGCAATTAAAATGCCTAAAAAGGGAAGTTCAGTTAATTTTAAAAACTTTCACAATCAGCTACAGGTTCCTTTTGTCATATATGCTGATTTTGAAGCAATAACTCAAAAAATTGATAGCTGTCAGCCAAACGATAACAAATCGTATTCAGAAAAATATCAAAAGCACGTCGATTGCGGCTATGCGTATAAGTTAGTTTGTTGCTATGACGATAAGTTTACTAAACCGATTCAAGTTTATAGAGGAGAAAACGCAGCATATAAATTTTTAGAGGTTATGCTCAATGAGGTAGACTATCGTGAAGAAACAAAAAAGAATCATTTTAATCAACCTATGACATTAACAAATAAAGATGAAGAACATTTTAAATTAGCCACTGTATGCCACATTTGTAAAAACGGTTTTACTAAAAAAGATTATAAGGTAAGAGATCATTGTCATGTAACAGGAAAATACAGAGGAGCTGCTCATAACAATTGCAATCGAAGCTTTAGACTGACAAATAAGATACCAGTAATTTTTCATAATCTAAAAGGATATGATTCACATTTTATCATGCAAGAAATAGGAAAATTTGACCAAGAAATTAGTGTAATACCAAATAACATGGAAAAATACATGGCTTTTTTCTTAGGCAAGCATTTAAAGTTTATTGACAGCTTTCAATTTATGAGTAGTTCTCTGGAGTCCTTAGTTAAAAATATTTCACCTTGTGACATGAAGTACACATTACAGGAATTTCAAAACGAAAAGCTAGAACTTATGAAACAAAAAGGTGTTTACCCTTATGATTACATGGATCATTTTGATAAATTCAATGAAAAACACTTACCACCAAGAGAAGAATTGTATAGCATTCTAAACGACGAGCATATCACTAATGAAGATTACAAACATGCACAAAATGTATGGAATACTTTTAATTTGGAATCCATGGGAGAATATCACGACTTGTATCTTAAGTCTGACGTTTTGCTTCTAGCAGACGTATTTGAAATGTTTCGAAAAACTTGTTTAAAATTCTACGACCTAGATCCGTGTCATTATTTTACATCACCTGGTTTGTCATGGGATGCAATGCTTAAAATGACTAATGTCAAGCTGGAACTAATATCGGATATCGATCAATTTCTTTTCATTGAAAAAGGAATTAGGGGTGGTGTTTCATATATTTGCAAAAGATATGCTAAAGCTAACAATAAATACATCAACAACTACAATCCAGAGGAACCGTCAAATTTCTTGGTTTACATAGATGCAAATAATCTTTACGGGTGGTCTATGACTCAAGATTTACCTATAAATGGTTTCAGATGGATATCAAACAAAGAATTTAACTTGGCCAAGTTACCTGAGGGCAAAGGATTAATACTTGAAGTTGACTTAGAATATCCTGAAGACCTTCATGATATGCATAATGATTTTCCACTAGCTCCAGAAAAAATGGAAATTCGAAATCATATGCTTTCAGATTATTGCAAACAATTTAATTTAAAAGTTGAAGGAGTAACAAAATTAATACCCAATTTACAACCCAAGAAAAACTACGTTCTTCATTACAAAAATTTAAAACAGTACATTGAACTAGGTTTAAAAGTTACAAAAGTACACCGTGTTTTGGAATTTAATCAATCACCTTGGTTAAAAAAGTATATCAATTTCAATACGGAGAAGCGAAAAGTAGCAAAGTCAGAGTTTGAAAAAGACTTCTTCAAGCTTATGAATAACTCTGTTTTTGGAAAAACAATTGAAAATCTACGCAAGCGTGTTAATGTGTCTCTAATTACCGATCCTAAAAAACTTTTAAAACACAGCTCAAAACCGTCGTTTGTCAGTAGCAAAATATTTAATGAAAATCTTGTTGCTGTACATAAAATCAAACAGTCGTTAACCCTAAATCGTCCAGCTTTTGTTGGAATGGCAATTTTGGATTTATCGAAAACCCTTATGTACAATATGCATTACAATTACATTAAAAAAAGATATGGTAACAATGCACAACTGTTGTTTACAGATACTGATTCATTGACATACGATATCAAAACTCAAGATGTATACAAAGAATTCTGGTCAGACAAACACCTGTTTGACTTTAGCAACTATTGCAACTGCTCAGAGTTTTATGATTCCACAAACAAAAAAGTAGTACGCAAAATGAAAGATGAAACCGCAGGTGTGCCAATCGTAGAATTTGTTGGACTTAGGTCTAAAATGTATAGTTATGTTAAAAACAATGAAAAAGGAAACAAAACAGCAAAAGGTATAAAGAAAAACGTTGTAAAAAATGTAATCAGACATGAAGATTACAAAAACACGCTGTTTAACAGAAGTCATATGTTCCATAAAATGAAAATAATTAAAAGCGAAAATCACGAAATTTATTCGCAAGAAATCAACAAAAAATTTCTTTCTTGTTTTGATGATAAACGATATATTCTTTCTAATGGAATTGATAGTTATGCATTTGGACATTATCTATCTTTAAGTAAAAAACCGTTTTAAGAATAAAGCTTTTACTTAATAAAACATGGATGAAAATTGTTGTGAAAATCCTGACATAAAAATTATTACTGGAAACAGAACTTGCATTAACTGTGGTGTAGTTCATCACCCTTACATTACACATGGCTGGATTGATTATAATCCACGTAATGTTGTCTTACGTAAATCAGTTTACAGTAGAACTGCTTATGTTAAAAGTAAAATAGAGCAACTTAGATTGTCTCCTAACGAAACACGAGCATTCATGGACGTTTGGGTAATTGTGGAAAGTAGATTAAAAATTATCACTAGCAAAAGGTTTCCTAAGTTAGAATTTTTTATTGGCAAAATTTTAGAAAATTTAGACATTCCCAAACAACCTTCATACAAAATTAGTGATGCATTACGTCAAAAATATGAAATCATGTGGAAACAAATCGTTTAGCATGTAATTTTTCATAGCTTTCAGAAATTGGTGGACATATATCAGCAACTTGGTCATCAACCATAGCAAGTTCTCTTTCGAAAAACTCGTCAATATCACCAGATCTTAAAAACAATTTTAACTTGTTGAGTAATTTCTGATACGATTGATAAGCATATCTACAAGACTCAGTTTTTTTGGAAAAATTTTTCTGCGTCGTTATTGTCTGTAAAAGAACACCTATACCACTAACAGATGCCAAGAAAATCGGATTTAATGTAACAGAACCAACCACAGCCCCAGTTGTAGTAAAAACAACAGATGACAGCTTTAGAGCTAAGTCCATTCTTTTAAATTTTTTAAACATTTTCTTATAACACCAATACTGTTTGTGATAAGTGTGATACAGATTTGTCAATTCATTCACTTGTTCTTGAGTCAATTTTCTACTAATCTGGTTAAAGTCCATTGTTTATTTTACGATATACAATTACGCTTCTGGTTGATCACCCACTTCAAGCTGTTTAACTTTAATTACGACACTGCTCATATTCATTGATACCGAAGAATTTGAAGAAACATAGTTGTATTGTATGCGAAACACATCTCGAGAAGGATTAGGAAAAACAATGCAGTTTAAATTAAAGCAATCGAATGGGGGTGTTACTGTTGTTTTACATATTTTATCTGTTTCTCCTTGACTAACACGGATTATATCAATATGTAATTTGTCTTCATCGTCATAACTGGTAACTTCCACAAGTCCGCTTACGCTTATTTCGATGTAACTGCTGGTTACCTCATCTCTCAAATGAATACTATCGGATTGCAAAGACAGAAAATTGTTCCCAGCAACAAGAGGTGCACTCACAAAATGCAAATTGTGATCTGTATTAGTACGAACTGAATGAATAGCACTTGATGGAATTGGCCTCGAACCAGGTGTCGAAGAAGGAGTAATACTAGCACCCAAAATATTTGAAATTTTGGACGATATATATTTCGTTTAAAATAACGTTTATTTATTGCACTGGTAGGTTCGGAAGGTCTACCTACGTTGAAAATGGTATGATTTTTCATATCTAAGTTTCGTGAAATGGTTACATTATCGTCTTCGGTTTGAATGTGTTGCGTTATTTGGTCAACATAATTTTTGTTTGCTGCTTCACCTGGTGCTGTGGGATCTCGTAAATTTATGATAGTGTGTAATCCTTGTAAGTTAATATTATCTCTCACATTTGTCACTAAATTTTCAACAAATTGTTTTGTTGCCGCATCAGAAGGTAGAATGGGATCAACAAGTCCTCTTAGAATCAATGATTCACCTAATTCAATCGATGCGTTGTTAGGTGGAATATTTTCTATACGAAAGACCCTGTTTGGTAGACGACCAAGTACTTCCACACCATATATTTGAGACCTCTGAATTTGAATTTGAGAGGGCGATACAACATATTGATCATCGTTGTTTATACCTAAAGTAGCCAACCTCGAACCAAACTCAGAGCTTTCGGCAAAGTGGACAATGTTGCTAATTGCATTATCCAAGAATCCTTTATTTACACTATCTGATTCTGTTACAGGATTGGCTAAGTTTGTAATTTTGTGGTTGTTTAAGTTTAAATCACCATACATTATATCTCCTGACTTGGAAACTTTGTGTTCAATACCTACAACCTTAACAGTACTTGAAGATTGACTTCCACTTGTTCCAAATTTTGAAATATTCATTTTGTCCTTCTTTATTATAAATGAATATAATAAACTTTGATAAATATTTAAGTGGGGACAACAAGCAAATCAAACATCATTATCTTCTACCAGATTGCCATTACATGATAGTAGGATCGACAGGATCAGGAAAAACAAATTTGCTTTTAAACATGGTTCTCAAGTGGATGAATTACGACCTTTGTTGTGTTTATACTGTTAATCCTGAGCAAGATAAGTATCGATTTTTAAAAGAGCAAGGTATTGAAGTGCTAAGCCCTGAAGACTTGCCTCCAGTAGAAGAGCTTGACCCTCAACAGAAAGTAATAGTTTTTGATGACATTAAGCTAGACAACATGAAAAAACTGATGGAATACTTTTCTTTATCTAGAAACAAAAATTGCAACTGTATTTACCTCACTCAGTCATATTTCAACACTCCGAAGTACATAAGAAGAAACACTAACTGTTTTGTTTTTTTCGGGAACTTAGACAACAAAGATATCAGACACATTACTGACGATCATGCTAAAGGTATAACAAAAGAAGAAATGGAGTCGATTTACCGTGAAGCAACCAAAGATCCTTACAATTTTATGGTGCTGGACAAAACAGCCAAACACCTACCCCTTCGTTACAGAAAATGCTTTGACCATTTTTGGGCTTAAGCTTTATATGCTATATAGTAAACATGCCATTTGTAAATGAAGAAGAGTTGAAAAACAAAAATAAACTTGTAAAGAATTATATTAATAACCGAAAGCTTTTGAAACAAAAGCTGCAAAAAGAAATTGTAGCCAAACAACAACTGCAAAAGTCTGCCTCTGAAATATTTCGTCCCATTACTAAAACGTTTGAAGAAACTCAGAAAAAAACTGATGAAAGGCAAGACCAACTAATTCAACACATACAGCAACAGCTTGCCATTGAAGATAAACCTCGATCAATTTATACTGTGCACTTTGAGAGTGCTTTCGATAACGAAGAAAAAGAATTGCTGACACAAAACAATTTTGAGACTGATATTGTTGAGCTTGTAAAACGCGGGCCAGATTACATAAACGCATTAAAAGACAGAGCTAGATTAATCAATCAAAGATTAGGTGGTTTACGAAGAAGACGCGATGCTGATACAGAAGTGATTGATGAGCACATAAAAACTTTTAAAAAGTACAGAGAAAAATTAAATAAATTATTAGGAGGAATGGAACTTACCTTTGGAAGAGGGCTTAAAGATCCCAACAAACTTTGTGAAAGACTTAATTTACTAGTAGCAGCCAAACAAGCCGGCACTAACAACAAACGTTTGGATCAAGAAATTGCAAACATTTTGAAAAAACTAAAATTGAACAAATGCATTTCACACTGCGACCACCAAAAATTATTTGACAATACATTAAAATGACATCAATACCACTTTTCTTTGACTCTAGGAAAGGACAAGGAAAATCAGAAGATTTTATAACTAGCTTTAATCCACCGTTGCAACTAGACATTAAAAAAAGTTACGAGATGTCCTTAATCAATGCTCAAATATGGTACTCTTGGCATAACATAACGAGCAGCAATAATAAATTTTTTTATTCACCAGATGGAGTAGCTGCACGACTATTATCGATTCCTCCAGGGAGCTATAATATTGAAGATCTCAATAATGAAATCAAGTACTTGATGGAACAGAGACGTGATGACAAAAATAATGTAACTATAACACCAAATTTTAATACATTGAAATCAAGAATTGAACTTAAAAATGATTACATAGTTGATTTTCGAATTCCAAATTCAATAGGTGACGTTTTAGGATTTGGTTCGGCATTTTTGGGTGTAAATGGAATTCATAATAGTCAAAATCCTGTAAATATTACAAATATCAACAGCCTTCAGATTCATTGCAGCTTAATTGATGGAAGTTACATAAACGGAGCGTCTAGTGACCTACTTTATACTCTTAGTCCAAACGTACCACCGGGATATTTGATTCAAGTTGAACCTAAGCAAAACATTTACGTTCCAATCAAAAATTTAAGTCAAATTGATAGTATCCGATTCTCTATAAAAGATCAAGATAACAATTTTGTAAATATGAATAATGAACGAGTGACTTACTATGTTCATCTGAGAGAGATTATGTAGTTTAACTATAAATGTTATCACAAAGAGAAACTAGATTTCATAAAAAGAAAATCATAGGTGGAAGTTTGCTTAAAAATGTTTATGACAAGGTAAGAAACGTAATCAGCACTGGTTTTAAGATACTTAACAGAATTCCTACTGGTGTGAAGACTGAGATTAAAAAACTAGCTGCACCTTTACTGAAAAAAGCCTTAGAACCCACAAAAAAGACATTGGAACCAGTCTTAGAAAATATACTAATAAACAAGCGTATTATCAATGACAGAGCATTAGAAAATCTCAACGACAAATCGAGAGCTATCCTAAGTAATTTAATTGCTGGATCAGGATTTAAAAATTATATATCTTAATTATAAAATGACAGAACTAACGAATCCATATTTGCAAATTAAAGAAACAAACTTAGTGGACAATTCAATTACTGAGTTCGAATATGTCGAATACCTTCCGAGAGACTCCAATAACATGAACAAAGATGGTCAGCACATTATTGAAACAAAAGATGAAGATGTTTTTCTTCTACCGCATAAAGCATACCTAGAAATCAGAGGAAAACTTCAAACTAATGCGAATGCTAATTACAATAACAATGACGTAATTTCATTGGTAAATAACGGTTGGTCTTTATTTCAAACTGCGCAATATCAATTAAATAACCAAACTATAGAAAACATAAACCTTTATCTACCTCAAGCATCAACAATACTCAATTTAGTTAGCTTTAGTGATGATTATTCAAGATCAACCGCCTCTAACATGCTGTGGTTTAAAGACACTGGAACTGGTTCCCCATCTCTTAAACAAAATTTTGGTGGTGTAGCTGATGATGCAAATGCAAATGCTGTACGTGATGGTATTAGAGCAATTGTAGAAATATACAACAACAATCTACAAGCAAATATTGGTTTCACCGCAAGACAGAACATTACTACGGGAAATAAGCAAATTACTTTAATGCTTCCTCTTTCCCAAATATTTGGATTTTGTTGTGATATCGATAAGGTTTTTAGGGGTGTTAAACACAGTATAGTCGTGGATAGAGAAACAGCTAATAACTATATTTTACGTGCAAATGGTGTAGCTGCCGGTAAGTTTAACATAAGTCATATCTCTTTGTGGATGCCTAAAGTGAAACCAAGTTTAAGAGTTGAATCGGAAATAGATGCTATGTTGGTAAAAGGACATATAAAACGGCTCTACTTTGAACAAATGAGAGTGTATCGAACAATGTTTCAGTCAACAGAAACAAGCATGACTTGGAGAATAACAACCCAGCCGGGAACAGAACTTCCTAGGCATGTGTTTGTTGCGTTTCAATCGAGTGAACGAGATAACAACCAGCAGCTAAATAATGTGATTTTTGACAATGCAAACTTAAGACGTATTAGTTGCAGAATAAACAGCATTCAATATCCTGAACGAGAATTTGAATGTAATTTTACTCCACAAAATAGAAATTATTCGCGCTTATACATGAGTTTTCTAGAGGCTGTAAACAAATACCTAGATGCCGACACGGGCTGTCAATTATCAGCTGAAGACTGGGCTAGTTTGTATCCAATTCATCATTTTGATGTTAGTAAACACAATGAACGACTTAAAAACAGCTCGGCAGATATTGAAATAAGGTTTAGTCTTGGTGGTAACTTTAGAAATATTGCAAATAACGCTGACCAAGCTTTCTATGTTTATGCAGTCGTACTTTCTGATAGATTCCTTCAGTTGGAAGGACTTTCAGGTCAAATGAATATAATTATCTGAGTATAAATAAAAATGTATGTTAAAATCGGATTAAATTTATCACAATTTCAAAAAGAAAAAATAAAACAAGCTTTTCAAAACAAAATTGGGCTTACACTCACATTTAATAACGACCAGTTACAAGGATCAGACTTTCTTGGTTTAACAAAGACGCAAGTTAACAAAATAAATGATGCTAAAGCAAAAGGTTCAGGTGTTACTTTGAAGCTATCAAAACTACAAATTTCAAAACAGGGTGGTTTTATTGGAACTCTTTTAGCAGGTTTAGCAGGTAGCTTGCTGCCCAGTTTGTTAGGAGGAAAAGGACTTGTGTTACCTGGATCAAAGGGTAAAGGGCTTATGTTGCCTGGAACAAAAAGACAAGGTAGGTCTTATCGCTTCGACGAACCTCAGATTCTCGGAAAAGGTTTAATATTAGGAAAAAATTCTCCTTTCAAAAATGTTCCGATCTTGGGTTTGATTTTATAAAGTCTAATATAAAATGTACCACGATTACTCATTGAACTTGACACAAAATCAAAAGAAAAAAATTGCAAATGCATATAACAGCAAAACTAGTGTAAGTGTTAGACTAACAAATGCACGTTTACAGACTAAAGGCAACGTTAGTTTGCAACTGACGAGTCGACAGATAAATAGAATTAACAAAGCAAAAGCGTCTGGACACGGTATTCAAATAAACTTTAGTAAAACGCAATTGCAAAAACAAGGTGGTTTCTTAAGCAGCTTACTTAATTTAGGAAAACTAGTGTTACCGTTTTTAGCTAAAAAGGTTTTGCCAACTTTGGGATTAGCAGCTGCTTCCGGGGCCATCCAAGGAGCAACTAATAAAGCAGTAAATAAATAAAACCATTAACAAACTTAGACATTGATAAAATCATGATTAAGTGTGACAATTATCGAGGAACATTTAGCAAAGATATGTTACCAAAAGCAATGAATAAAAATGAGGCAGCTGTCGTAAACTTGCAAGATTATTTTGCGGGTAGTGGAACTCATTGGGTTTGTGTTTAGAATGAAGAAAAATCAGATAAAGTAGAATACTTCGACAGCTTTGGACTTGTACCCCCAAATGAAGTTGTTAAATATATGAAGGCTACAAACAAAAACATTATTTACAATGATGCACAAATTCAAAATATTAACTCAATTCTTTGTGGTTACTACTGTGTGTATTATATAACAGAGCGAAATAAGGGGAGAACAGCAAACGAACTATTGTTAGATTTTCATGAAAAACCTACACTTTTTAATGAAATGTTTATGAAGTTTTATGTATCATATATTAAAGATGGAAACTTATTGTGTTAGAGAAAGAAGAAAAACTAAGTGCATTCCAGGATCTGAAGAAATGGTAAAAGCAAAAGGAAATGGTCGTTTAATGTTACGCTGTATTTGCAAAAATTGTGGCATTCCTAAATATACTTTTATGAAAAGCGATAAACAAGGAGGATTGTTAGACGTTCACAAGTTAATAGGAAAAATACCAAAGCCAAAAGGTGGATTTACTCTTCCAAGTCATAAATATACAGGACCATTTAATCCACTAGATAAGCAGCTTGATGAAAATGATCAGCCTTTTCCTGGACAAGAACCTTACAATCAGGTAGATGCTATTGCTATGAAACATGATATTTGCTACCGTGATAATGACAATAAAAAAGGTAAACTAAAATGTGATAAAGATATGCTAGACAGTTTATCGCAAACCAAAACCAAAGGTATTCGAGAATCGTTTGATAAAAAGTTAGTTCAAGCAGCAATTGGAATAAATACAAACTAGGATTAGGTGCAAAAAACGAGAGACGGCGTCGTGGCAAAAACAACTAGCTGATGAGCTCCACAAACCAGTCAAAAAAAAGTTTCCACGGCGCCGAGTAATAAGCAAGTCAATCGATGAAATTTGGGCAGCAGATTTGGTAGAAATGCAACAATTTAGTAAATGGAATAAAGGTTACAAATATTTACTTATGGTAATTGATGTTTTTTCTAAATTTGGATGGATAGTCCCTTTGAAAAACAAAACTGGTGAAACTGTTGCTGCTGCTTTTAAAAACATTTTGAATGGAGGTAGAATACCAAAATTTATTTGGACTGATAAAGGAAAAGAATTTTACAATAAGAATATGAAAAAATTGTTAGATCTACATAAAATTACATTATATTCAACTGAAAATGAAGAAAAAAGTTCAATTGTTGAGCGTTGGAATCGCACTATCAAAAACAAAATGTGGAAAAGATTTACACAACAAAGCTCAACTCATTACTTAAACGTGCTTCCTGAAATATTAGACGAATATAATAACCAAAAACACAGATCTATCAAAATGAGTCCAATAGATGCCAGCAAAAAGAAAAATGAAGGGATAGTTTACTATAATTTATTTGGTCATATCAAACCTATAGCAACAAAACCAAAATTTGAAGTTGGTGACAAAGTAAGAATATCAAAGTACAAACGAAAACTGTTTGATAAAGGCTACACTCCAAACTGGACTGAAGAAATCTTTTTAATTTCAAAAGTTTTAAATACAAACCCGCATACATATGAAATTACAGATCTTCAGGGTGAATTAATTACTGGATCTTTTTATGAACAAGAACTACTAAAAACAAATCAAAATAAGTTCAGAATCGAAAAAGTAATTCGAAAAGATAACAAAAAGAAAATGGCGTTAGTCAAGTGGTCTGGTTACAAGACTAATAGTTGGGTTCCACTTAAAGATTTAGAAAAATTATAAAAACTTTCCTTAGCATCAATAATCATGGCTCCGGCAAACATTGTTACCGCTGATTAATCACAAAAAAAAGTCATTAAGCTTCTCAACCGCGCTATCTTGTGACTGTTGGTAAGTCGACACTATCTCCACTTACGTTGCGTGCTTTTGTCTGAAGCAAAAACAGCTGATTTCATCGCGCGATAGTAATTACTGAGTGCGAGAAAAAGTTTAGACGAGAATTCTCGTCGCGATTTGATTTTGAATGAAAGTTCAGACAAGAAATAAATTTTCTCGCGCGATTTTGATTTTGAATGAAAGTTCAGACAAGAAATAAATTTCACCGTGACAGCTTTGTATGTGCGCTCGAGCATTATGTGCGTATGTGCCAAACGCATTTGCTCAACCAAACGCACAGTTTTCATTGCATTTACCTGAGTCTCAAAACCTCTTTAACCAGAAGTGTCTCAGAAACCTCATATTGCATACATTCGTGATCAAGTCTCAGAACCGCCGTTCAAAAAATAAGCATAACCAAAGTCCCAGAACCTGAAAGTACCCCCAAACCAAAAGTGTCTCAGAACCCTTATATTACATTTGGTCACGTGATAACAAAAAAATTTCCCAACATTTATCACGTGACCTAAAAGTGTCCCAGAACCCTCATATTATATACTACTGACGGGACACGGGGGGAAAAACTTTTATTGCACAATATGACAGTACGTTTATATTGCGCACGATGAGGACTCTATGGTCCAGGCTGTGGAGTTGGTGAATAGCATTTGTGTTAAGGACAAGTCGTGAGCAAATCCCAATGCACTTCTTGTATAGCTGCATTGAGCTAATCGAGCATATTGTGGGATAGCTGCATTGTTCTGACATCTTACGTCGGGGTCAACAGTGTTGTTGTTTGTCGCCTTAATCTGCAAGCGGAAAAACAAAGTTATTGAATCATTATTATTACTGCAATACAAAAGAACTTACTTTTAACGTGTCGGCCCCATGCATACGAGATTGCTCGTAGGAACTGTGATCTTCGGCTTTTTACGCTCATCTGCAAACTACTTGCCGAATTTTCGAATGATCTTTGGGGCTTGTTCTTCTTGCTCCTTATCTGAGTGCGGGGCTCCTGGCACGGAGCCATATGTTAAATCCGTCCCTGGTTAATCGTTACCGATATTGCATTACGTTTATAAAAAGGTTAGATGAGGGCCTCAGTTAGCAACTTTTAGGATAAAAACTCTTACTTTTACTCGAGTAATATACTTTTAAATTGGTTGGCAGGCATTAAATTGAAGGAGCCAGGCCCCCTGGAACAATATTATTGTTGGGGGCCCATTTAAATTGGTGAAAAAAAAATAAAATTGAAGGGTGCCCAGGTCCCATGGATCGACATTGTTGTTGATAGCCCATTTAAACATTATTTTAGGGGGCATTTTTTAATTGGTTGGCAAAAATTAAATTGAGGGCGCTCGGGCCCCTGGATCAATATTATTGCTGGGGGCCAATTTAAATAGGCCCCCTGGATTAATATTATTGTTGGGGGCCCATTTAAGTTGACGTCCATTTACATATTATTGTAGGGGGCCCATTTAAATTAGTTAGCAAAACTAAATTCAGGGAGCCCGGGCCCCCTGGATCAGTATTATTGTTGGGAGCCCATTTAAGTTGAGGGACATTTAAATGTTATTGTAGAGGGCCCATTTGAATTGATTGGTAAAAATTAAATTGAGGGGCCCGGGGCCCCTGGATCATTATTATTGTTGGAGGTCCATTTAAGTTGAGAGCCATTTGAATATTATTGTAGAGGGCCCATTGAAATTGGTTGGTAAAAATTAGATTGAGGGGGCCCAAGGCCCCCTGGATCAATATTATAGTTAATTGCTGTTGTGCGCGTGTACTGTTGTACGCGACGGTGCTAAAAGAAATTGAAACTGAAGAAACAATAGTCTTTTTTGTGACATTTTTATCATTGGTAGCATTTCAATTGGGGGGGCGGGCCCCCTGCCCCTCCCCCTGGCTACACCTATGGATACGATGATCATCTGAATGGTTCAATATAAACCAACGTTATCTACCCTGACCCGCTTTCTATGGATGGAAATGCCTTTGCTTGAGGATTTGGGACCTTGCTTGGGTTTGAAAGTGATCCTGATATCTTACGATTTGGAAAATTATTGCAAAGTGTTTTTTCCAAGGACAACGCAATACTATATGCTGAACCATAGGATCGAATCCTGGACACTGAGCTTTAAATCGGACAAACTTCCGCTTTGCTAAACAACCAAGTTGCCGCAATCTTCTCCACCCACAAAGATCAAACAAGAAGAGACACGCCACAAAAAAATTAAAAGAAATGAAGGATTATTCTGAGTCTTGATAAACGAAAACAAAAGCAAAGTACGTCAAAAGTCGGAAACATGTAGTGCAAGAAATAAAGCAGAAGCAAAAACTATTAAATACTCCAACATCTTTTTGAGCTAGACCAAAGAAAATGATGACGTCACTGCTACGTCAAGGTTTCGCAGTCACTACCTCGTTGATCACACGTAAGATTAGACTTGTTCAGGATCGATTTAAGTGATTAATCAGCAAAAGAAAATGGAGTTACAAAAAAGACGCGAAACGCGAGATATGAAAACAACCACACACTCAAAGTCAGCACTACAAGATAGTTGAAGCCCACTGGATGCAATAGCAAATATGAAGTTAATTGAATAGAAAATTTGTTTAGAGAATGAGGAATGCTGCTTGAAAATGGACATATGAATTGCAATAAGGCAATGAAGCAGCCATTTTTGCAGACACAATCCTCTTAGAATAAAGAGCAAACCAAAATCATTGTTTTTTATCGCGCAACATTAATCAGAGCCAAACAAAACACGAAAAGAAAACCAAAGACAAAAGTTAAAAAAAATTACCAGACAAAAATACAAAAGCGAAAACCCAAAGACAAAAATACAAAAGCGAAAAGCAAAGACAATACTACAAAAGCGAAAACCATAGACAAAAGTAGAAAAAGAAAATCTAAGAAAAAATGACAAATAAGAAAAAATTTTTTGCTTCAACAAAAAATCCTCAAAAGCGAAAACCCAAGACTAAAGTACAAAAAGAAACTCAAGAAAAAAAAGCAAAAAACGTTGGTCTTTATCAAAGGTAGAAAGCGCAAAACAAAGCTGAAGTTTCCTAAAATTGAAGAAATAATTTGACCGGAGTACGTTTCGGTTATTTTCTTTAAACCATTGTCAATCTTATTCAAATAGAATCAATCTATTTGAATAAGATTGACAATGGTTTAAAGAAATTAACCGAAACGTCTCAATAAATATGTTCTACAGTATTTAGGCTGTATTGTTTTTGATTAAAGAATGAAATTACTTGAAGTAAATGAAAGGAGCAAATGACCAATGAGAGAAACAGGCTATATAACCAGAAAGTCGAATTTGGTGGACAAAAAGTAGTGCAAAATAAGAATTGAATCGAATGAAATATGGAGGATAACCAGGATAACCACTGAAAAGCTACAACAAAAAAGGTAAGGCTGTAACTATCAGATTTCATTGGAATGAAGCTTACTCCAAACATAATGTCACTTCAATATGTTTATTGTTTGTTATACAGCGCATTAATCTGAACAAAAAAATTCAAAAGATAAAATCAAGACAAAAGTACAAAAACAAAATCACAGAAAAAATGACAAAAGAGAAAAGGAAAAATTGTGAGCCGTTTATGAAGAGTTTGATGTTCAACAAAAAGCTGAAAGATCGCTGAAAATGAGAATAAATCATCCGGAATTGGTACCTTCTGTAGATTTTTTAAGTGGCGGACTCTGATAGGACTGTGGCAGCGATGGTAGTATGACTGTTGGGATATTTTTGGTGGTGACGAAGAAGAAAGGATATTTAAAAAAGTGTCAAGTTGAAAGAAAAATTTTTAAAAAGCAACAGAGAAAACATCTTAAAAGAGCAAATGAATGAAGTAAGAGAATTTCAGCGAATGACTTGATGAGCCGAAAGAGTGGACAATGGGCAATAAAAAGACGATTCTGCAGTTACACAAATTTTGACGATGGAAGACCCTTTCAAAAAATTAATGTTTGGTTGAATCGAAAATCCAAATTAAAGCCAAAAAAGCTCACAAATTAAAACCCAAGACAAAAACACAAAAGAAAAACCAAAAAACAGCAGAAGTAGAAACGTTTCTTACTGTATTTAAACAAAAATCAAACCTTCCAAAACAGGATACAAAATTCCCAAATACACCACATAGTTTAAAATGAAAAAAAGGCATCTTTTCCTCAAGAGTTGAAAATGGTAAAAGCTGTAATTGCAAAAGATGGAAAAGGTCATTCCAAAATAACGGGGATTCTGGAAGGATTTCTACAGTGATGGAAAAAAGAAAATTTGTTAAAAGTAAAAATTCTCATGAAACTTGCTTTGTGGAAAGGAAAAGCAGCTGTGGCAGAGCTGAATGCAGAAGCAAAGAGTAGCGAGTTTGGTTTGTAGCCGTAAAACGGGTTCGATTTAAAGGCCAGAGTAGTGTTGCTAAGTCTTAGGAAATAACGCTTCGCAAGAGTTTTCCAACCCGGAAGTGAACGATGATCTTTTGAATCGAAGCTCAGTTCAATGTTCTTCAAACAAAAGTCAACCAGGCCACTCGAAAGCGGATCAAGGTACTAGAAGTGTCAGCCCAAATAATGGGATTTTGGGGGAAATTCATTTTCACCAGGTCATAATTCTTCGTCTTTTTTCTTTTTTGTCCAACCTATTTCTCTGCTTGGGCATTGGTGGTTCTTTGCAATGGAAAACATCACGCCAAGTTTTGTCTGGTAATGGGCCCCATCACTTCAACTGCGCAAGAAAATGTTAACATCTCGGGAAGCCTACGGACACATGGGGCTTATTACCAGAAATAGAACAAGAAACCATTTTGAGAAGAGTGACCTACTTTTGTCCAGCACCCTGTCAAAAGTTGTCCAAAACCCAATTCCCCAATATTAGTCTTGGAAAGCTTGAGCACATCACTAAAGCATCATAGGAGCAAGTTGCATAGCAGTGTAAAACTATTTTTCAAGTTGGTTCATTGTGTTTAATTGGGGCTTTACCACTTGTAAGGGGGCTTTACCACTAAATAAGGGGGCTTTACCACTTGTAGCTATAAATGTCGAAAAACTGTCAATTGTGTTAATAACAAAATTTTTTGCCTACTTAGTTCAGTAAGTTTTTTTGATGTTCACAGAGCTAGACAGCGCTGTTTCAAGCTTTTAGCTCTCATCAGCAAACCTCAACACGTCTAAACCGAAGGTAATTTTCCAGCCACTCTCGGCCAAACTGGACAAACCCTTATGGTTTGCACAGTCGTTCTGACTTCCCGGGAGTCGGCCACGAAGGACGTCAAGCTTTTTCAATTTTGATGTGCCTCAACTCAAGAGGATATCTGCCAAGTGGATATTTCCTGTGACCTAAATTTGAATTCCCCTCTAGAAGAGCCAAAGATCTCATAGAAACACTTGCTGTTTTGGGAAAGATGAAATCAGCTATAATGTCGCTAAAGCAGCCAACCATTTCTGAAATTCGGAGTTATTCGCAACCACCTGCTGCCATTAATGGTGATGCAAACTACACTCATATTGCTCGGAGAAGACAAGAAAAAGATTAAGGTCTGCTACATTTTAAACTAAGAATTTTTAGTTTCCTAAGTTGCTTTTTGTGTGGCCAGATATCTACTCCGAGCTTGCTATTTTCATTTCTCATATAGTCAATGGTCCATTAGTGTGAACTTATTGTTCCTTGAAATAAAGGTTTTTATTTTTGAGCTGTCTATAGGCTAGAGTAGCCTGGTGTACAACCGTACTACCCTTTCAGCTTTGTAGTTTTGTAATTTGTGTACATAGTAGGATTTGACATTTTTTTCTGTACCTTTCTGAATAAATTTATAATTACCAGTATATTACAAGATACCTTTTAGCTATTTTCATTTCAAATTCAAAACAACTTTTTCTGCATATTTTTGTGGCTGATTCTAAGTTTTGCTGTTTTGTCGAACTAGTGGAATATCTTTTATTTGTTTGACTGCTTGATAATGCCAGTTAAATGTCCGTGTGAAATATGTTTTAGACCTTGAAAAAGGAACCAGTGCGCTATTCAGTGTGATATGTATGATGGATGGATTCACCTTAAATGCACAGTCATTAGTTCCTCTTAAACTTCACACTCTTTGTTCTTCTACTGAATCATACCTTTGCCAAAATTGTTGCAGTGAATTGTTTCCTTTTCAAACCCTAAGTGATAAGCAATTGTTAAATGAAATGAGAAGTTACGACAAACTATAAACTTTGATATTAATCGCACAAATAATTCGTTTTTCCCAGCTAAATGCTTACAGGTAGAAAACAAGATAAAAAGCAGAGGTGGAGTCGAGGACACTAGGCTCGAGACCAAGGCCAAGGACATAAAAAAAATCCGAGGCCAAGGCCAAAGACAGCCTTTCCGAGGACAGACCCTCTCGAGGCTAAGGACAGGAATGCTCGAGGCCTAGGTTAAGGACCAAGGACACAGCCGCAAGTGTTCTCCAAAAAAAAAAAAGGTCTTCACAAAAGTTTTTCAGGCAATCTCCAATTTATAGGCGTAGCCAGAATTTTTGATTGGGGAGGCCTAAACTACAAATCACATGCAATGACGTCATCAAAAATTTGCCTGTTGGCACTTAACCAGGATTTTGCAAAGGGAGAGGGCTTAAACTAATATAGTTGAAAAGTGCAAATACGTAACTTTGGAGACGTTATGAGAAAGCCAGTGTAACTTTAAAATTTCACAGACGGGGGTCTGGTAGCGATTTTTTGTAATTGTTTGGAAAAAAAAGCTGTTTTAATGCCATTGAATCACATTTCGCCTTAGGTGGGCAAGTTAAAGCAGAACGTTAGCTTCCTTAACCATTAGTCCGTTAACAAACTTTACACTTCCGTTAATGTTAATGCGTTATTTTCAGCTTTAATTAACAGAAGTTAATAAAGTCCGTTAATTCGTTAACATTTTGCGCGTAATTAACATTTCTTTTTATTCACTCGCTTGTAGGACACGTATTGACGCTGTTGACCTGATTGTAAGGAAAGATATATTGCTATGGTGGTCTTTCTGTGTTTTGGAAGTTACATTTTACAGTCTAATCTAATTTCAAGATAAAAATAAGTTCAAATACACTAACGAAGCTGCGATCGGAAAACCTTTGGAAATTGTGAACAGCAATAATTAGACTTCTGAGGCTGCAGGTGATTATTTGCCTCAAAAAAGAGCTCCTTTCTTCGCATTCTTCTGTAAAACTCGCGCCAATACGCAACAAGTGTTACCAGAGCAAACTGGTTCGTACTGGTAAGATAAGTAAATGGTGCAAGATATTAACGATGAAAACCTTAACGGAAGTTAACAGAACTCGGAAGTTAATTTAGTCCGTTAACATGAAAAAACTTTTTAACGATTTAACGAGTGAATGAAAAAGTTAGCTTCGTTATTATCGGATTAACGCTTAACGGACTTGTGCTCACCTATGCATTTCGCACATGTTTAGAGCCATTTGAAAGCACTAGATTTTTGACATTTAAAAGCCAACTAAAAAAATTAAATTGTTTAATCCTCCGCTACTTGCAAATTAACTCCAAAACACGTTTAACATCTTGCATTTTGGTGTTAAAGTTTAATTGTACGTGATTTGGTCCAGGTAGGGGGAAGTACAGTGCATTGTCTCGTGCAACATTTTAGCAGTAAATGAAAACCCACTCGAAGACTTTCCTTAGAGATTTTTGTTTTGTCCAGAAAATTACCAGTTATAAAAGTGCATGTTAGGCCAGGGGTCCAGGCCCCCTCAATTGAAGTTCAACGATTTGTTCAATCAACATTTTCCATGGCTAATTTAAAAAAAAAGTATTTTGTGCGTAAACACTGGCGAGGTGGAGGTGAATTAATGAATTGTTATTGAAAAATAGTACAATAGATGGTTACGCCTATTAACCATGCTATTGCCGGGGCGGATTTACATCGCGCTGGGCTCCTGGCACTTTGGAGATTTTCGCAACATCTTCATGCCAAATGTAGGTGAAGACCATAAAAAGTCTTTAGATTTGAGCGCAGGGCCCTTTGCTGGTACTACGCCATATAGTGGTAAATCCGGCCTTGGTTTATGCATTACGTTCATAAAAAGGCTAGATGTGATCCTGAGATAACAACTTTTAGGACGCAAACTATCCATTTCTTTCAGGTTTACGTTTAAATTGACTGGCAAAAATTAATTTGAGGGGGTCCCGAAGCCCCTGGTCTTCAATATTGTTGTTCGCTACTGGTGTAAGCAAAAAATGCTAAAAAGAAACTGAAACTGAAGAAATAATAGGCTTTTTTGTCACATTTTTGTCATTGGTGAAATTTCGATTGGGGGGGGGGAGACCCGCTTGGCTAAGCCTATGCTCCAATAGCGGAAAACAAAAAAGATTTTGGCAAATTTTTCGCGGGGTTTCTGGCGTTTTCCAACAAAATATCAACGGTTCAAAAAATAGTGCTGTCCTCGAGCCAAGGACAGGGCAATAATCGAGGACCTAAGGTTTCGAGGACTTCAAAATGTGTTCTCGAGGCCAAGGACGTTCTCGAGGACTCCACCTCTAATAAAAAGCTTACTAAATGATTTAAATACTGGTTTGGATAACACAAAATACTGCTCACAGACTGAAGCCAATATTATCAACAACAAGAGTAAATTTTCTTTGCTTTACATGAATATAAGAAGCTTAAACGCATATTTTGATAAATTGAATGAACTTTTAACAAAATATCTTACCTGATATCATTGCTATGAGTGAAACCAAACTTAAACTGTCACAGGTATATAATGCAAAATTAAGTGGGTACCATTTTTACCACAAAGGCACAACTACAAGTTGGGGAGGAATAGGATTGTTTATTAAGGAGTCTTTATCAATTTCAATTTGTAAGGAGTTTGATGTAAACATTCCTAACTGTGAAGATATGTGGATTCAACTAGATTTAGGAAATAACAAAAAATGTATAGTGGGAGTAATTTACAGACACCCTAAACAGAAATTATCAGAGTTTACAACAGTTTTGAATCAACCATTGAAAAATTGAGTAGTAGAAAATTGATGTATTATATTGGAGGAGACTTCAATGCAGATTTGTTAAAAAGTAACTCTGATACCAATGTAAAAGATTTTATGAATTCAACATATAGCTTAGGCTGCATTCCCTTAATCACACACCCAACAAGAATAACCACTACAAGCTCAACTCTTTTAGATCATGTTTATACAAACAATGTACTGGGTGAATACAAAAGTTTTATTCTGGTGAAAGATGTGAGTGATCACCTGCCAGTAATGGTGTGTTCTAATTTAAGCCTGCTCAAGAGTGAAAAATCAACTGTCACCCTAATTCGTGATACAAAAAATTTTGATATAGAAAAATTTTTAAACAAATTAGGTGAAGAAATGAAGCTATTAGGTGATATCAAAGAGGAATGCACAGACAACTACACTGAAAAGTTTATTGACATTTTTCATAAGACATTAAACATACATGCACCATTACGAAAACAAAGCAGAAAGGAAACAAAACTAAAAAACAAACCATGGTTATCCAAAGGAATCCTTAAATCAATCCAGCAAAAAAATTTATTGTACAAAAGAGCCCTTAAATTAAATGATAGTAATACATGGGCACAATACAAAGTCTATAGAAATAAACTGACTCATACTAAGGAATATGCAAAACGACTTTACATTAGAAATTTAGCGAATGATAATAAGCGTGACACCTCGTCGCTTTGGAAAATTATAAATAAAATTATTCACATGAAAAATGTGAAGAAAAATAATATTCCCAATAAAATGTGTTCTTTCAAAAGTGAAAGTGCACTAGGTCCACAGGCCATCAGTAACTTGTTCAATAAAATATTTCACAAAGATAGGATTTGACCTTGCATCTACAATTGAAACACCAACTATAATTGCTGGCAAATCTAATGCCACGTGTTTGATTCTGAGTAGTTGCAATTTGTCTTTTCTAGAACCAATAGTTGAAGAAGAAGTAGTAAATATGAATCCATCAAAAAGTACATGAAGAAATGGAATTCCTGCAAAGTATAGAAAAATGTCAGCCTCTGTTACAGCTCCAGTTCTAACTGACATTTTCAATGCATGCCTATCAACAGGATGTTTTCCAAAAGTGTTAAAAACCGCTGAAGTTGCTCCAATTTTCAAAAAAGGCAAAAGAGAAATATGCAGTAATTATCGCCCTATTTCTATTTTAAATCCTTTTGCCAAACTATTTGAAAAATGTCTGCTTGATCAACTTAATAATTATTTTGTGAGCAATAATTTGATTAGTCCAAACCAGTATGGTTTTAAGAAAAATTGCTCAACAAATGAAGCCGTTTTAGATATTTACAATAAGCTACTTGACAATATGGATAAAAAGCTCATTACATGTTCTATTTTCTTAGATTTAGGAAAAGCATATGATACCATCAATCACACAATACTGATCAAAAAACTAGAAAAGTATGGAATTAGAGGATTACCATTACAGTTACTAGCAAGTTACCTGACTGACCGTCAACAGTATACAATTGTAAATCAATATAAATCCAAGTCAAGCGATGTTATTTGCGGTATTTCTCAGGGCTCAACCCTAGGTCTGTTGTTATTTAATATTTAATACCAACAATGACAAAAATTTAAACTAAAATACCACCAATGATAACAAATTATTATGACAACATAGCCTAGCGATGTTTAGTTGCAGTTTTTTTTTCGGTACTTACGCGCATAACAGCATTTAACAAAAATTTTGTTGACAACGAGGGAGCCCCGGGGCCCCTAAATAACAACCAGGGGGCCCCGCGATCCCTAACTAACAACCAGGGGCTTCAAGGCCCCTAACCAACAACCAGGGGGGGAGGGGCCCCTAAATGACAAACAGGAAATCCCTGGCCCCCGACTGACAACCACGGGCCCTAGGGCCACTAAGTAGCAACCGGGGGGCTCGGGGCCCTCAACAGAAAACCAGGGGGCCCCTAACTGACAATCAGGGGGCCCCAGGGCCTCTAGCTAACAATCAGGGGGCCTCGGGGCCCCTAAACAAGAACCAGAAAACCCCGGGGCCCGTAACTGACAACCAAGGGACACTGGGACTCCTAAGTGAAAAACAGGGAGCCCCAGGGCCCCTAACTGACAACCAGAGGTCCCCAGAGTCCCTAACAACAACAACAACCAGGGGGCCCCTAACCGACAACCAGGGGGCCTGGGGCTTCTAACTGTCAACCAGCGGGCCCCTAACTGACACTCAGGGGCTCCAGGGTCTTTAACTGACAACCAGTGGGTCCCTAACTGACGATCAGGGGCCCCAAGACCTCTAACTAACAACCAGAGGCCTTCGGGGATCTTAACTGAAAACCAGGGGGCCCTATAGCCCCTAACTGACAACTATGGGTCCCAGGGCCTGTAACCGACCCTTCGGAGCCCCCCCCCAAAGAGCCTCACCAAAAATCACTTTTTGAAAGCTAAATTTAACAATTGAATTTAATCAGCTGGGTTCATGTGCTGTGCTGGCATAATGGTTGAAGACGCTAGTGTTTGAAATTGTTGTGATTGAACTGAGCTGGGTTAAATGCTTAGTCTGACATCCGTTTCACCCAAACCACAAATGATTTAAAATCAAGATTTTTTCATCAGACAAGATCACTTTGTTTGCATTACATACGGTTGAGTTTTACAGAATTATCGGTAACCTTCAAAGTATGAAGGGGAGAATGCTGGTGAAAAGGAACCGGCGGAGGTTTCGTATTATTTTCTTCCGGGAAAATGAACATCTAGTTTATTTCAGTAATCGTTTAACTTGAAGACTTCGCGTCCCAACACGATTCTTTGTCACATCTTGATACTTTTTTGTAGTGTTCTTTTGTAATGGTGAATTTTGTTTCACTTTGCGTACTTTTTTTGTGATGTTGACTAAACAAATAAATAATATTCTGTTCTGTTCTCAAACTGCTGTCAAAATTTAATGTTGCTAGATCTAACCGTACTCGAGTTACAAGCCAAACTCTGAAACTTCGCACTCGTTAATTTGAAAATAACCGAGTAAAAAACATAGTTAGATCCATTCATTTTTTTTGTAATTTTTGAATTCAAATTCCAATTCAAAATCATTGACTTTCAAAAAACCAAATCCAAATTCATTGACTTTGAAAAAGCTAAATTCAAATTCAAATTTATTGACTTTGAAAAAACTAAATTCAAATTCACTGACTTTGCAAAAGTCGAATTCAAATTCAAATTCATCAATAACTTGTGAGCGGATTCAAATTCAAAATTCAAATTCAATCCAACCCCACTTTTCACATCAAAGATTCAAAGAGGATTTTGCAGTTTGCACCTAGCAAGTCGCAGTCTCGTAGTCGCAGATGTGTATTAGCGCATTACAGGTGCGTTACAAGAAGGGAGGAGGCACCAGCCAAAAGTGGGGGGGCACTAAAATTTGCTTATAAAAACTGATCTTCGGATCTTGTACGGCTATAACTATGCGCAATTTTAAGATAAGGCCGGCAACGTTTCTTAGCTCGTTTTTTCCATGGCTAATAATAGCTTGAAAAATCTATCTACAGCAGTGAATGCTACCAGACGTTCGACCAGGATTTTGCTAAGAGAGGAGAACCAAAAGTAAATTTTTTTACACAAAAACTGCCTGATTTAGCCCCCGTGCTGAACAAACTTATGCAACTCAAGATAATCACTAACGAAGTACTGGTAACGATTCTGCAAGCTTACATGACTCTTCCACGACACATCAGTAAAGGCGCGTCAATAAGACGGATTATTGCGTCAGATTAATGTACTGCAGTTGGTTGCCAGCAATTTCGAAAAGAATCGAAAACACATCAAAGAAAAATTATGTTTAAACGTAATTATTTCTTTTTCCACTATTGTCTGTTGTCTTGTTGTTGCGTGATGTTACAAAAGCAGTATTTTTAGTAAACCAAAATGGGAGCACAAGCGGCCGTTATGGGGGTACGCCCCCTCCCTTAGCGACGGCACTGGTTGGATCAATTCATTTTGTTTTTAATTTTGAAATTCAAATTCAAATTCATTGACTTTGAAAAAACTAAATTCAAATTCATTGACTTTGAGAAAACTAAATTCAAATTCATTAATTTTGCAAAAGTTGAATTTAAATTCAAATTCAAATTCATCAATATTTCATAAGCGAATTCAAATTCAACACTCAAATTCAATCCAACCCTAGTAAAAACTACGAAATACGAGCGTTAGCGTCGGTCGTTCCAAGACTTTACTGCTTTTTTCAACTTTGAGAAAAACTGCTCTCCGAATTATTACTAAGCAAACTATTACCACTGCATAAGTTAACGTAAATTCGTTTGTCATTGTCACTTAGTTTCTGGTGATAATAGTGCATTAATTAAAATTTGTTGTTTTTTTACGGTAATTATTGGCAGAAATAAAACTTTTACTAATGGTTCTCAACAATTGAATTTTCAGACTATGCTATACCATTTACTGGAGATAATTCTTTTTTTACATCTGTGTTCTTTAATATGTTTTTATCTTTGTTGTAAACTAGATACCGTACATATGCTACTTTGCTACACTGTTACCGGTACAGTTATAGTTCTACTGTAAAGCAGACTTGTTACTCTGAGCTGTGCATTTTAATTCGGTGCTTCTCGATTTAGGTCGTGAAAACAAAGCAACTAGTTGAGACGTATTATCTAAGACGCTCTCTACACGAATCGACGCGCAAAAGTTACCCTTCTAATTTTCTCGTTGTTAGGTGAGATGTCTGGCCGTTTTCTTTAAGTAGGCCATGGGTGTCCTAACTCACTTTTGCAGCCAGTTTAAACAACGTATCATTCATTGCGTCCAACACAAACACAGCGTTTGAATATTGCAAGAGACACACCTGTAATCGCTTTGTGGCATACCATTAGCAATTATACAGGGGGAAGATAAAGAGCATGAGAATGGATCGTAAAAGGGGGTGAAACATCCAGCAAATTCCGATAGTTAAACGCTAAAATCGAACAAAAATTTTTGAAAATGTTTCTTTTCATTTTTGGGGTTGCGGTTGCAAAGACATTCGACTAATGCAAAGACGAAACGCTGCTTCGAAGAAATGAATATTTTGATGAAAGCAAAACAGTTTTTGGAAACCCTAAGTTTGTTCTCTCTGCCCGAATTTCCAGAAAAATGCGTAGGTGTACCTAAATTGAATAGTTACGGAAACGGTAAATGTTATTCAGTTTTCTATTTTTCCTCGAAGTTCAGGTTGAGAGAACAGATTCAGGGTTTCCAAAACTTTTCAAGGGTGTGTCTATTTATATTTTTTTGAACATCTGGCTTGGGCCTGCGCCCGTCACAGAGCTTCCGGTGCAGGTTAGGGGAGAAGTGGCTGGTGTATTCAAGTGTTTTATTGTTTTCGTTTAGTTTTCTCCCCGCCTGATGAACTTATTAGGGGGAAACAGCCTGTAGTGGGGCTTTTAAGTTCTTAAATTTTAATTATTTTTAGTTTTAAACTGAAATTCTAGTATCGTTAAGCGTACAATCGACATATTCCAACCAAATCCATCTGCAATAGTTTGTTTATTAGTAATTTGCGACTAGCCAGCCTTTGCAATCAATTTTGAATTTTCGCATGGTGTTTTAGCTCATATCGGTGTTTTAGCTCATATCGGTGTTTTAGCTCATATCGCCAATATCTACAAATTTCAAAAAAACTTGCGCCCTAGCTTAAGCCATTCAAAGTTGACTTTGGAGGGTCCATTTGGTAGGTTTCTGGCAAGATGATACTCATAAAAATGCCAAAATACTTGTTTTTTAAACATCTATGTATTGATATCAAAAAAACTTGCACCCTAACTTAAAACGTTCAAAAAATTGTTTTTAGGAAGTCCATTTGGGATTTTTTGGGGAGGTGGTACCTCCGAACGATGTCAAAATAATATTCATACGCTAAATATCTACTGATGTAAAAACTGGCCCCCTAAGTTAAGCCGTTCAAAAAATTCATTTTGGGGGTCCATTTGGGGGATACCCAGGAGGTGATACCCCAAACCATGTCAAAATTTTTCTCAGTAAAATATCTACTGATATCAAACAACACTAGCACCCTAGGTTAAGCCGTAGAAAAAATTGATTTAGGGGGTCCCGTTTGGGGGGGGTTTCCGGGGGGTGGCACCCCAAACTGTGTCAAAATTTTTGTCTGTTAAATATCTACGGATATCAAAACAAACTGGCGCTCTAGCTTGAGTCGTTAAGAAAATTGATCTTTTGGGTCCCCATTTTGGGGGGATTCTTGGCGGAGTGGCCCTAAAAAATTTTTGGAGACAAGACTGCGTTTGCAGTTCAACAACTTTACACAAAAGTTAGATTTCGATGTTTTGTGGTTTAGAAGAAGAGTGTACAAGATTTAGAAAGAAAAAAAAAAAATGAAAAAAAAAGAAAAAACCTCATCGCGGCCGAAAGGGGTTTGGTAGGAATGAAAGGGCATCCTAAGACATATAACTAGGTGAAACGTTTTTGCCGTACTTACGCCGTTTTTGAACGAGACCGCTTTTTTACACCAAACTTTTTGGTAGTTTTCGGGCCTAAAACCAAAGTCACGCGATCTATTGCTTCGAAATTTGGTACTAACATGCAACTCATTAATTTGGTACAAACATGCAACTCATTAATTTCATGTAGCTAGACCAAACCGTTCTCGAGTAATAAGCGAAAGCCTGAAACTTTGCACTTATTAGTTTGAAAATGGCCGAGTAAAAACATAAAAAAGCGACGCGAGCGTCGGTCGTTCCAGTAATGACGCCGTTATATTTAATTCAACGTTGCATTCGCGAAGTTTTGTTAAGTGGAATGTGATAGTTGCAATCGGGTACTTGTCGCCTGGTGTCTATTGTGTGGAATAGTTTAGACCAACAAAGTAAGTTTGGAACGTCTAAGAAAGTTTTAGATTGATGTGTCGGTGGACGAATTTTTCTAATTCAAACTAAACTAAAGTTGTTTATTCTAAAGATGTTTATTTTTTTATGTGCAGTCGTGCCAGTGCCGCCGCCAGAGCAAACGAAGTGGGGGGAGGCAATAACCGAAAGTTAGGGGGCACTAAAATAGATTGAACTTTTGCAAATAGAAACTGATATTGAACAGCTACAAATTATACGCATTTTTTAAAATTCTATATTCATGTCTAAAACAACAGACATACAAAGCCGGCAGCGTTTGGTAGCTCGTTTCGTCTGCGGTTCATAATCACCTGAAACATCTATTTGCAGCTGCAGTGAATGCAACCAGACGCTCAATCAGGATTTTGCTGAAAGGGGGAGGTACTTGAACCAAAAGTTGTTGTTGTTTTTTGAAACAAAAATTGTCTAATTTAAGCCCCGTGCTGAAGAAAATAATGCAACTCAAGTGTGTCAAAGACGAAGACATGGGGGCGGAGCCCCCAGCCACTGGGCTATATTTGTGATTTTGCGGCAGCAAATAGCGATTTTATGTTTTAACACCATTTTAATCACATTTTGGACGTTTCTAAAGCCATATGAATAACTAAATTGCTAAAATTCAGAAGCCATTTGAAAGAATAAATTGACTAGCCTCTTCACCCCCCTTGCTTCAGGTCAAGGCCAAAACATGTTTAAACGCTCTTATTTTGAGGTTAAATCTTCTAAGTGACTAGGCTGAGGGGACTGAAGCCCCCCTTCCCCCCTGGTTGCGCCATTAGCTATGACCTAAAAATCTTGAGTGTGCTGTAAAACAACAAAAAGAGCTGGTCTTAAATTTTTTTTCACGCATTGTTTCCGGTCATGATCACTAACGAATTGCCGGTAACGATTGTATGTGCTTACATCTCTCTTCAGAAACATTCGTAAAGGATTCTTCATTAAATTGTACTATTGCGTCACATTTATTTACAGTAAAGCAGTTCATTGCCAGCAATTTCGCAAAAACTAGAGAAAACGTCATAAGAGAATTATATTTAAACGTTATTACTTTTTTTTCCATTATTGTTTGTTGTCTTGTTGCGCGACATTCCGAAATCAGTATATTGAGTGAACCGAAATGGGGGAGCACAAGTAGCCGATGGGGCCCCCCTCCCTTAGCGACGCACTGAGAAGTACAACTCTGCCAATGGCTTAATTATTCAATTAATTTCATTTTTTTATTTTGAAGTGCTTGTAAAGGATTTAGGCAAGTACTGGTAGAAAAAAATTGAAGACCAAGCAGTGACATACAATAAACTAAATGAGTTTGTACAATAAAGCAGATAATTTTTTGGTTAAATGTTTGACTTTGGACGTTACACAAAGGGTTTTGAAAAGCTAACAATGGAGAAAGTTATTAAAATATGAGGTCATCGTTGATTTGTACGCCAAGGGATTTAATTGTTTTAGTAAGATTAATTTTTGAGCCGTCAAAGAGTATGGTCGAATTTTGGTAAAAAGCTTTATTATCGCATTTAAATGATATAAAATCAACGCTGAAGACTTTTGCGCGTGAACACCGATTTGCTGTCGTTAGCAGCAGTAAGATTTTTGCTCTCTCTAATAACAGATTTTTTTCAGTAACAGATAGTGGAAGTGACTCCGGTATAAATGGGAAGGATGGCCAGTGACTCCTACTGAAGAGAAGGAAAAAGAAAGAAGGATTACGGAGTTGGGAAAGCCAAGATTAGGCTAGTATTCGACCATCGAGATATGAATCGAAGAAAACCACGAATGCAAAGTATGTGGAAACTCTTTAATGAGATTTACTGGTGTATTTAGAGGTCAGTTATTCGAACAGTAACGCGTTCATCCCTATAGCGGAAGGTCTGAGGTTCCAATCTCAGGCCGTTCAAATTGGACACAGTCTCGCCAAAGGCTTGCCACCGCTGCAACATTTCTCTGAAAAGAGCTGTGCTGCGCGGGCGCAATGACGTGGAAATAGGCCCAGCAAACTCGTTGCAAACTTCGGCGTAATACAGCCAGTATAATAAAAGATTCAATTTGACTAGTATATATATTGAAAACGTTCAAGCAGCGTAGCCAGAATGGAGATCTTAACTACTAAAAGATTAATGATGCTTGAAGTATTTTCAAGCAAATTTAAACTTAGGACAACCATTTGCACAATATCGAAATTAGTCACCAAAAACTCCACTATGATAAAATTTAAAACATGTTATTTTTTAAATTTTAAAGAAACACAATTTCCTCTGATGTCACAAAAAAAAACAATAGAAAACTAGATGTTCATTTTCTCGGAAGAAAATAATACCGGACTTCTGCCAGTTCCTTTTAACCAGCATTCTCCCCTTCATACTTTCAAGGTTACCAATATTTCTGTAAAACTCAACCGTATGTAATGCAAACAAAGTGATTTTGTTTGATGAAAAAAAAGTGTTGATTTTATATCATTTGTGGTTTGAGTAAAACGGATGTCAGACTAAGCATTTAACCCACCTCTGCTCATCCACGACCATTTCCAACACTGGCGTCTTCAACCATTATGCCAGCACAGCACATGAATCCAGTTGATCAAATTCAATTGTTAGATTTAGCTTCCAAAAAGTGATTTTTGGGGGGCCCATTTAAGGGGGTTCCAGAGGGTTGGTATCACCAGGCTATGTAAAAAAAACTATCTTTTAAAGATCTACTGATATCAAAAAAACCTAGTGTCCTTGCTCAGGCCGTTCAAAAAATTGATTTGTGGAGGTCCATTTGGGAAAGTTCCGGAGGGGTGGTACCCGAAACTATGTCAAAATTTTTGTCTCTTACCTCTACTGATATCAATAAAAACTGGATCCTTAGCTTAAGCCGTTCAATAACTGATTTTAGGGGGTTTATTTGGAGTTTTTTGGGAAAAAGTTGGTACCCAAAAACTATGTCCAAGTATTTGTCTGTTAAATATCCACTGATATGAAAAAACTACAACCTATAAACAATATATAAAAACTAGCTTAATATAAAATATATAAGCAATATATAAAACTAGCTTAAGCCGTTAAAAAAACTAGTGGTCCACTTGGGGGGGGGGGGGCGGGGTGGTACTCCCAAACTATGTCGAAATGTTTTTCAGTTAAATATTTACTGATATCAAAAAAAACTAGTGGTCTAGCTTTAACCGTTCAAAAAAGTGATTTGGGGGGTCAAATTGGGATGGTACCCCATAAACTATGTTAAGATATTTGTTTCTTAGATATCTACTGATATCAAAAAAACAAGAGCTTTAGATTAAGCTTTTCATAAAAGTGTTGTTTTTTTGCGGGAAAGTCATTTTGGAATTTCCAGGGGGTGTGGTACCCTCGAACTACGAAGAAGTATTTGTCTCTTAAACATTTCGGAAAATTAAAAAAACTAAAAAAACTATATTAAAAAAGCACCGTAGCTTAAGTCGTTAAGAAAACTGATTTGTGGGGGTCCATTTGAAGGTTTCGTAGCGGGTTGGTACCCCCAAACTATGTCAAAATATTTTTCAACTAAATATTTACTGATACCAAAAAAAACAACTAGCATGCTAGCTTAAGCTGTAAAAAAAATTGATTTTTGGAAAGTCTTTACAGAGAATGAAACCTGATACCCTCTGATCATATGTAATGTCAAAACAAAAAATATTTGAATCGATTTTTGTCTTATGCTAGATTCAATTTGATCTTGGTTTGAAGAAAAGCGATGGCCAACTACATAATTGCACCCAAGTCTAGCCATTCACGATGGTTTCATATGCTGGCGCCTTTCAACACCAGGCCATATGAACTTATCATATTTCCAAATTTTAAGTTTCTAGCTTTGGTGGTTTCGGAATTTTGGGATCTACGAAAAAAGTTATTAAATCAATGAATAAAACAAAGTGTTCGATTGTCATAATTTGAATTTCGGAACTGAAACGGCATTCCCAGGCACTTTTAAATTCAAAACTTTTATTCTCCTGTTGCAATAAGTTTTCGAGCTAGAGCTGTTTAAACTTCGGATTGGCATTTAAGTTTTTGGCGCGGAATTCCGTATCACGCAACCGATTGCCCCCAAAATTTGTGCAAAGAATGATCTATATGTTTCCCATCTAAGTTCTAAATTCCAAGTTTCCACTTTTAGCCGTTTTAAAGTTATAGCGTGTTTGAACTCTGGTTGCTGAATTCGTAATTTTGCACGAAAAAAAAACATAGGGACTTTCGACGTGAAGCGTCGCGGAAATCCCAATTGTTTCTTGCAAAGTTTGGAGCTCTGAAGAACACACAAGTAACATATGTAAACATTTTTGCAGAGCTAAGTAATGCGTGAAGGACGTTTTACACGCCATCATTTTAACAAAATAGCTAAAAAAATTTTCATAACACAAAACAGTTGTTTTTTTCGAAATGCGAAACACTCCGAGCGCTGGGGCCTCCGCCCCTGGTCTATACTCTTTTGCCCCCGACAGTTGAACCCTCTATCCCTAAACTTTTGGCTACGCGTCTATTTAGAATTTACAGTGCATAATTTGTTTTTCTTATTTATTGTCTTGTAAGTAAAGTTCACGTTTAGCAAAAATTGTGACTAGTGATATCAGCTACGTTTAAGGTTTGTAAGTTAGCTTAAACATTAGACAACTACTGTTTTTAAAAATCGGACAACCACTGTACTGGTAAATTTACTGATTTCACTCTTTCCTTAGTTGCAATTCGGCAATTGCAAAAAAAAAATTAATGCAATATTGTCAAGTTTGCTAAAATAGACAGATATCAATGTACGCATAAAATTAGCTGTGGAGAAAAGAAAAACCTTCAGACGCAAACTGTAATCTATTTAACAAGGTCGATTTTTCATAACAACTTCGTACTACCGATGAGTATATTTATTGATTTGACGTTTAGCGTCTAAAACCGGGAGGCTTCTTCAAAACAATTTTCAGTTCTTCTTCTTCAAAGCAACTTTTTCAAAACAGTTACAAAAAGATAAATGAGAAAAAATTACAACTCAACTCAACTCAGAATTTATTGCGTCCAACTCTCTTACACTTAAATAATACAAATCACATATCGATTCATGAATAAAATTAACACGGGAAGGACAGGGAGACTGCGAAGGGACCGTTAGGTCTTCGAGTCAAGCAGCCACCCTATATTGGTAGACAATTTGCCAATTAAATTCGGATAAAAGCTAATGGTATTTGGATGTCTCTTGCAACTTGTGTTGCTTTACATCAACATTTCAACCAAAATTTTTGCATTTGAATTTTAGTAATTTACAATTAGCTGGTCTTTGTAGTTAGATTTGAATTTTCGGAAAGTATTTTTCCTTACATCGGAAGGAATATTGTTCCAAATAATAACGCCTTTATATTTGATTGAACGTTGCATTCGGGATTTTTTACAATGAGGAATGCGATAATTGCAACCATTCAGTCGTCTTCTGGTGTCTATTGTGTGGATTTGATTCAAACCAACAAAATAATTTTGGAAGTTCAAAGGAAGTTTATTACTGAAGTGTCGATAAAGGAATTTACCTATTTCAAACTTCACTAATTCGTTTGTTTTGAAGATTTTTAGTTTCATATATGCTGTAGTACTGCTCTGCCAATGGTTTAAGCCTTCGATTAATTTTATTGCTTTATTTTGAAGTGTTTGTAAAGGATTTAGGTAAGTAGAAAATGTAGAAGACCAGACTGAGATGCAGTAAATTAATACGGGTGAAAGAGCGTATTGTACAAAAGAAGTAGATAAGTTTTTGGTAAATAGTGTTTGACTTTAAACATTACACCTAAGCAGTAGCGTACGCAGGATTTTGAAAAGGGGGGGCAGAAACTTCAGAAAATTTGAGAGGAAAATAGATCAGAATTTCAAATTGACACACTCAAATTTCGTCCAATTTTCGCCAAAATTCACTCAAATTTCGAGCCCATAGCCTGGAAGCCTGATGCCCAACTTGCAAAGGGGGGAGGGCATGCCTCAATTTGGCTCACTTTTCTATGCAATTTTGCAATCTGGCGACCCAAAGAAATTTACCTATTTCAAACTTCACTAATTCGTTTATTTTGAGGATGGCCCAATGGCCATCCTCAAAATGGCCCCCCCTAAATATGGCCAAATGGTCATGGCCATGCCCCAATGCCCCCCCCTAAATACGCCCCTGCACCTAAGGCTCTGAAAAGCTTAGAATAGAGGAAGTTGATATGAGTTTTGAATGTAAGGTTGTCGTCTATTTGTACACCAAGATATTTAACAGATTTAGAAAGATTGATTTTGAAACCGTCAAAGAGAATGGTCAAGTTTTGGTAAGAAACTTTATCATTGCTTTTTGGCGATATTATCAAGGCTGAAGATTTTTTAGCATTAATGCGCAATTTGTTAGCAGTTATCCATTAAGAATCAATTTTTAAGTCAGAGTTAATTATCTCTTGCAAGTTTTCAGGTTTTGGCGAACTAAAGCACAGACAAGTATCATCTGCAAACAATCGAGGTGTTACTGATGAATGATGTGCAATTGATAAGTCATTGATGTAAATTAGAAATAGTAATGGGCCTAATGTTGATCCTTGAAGAACTCCCCAGTTAGTTGTATATAGTCTTGATTCGTCATCCAAAGCAACAAATTGCTGTCTATTTTGTAAGAAGGATTCAAACAGATTTTTAGCAATGCCTCTGATACCATAATGTTCAAGCTTTGCAATCAGTATATTATGGTCTACTGTGTCAAAAGCTTTTTGGATGTCAAGAAATATTAATCCAGAATATTTTTTCTCATGGATGTTATCATAAACTAGAACAAACACATCAGTTACAGCATGCATGGTGGAAAGTCCTGGTCTAAAGCCGTACTGGGTAGGTGCTATTATTGAGTACGTACGTATAAAAATATTGAGTCTTTTACATAGCAATTATTCAAAAATTTTGGCAAAACATGACAGCAGTGAAATTGGACGGTAATTAGCAGAGGTGGGGTCGAGGACACAAGGCTCGAGACCAAGGCCAAGGACACAAAAAAAATCCGAGGCCAAGGCGAAGGACAGCCTTTCCGAGGACAGACACTCTCGAGACTAAGGACAGGAATGCTCGAGGCCAAGGCTAAGGACCAAAGACACAAGCGCAAGTGCTCTCCAAAAAAAAAAAAAGGTCTTCACTAAAATTTTTCAGGCGATCTCAAAAAAAAAAAAAAAAAAAGATCTTCACAAAAATTTTTCAAGCGATTTCCACGAAAAAACGTTTTCCAAAAAATTTTTCAACCGCTCCACAAAATTTTAACAATTCAAAAAATAGTGCTGTCCTCGAGCCGAGGACAGGCCAATTTTCGAGGACTTGAGGCCTCGAGGCCAAGGACTTCAAGACTTCGGTCCTCGAGAACGTCCTCGAGGACTCCACCTCTGGTAATTAGTTGGATTATGTCTACTGCATGATTTGTGAAAAGGTATCACTTTTGCTACTTTTAAAGCTTCTGGGAAAATCCCAAGTCTGATCGAGTGATTGACGAGCACAGAAAACGGTTCAGAAATTACAGGCCTCGCTAGTTTAACAAAAAAAGGAGGGATATGATCAAAACCACTACTTTTTGTTACATTTAGCGAATTGATTGGGTTTAAAATCTCGCCCAAGATAGGTAACAGTAAGCAGAAGATAGGTAACAGTAAAAACATATGAACATCACAATACTTCAACCAGGCGCGTAGCCTGAAATTCGCAATGGGGGGCTTTATTGGGGGTCTGGGGGCGGAGCCCCCAGCCCCCGGAGGCTGGGGGTTTGGGGGCAAACCCCCCAGCGCTCGAAAATTTTGCGTTTTTTTGCAAAATAACTTCATTTTAGGGCTATTTTGATAAAAAAATAATGCTTTTAAAAACGTGGCTTAGAAATTGGCAGTGCAAACATGATTAAACTGGTTGCATAAATGGGCTATTTGGGAGGTGGCTAATGGTAAAATGTTAGTCCTCTTGCTTCGATGCTGGTAAATTATAAAATCGAATAGTTCAATAAAACTCACACGGAGTAACCTATTTCGTATACAGTTTATAGAGAAAAATAATTGGGGGGAGAGGGCTAATGAAAAGAGATTTGAGAGAAATCATCGGAAATTAACTAATACTGAATAGCCCCCCCCCTATTTCTCAGTTTATAGTATGTTTGTTGATGACACCTATGTTTAGCATTTTTACACTTGTGGTCAAATTTGATTGCTTATTTCTTACCATTTTTCAAAGTTTTCATTCATTTGTTAGTTTTATTTTTGACAAATTAGCCCCCCCTGAGCATATGTTTCAAAAGATGTTTTAAATCACTATTTAGTCCACTCCAGAGCATAAAACAGTCTCAAAAGTGCTAAAAACAAGGTGCTTTTTTACCATTCTGCATTTTGGTCGACATGCCAATGGCGGGCTGTAGCCCCGCCCCCCCTCCCCCCCCTAGCTACGTTACTGACTTCAACTATTATACATTCTCGGACAAGCATTCGGACGGTGCGGACGTCTTTTTTTTCTCGCGAAAAGCAAAACTTTTGAAGCAAACTTTGATAAAAAAAAGAAGTTCGCAGCAGCTAAAAGTCTATCAAAGAATTAATTAATCATCTTAGAATCAGTAGGTAAAATTGCAGGAAAAAATGCCCAGTGGAAGACATTAATTTTTAGAAAAAGTAAAGAAGAATTTTATCCTAGTGTCTAGTTTCCCAGCGGACTTACTCCATTACTATTGAAGCCATTTCGTCATTATTACGCAACAAGCAGCTATGGGCAAAGGTAAGCGATATAGTGCTCGAAATAGCCTATCTTTTGCTGAAGAGTTACCAAAAAAATCTGTGAAAGAACTAGTCGATGAGGCTGTGGCTCTTCTAAGGTTAGAGTATGATCAAGAAATTTGTGTTCTCAAGACAGAAATTGTACAAATTAAGGAGAGTCAATCATTCTTGAGCGAGAAATACGATTGCCTAAATGAAGATTATAACAAGCGGAAAAAAATTAACGCTGAACCAAAAGCTGAAATTACTGCCCTAAAGTCTGAATCATCAGATCTGAAAAATACCAGTATCAAAGAAATTGAGAAAATTGATAACTAAGAGCAATATGGACGCCGACAAAATTTGGAAATAGCCGGCGTTCCGGTCCAGGACGGAGAAGACACGAACGCTGTTGTTATGGAAGTTGTGAAGCTGCTAGATGTTGACATTTTGCCCAGCCACATTTCTACATCCCATCGCTTTCCAAAGAAGATTGGCCAAAATGGAAATGTAATTCGCACTCCGCCCATCATAGTGCGTTTTACTAACCGAGACATTCGAAACAAGCTTTATGCTAACCGAAAGCAAACCCGAACCTTGAATCTTAAAAAATTTTTAGTCAATGACACAAAGAACATTTTTATCAATGAAAACCTCACGCAATCCCGTAAACGGCTATTTTGGAAGACTAAGCAACGAGCGAAAAGCGAAAATTGGAAGTATTATTGGGCACACAACGGCAGCATACTTGCAAAGAAGGACGATAATACTGATGCAATTTCAATCAAAACTGATCTGGATTTGAATTTGATTAAAAATTAAATTGTAAAATTATTAATCCTTAAATATCGTCACAAATGAACGATGTTTCTAATTGTGCTGATGCTGCGAAGGGTTCTTTGGCTCATAGTCAAGTAGCTCAAATCAACAACATAACTAATTTACGAAAAAATGTAATGTAGTTGTACACCAGGCATTTCAAATAAAAAGCTTTTCCTGAGGTTCCTCTGGTGTTCTAGGCTAGCTTTGAGAAATCACACAGGTGCTACTCAAAAGACTAACTTTATTACTGACGTTTCTAATAACTAATTTTCGATGAGAATAAGCCACAATCTCAATATTTTAGGGGATCTCTACTTAAAGGATCAGCCACAAGGCAATATCAATCATTAATTGTCTATGTAGTCTAAAATCAGCACCATATAACGTAACAACAAGCATTTAATTATGACAAAATCGCGAGTGAGCTATCGCGACGCGTTTTGACCTTGCTCAAGGGTCTCATCAGGCGAAAAAACACTATAAAATAAATTAAAAACAAACAGAATATAATAAAATATTAACGTTGACCACATGTTTTTAAGTGGACATACAAGTTCAGGACAACTCTATCGGTGAGTCTAACGTCATTGTGGGCAGTGAGAAGGGTTAATTGGCCCACATTGAAGGGTTACGATGAAGAAGTAGCGATATCATACCAATATCTAAATTACACAACAAAAATCTTTTTGCCCTGCTTGTTGATGACGACTTATAGTTGTTGAGACGTAGCAGTAATGTTCTTTTGAATATAGGAATGACGTAACTTTATTGCATTTCTTTGTGTACAATTGCTGTAATTTTCCAGTTGGCTGAACTCGATATATTTGAGCTTTTTGCCTCTTCGCTATTCAGTCTACTTTAAACTTTATTTTGCTTGTGTTTACATAAGCAATTGAGTTTTTTGTACGGCAAGAAAGAAGCGAAGAGGCAAAAGACAGAATGTTAATAGAAGTTTAACTACGCAAGATTGGCTTTTCATTATTACTAGAACTTTAGTTTTTATAGATTGGCAAGCTTTTGATACAGCTTTTTCTGGTTTTGTAATTTCAAATGTCAGTGAAAATTTTCTTGGATTTACTCTCGCTCAGACCTCACAGTTTGCAGCTCTCGCAGCTGTCTATGATCAGTTTTGTGTTTGGAATGTTGGTGTTAAGATCTCTTACCCTACTTCTTTCGGCAATCCTGGTACTTTCTCTTACCAGCTGGCTCTTGCCTACGACCCCGATGGAGGAACCGAAACTCCTGCTAATATTTATGCCCGACGAACTGTGCAGATTCACCCACTGAACAGTATTATGTATCCTGAAGTTAACCTTGGAACTTTTATTCCGGGCCATCTTTCGGATGATTTTTTTGTTGTGCAATTTAGATATTGGTATGATATCGCTACTTCTTCATCGTAACCCTTCTCACTGCCCACAATGACGTTAGACTCACCGATAGAGTTGTCCTGAACTTGTATGTCCACTTAAAAACATGTGGTCAACGTTAATATTTTATTATATTCTGTTTGTTTTTAATTTATTTTATAGTGTTTTTTTCGCCTGATGAGACCCTTGAGCAAGGTCAAAACGCGTCGCGATAGCTCACTCGCGATTTTGTCATAATTAAATGCTTGTTGTTACGTTATATGGTGCTGATTTTAGACTACATAGACAATTAATGGTTTCTAATAACTACTAATAATAATAACTACTGATAGGTTTCTAATAATAATAACTATTGATAGCAGTGCTCTGAAGAAGCTAGTTGTTTCTAACTAGCGAAACGTCAGTAATAAAGTTAGTCTTTTGAGTAGCACTTGTGTGATTTCTCAAAGCTAGCCTAGAACACCAGTGGAACCTCAGGAAAAACTTTTTACATAACTAATTGTTCATCTGAAACAAGTAAATGTGATTTCAATAATTTAGACGTAAGCGATGAGATTTTTACTCTCTTATTCCGAAATGTAGAAACTTGTCATTATTTGAGCTTACATTCATCATTACCTTGTGATTTTAATGACAGCAAACTGTTTTTATTGCACCTAAACATAAGATCATTAAGTAAAAATTATGACAATTTGATTGAATTCTTGACAAATATTTCTTTACGACCCCACATTATTTCATTAACTGAAACAAAAATAAAAGACAAGCCACTTGTAAATATTAGCATTCCCAGATACACCTTTCTGCGTGTTAACTCCGTCTCGAATGCTGGAGGCGTGGGCGTTTATGTCTCTGATTTATTACAGTTTAAGAAATTATCATTGGAGGCATCTTTTTCTGGCTCTGAAAGTATATGGATAAATTTAACTTATCCTGGAACTGATATTAATTACGTAGTTGGGACTGTTTATCGCCATCCGAATTCCAATGCATATGATTTTATGGAATTCTTAAATGATATTCTCACTGAATTGAATATAGATCATAAGCGTTTTTTTGTCCTTGGTGACATGAATATTAATATATCCAAACGAACAAACTGTAGCAAAAACTATTTAAACCTATTGAGTTCTAATTGTGCCACTAACATTATTGATGTACCAACTAGAGTGACTACTAGTTCTGCTACTGTACTGGATCACGTAATCACTAACGAGAATAAGCATTAAATCTTTCCTGCGGTGATCGATTATGACATTACTGACCATTATCCCGTCATGTCTTTAGTGAATAATAAATTAAACCACAAAAATGTTCAACCTAAATTTGCCAAATCATTTGCGAAATTTAATAGTGACAGGTTTAACAATGATCTTCAAAAAAGAATAAATCGCTTTATGCCTAAAATTCTCATTATTTCGGAAAACAATGTTGACGTTATCTTCAATGAGTTCTACTTGTTGATAACATCAAACATTGACACCCATGCCCCTCTTAAAAAACTTTCAAGAAAACAGAGGCGTTTAAGAAGCAAACCCTGGATCACAAAAGGCCTTCTTATTTCGATCAAAAAGAAGCAAAAGCTGCATAAAACACACTATATCTTTGATTCAATTAATGAAAAACTGTATTATAAAAAATACTCGAATCTGCTAACTAAAGTTAATAATCTTGCAAAAAAACTTTCTATCATCAAAAACTGGGCGACTACAGCGAAATCGTAAAAAAACATGGGAAATTTTGCGCACATTATTGCCTTCTAAATCTAACTCAACAGCGCCGAACTCGATTATAGTTGATAATTCTTGTTTAAATGATCCTACTGATATTGTAGAAGAACTTAATAATGATTTTGCCAGTATTGGAAAATCTTTAGCGACCAGCATTAGTGATGATAATAACAATGATATATTCCTTAATTATTTAAAAAATCCATGCTCATCTTCCATATATTTACAATCTACATCTCCACAAGAAGTGATAAATTTGATTAACTCTTTAAAATCAAATAAGGCAGGTGCGCATGACGATATTCTTCCCTATTTTCTGAAAATTTCAGGTCATATTATAGTTTTGCCCTTCTCACTAATAATAAATTGCTGTCTTACTGCAGGCATATTCCCAAGTAAACTAAAACTAGAATGTGACATCGCAAGCGATATCTGAAGACTTCGCGACAGTGCCCAACTTCATTGAACAATAGACCTTAAGTACACTTTGAAACAACAACCCAATTGCATTAAAAGAGATACTGCTCTAGATTGGTTTTATTGAAGAAATGAGAACTACTACAAAGGTAATAAAGAGGTGTCCCAAACATAGGCGTAGCCAGGATTTTTGATTGGGGGGGGCCTAAACCACAAATCACACGCAATGACATCATCAGAAATTTTCGGAAAAGTAATTTTTTTGTGGGGCAAAGATATCGTTGAATGGAAGATCTGAAGCCGTAGCCTGATGGCAATTTGCCAGGATTTTGGTAAAGGGAGAGGGCGAAAACTAATTGTTGAAAAGTGTAACAGTCTAACTTGGAAGACGTGTTGAGTAAGCTAGTGTACTCAAACGTATCAGAGCGGGGGTCTGGGGGCAGAGCCCCCAGCCGCCGATGGCTATGGGGGTCTGGGGGCAAAGCCCCCAGCCGCTGGGCGATTTTTGTAAGTTTTTGGAAAAAAAAAACATTTAAATCCCATTGGATCACATTTCGCACGAGTTCAGAGCCATTTCAAAGAACTAGATTTTTAACATTTCAAAGCCAATCGAAAAAATTTAGTTGTTCAATCCTCTTTTCGCAATTAAATCCCAAAACACGCTTAGAATCTTGCATTATGGTGTAAAATTTTAATTGTAAGTGATTTGGTCTATAGGGGGAAGTAACGAACATTGCCTCCTGCAATACTTTAGCAGTAAATAATTAATAAGTTTACAATAACGTTAAACGAGGGCCTGGGGTGGCAACTTTTAGGTCAAAATTCTTAGATTTCTCATAGGTTTTGCATATAAATTGTTAAAAATTTGCATTAAGGGGCCCCTGGCCCGGGAACCTTGGTCGTCAGTCAGGGGCCCTTGGGCTCCCTGGTTGCCAGTTAGAGGCCCCGCAGCCCCTTGCTTGTCGGTTAGGAGCCCAGGTCCCCTGGTTGTTAATTAGGGGCCCTGGGGCTCCCTGGTCGTGAGTTAGGAGCCCCGGGGCCCCCTGGTCGTCAGTTAGGGACTCCAGGACCCCTTGGTTGTTGGTCAGGGGCTCTGGGGCCCCCTGTTCGTCAATTAGGCGGACCCCGGGGCCCATCGTTGTCGGTTAGGAGGCTCCTGGCCCCCTGGTTGTTGGTTAGGGGCCCCCTGGTTGTTAGTTAGGGCCCAGGGGCTCCCTGATTGTGAGTTAGGGGCCCCCTGCTCGTCAGTTTGGCACTTCGGGACCCCTGGTTGTGGGTTGGAAGCCCTGGGGCCCCCTGGTTGTCGGTTAGGGGCCTGGGGCCCCCTGGTTGTTGGTTAGGGTCCCTTGGTTGTTAGTTAGGGGCCCTGGGGCCCCTGGTTGTCAGTTATGGGCCCCCTGGTTTTCAGTTAGGGGTCCCGGACCCCCTGGTTGTCGGTTAAGGATTCCAGGGCCCCCTGGTTGTTAGTTGGGAACCCCGGGACTCACTTGTTGTCATTAATATTATTGTTAATTACTGTTATGTGCGTAATTACTGAAAAAAAAAATGCAACTAAACATCGCCAGGCTATGTTGTCATAACTTTTTGTCCTTAGTGGTATTTTAATTGGGGGGGGGCCGGGCTCCCCCCTGGCTACGCCTATGGTCCCAAACCTTGTTTTACTACTCTCTTTTCTTGCGAAAATCGATTTAGTACGTTTGGCTCCGTACCATTGGGCAACCCTGCGTTTGGAATTTTGTGACATCAGAAAAGGTTTAATTAAAATTTCTTGCCAAACTAGGACCGCGATAATCGAACATCGCAATGCTTATTTTGCAATATTTTTTGAAACAATAAAGAAAGCGATGTTCGATATCACTTAAGTGGAACATGCAAAAATTCGAAAACCATGGACTGAATATCTGATTCATCAACAGCCAAGCCCGTCCAAACAGATAGGCCTACGGCTCGAAATCGGTTTTATTGAAGAAATAAGAACTACTTAATTAAAGGTAGGCTATATAAAGAGGTCCCCAAACCTTATTTTACAGAGGTGGAGTCGAGGACGCAACCTTCAAGGCCAAGGCTAAGGACAGATTTCTCGAGGCCAAGAACACAAGGCGCAAGCGTTTCCCCCCCAAAAATTTTTTTCAGGCGACCTCCAGAAAAAAAAAATTCTTTCCAGATTTTCTGCGAGGTTTTTGCCGATTTCCCAAGTAAAGTAAAAAAAAGGTCATGTCCATGGCTCATTTTTAACGAAACAAAAAAAGTGCTGTCCTCGAGCCCAGGATAGGACATTTTCGAGGACTTGTGGGCTTAAAGGCCAAAAACTTCAAAATGTGTCCTTAAGGCTAAGGACGCCCTTGAGGACTCCATTTCTGCCACTAACAGAAGTGAAAACGTAAACGAACGACGCTATGAACTGCACCACATGTCTGTCAAGATAGCCCGCTCACAAAGTGCAGCAGCTTTGTACAGCTACTGTTTATCTCTCGTCAGCTAGGTTAGGCTTTCCAACTCTTAAATGACCGCTGTGCTGCATTGAACATCTTGCAACAATATTCGTAGTCCATGAAACTCACTTAAGAACCGAAAATGAAAAAGATGGCACATTATGAACTTAAATTTAACATTAACAGGTATGTAGTTGATAGCTTTCAAAATTAGAAGTGAAAAAGAATTTATGTTCTACTGTACAGTTAACGTTACTTTTCTACATCTTATGGCCATTGGTACTAAAACTACCATCCTTTGGTGGGCGCGCAAACTATCCTTTAATGCTAAAATATTACACGGGGCAGTGTGCTTTACTTCCTCCCACCTGGGCCAAATCACTTACAAAATTTAATCCTTAAATGCAAGATTTTAAAGGAGAATTAAACAATTTCATTTTTTCAATTGGCTTTCAAATATTAAAGCTTTAGTTCTTCAAATGGCTCGAAAAACGTGCAAAACGCGATTTAACGGCACTAAAATAGCTATTTTTTACAAAAAATCACGCAGCGGCTGGAGTGGAGTCCCCAAACCCTAGTCTGCGATACGTTTCACTAACACTAGTTTACTCAACGCGTATCCCAGTTCAGACATTTTAACTTTTGGTTCAAGCCCTCTCCCGTGAGCAAAATCCTGGTTACATGAAGAACCAGGCCACGGCTTCTGATCTTTCATTTTACATCTTTCTCCCATAAAAAGTTTCTCTTTCGAAAATTTGTGATAACGCCATTACAAGTGATTTGCGGTTTGTGCCCTTCCCCCCCCAATGAAAAATCCTGGCTACGTCTAATGGTCCATACAACCTACTTGTGACAGAAAAGTACAGTTGTTTATTGCAGTTGATAAATTCATGTGTATGCTTTACTTTTACCAAAATATTAAACATAAAATAGTTTCCGAAAATCGTACTAGTATTAGTCAGAAGGTACAGTAATATGGAAAAGGTAATTTAAACATCTTGAATTTTTTGCGACAAATGCATCATTCCTTTCCAAACAAACACCAAACATTGCCATTACACGTAAAATTTCGGCGTTAGGCAACAGCTGAAATACTATACAGTTGTAAACCTACTGAATAAGCGAAATAGTTATATCTTTTTGTTTGCAATGAGCACCAGCACGAAGTCGAACTAAATATTTTTGCCAAACTTGAACTCGAACTTTGTCGACCAAAGAAAGCAGAGTCTTAAAGGCACACCACTGTCATCTTTTTGCTTAAATAGGCTGAACACCTAGCCCTGGTAGGATGGTTTTTTTCAGATGGGCAAAATCGCCTTTTTATGCAGGAGCGTCGGATTTCCCAATCAACTCAGAAAGTGGACATCTTAAACGACAACACAGTGTAGGCTACTGCAGTGAAACACTACGTCATTTAGAAAAACTGCATTTTACATTATCACTGAAAAGACTTTGTAATGCTATCCGTTAACCAACCGTCAAGAAAAAAAATACTTTTTTTTACTAAGAAGCCCGACATAGATGCACAATCTATAACTTATACAATGTCAAGGTCTAAAATGAAAAGCATGAGACAAATGCTTTTTACGTGCTTGTTTCGGAGCAGAAAAGGAGAGCCGCCCTCACAGAGGATTATAAAACATGACTAGTGGAAAGTTGGGTATCAAATCAGCTGTGGTCGTTTGTGCAGTTATAGAGTACCAACTCCTAAAATTACTTGAAAATAGCCTTTTTTTTCCGGGTTCTAAATTAGTTTGCTGAGATTCCGTAGAGCAACATTCTATTCTACAAACGCTCTTAACTACAGGAAAAGGAGAGGCAGTTTCAACAAACGAAATAAAAATGATATCAGAGCTGTGATACTACTCCTAAACCATAATGTAAATCGTAAACAATACACCGTTTCATTGTACTATTGTCACTTCACTGCAGTAAGTTTCCAGAGCCCACCGCCAAAAATCGACTGCTTTCACCTTATGGACAGTATAGACTTAAATCGTTTTTAACAAGCAATAATAAACGATACGGTAACTATTAGTTCCACATAACCACTTTAGCAAAGTCAGTTTAAGATAACTTTAAAGAATATTCTTGTTATGAAGCTGCACTAAATTGATGTCTTTGCTTGAAAATGCACTTGATTCTTTGCTGGTAGAAGCTGCATTTGCTTTTCTACGTGATGACTCGGCGTTTCTGATTCAATTGTCAGCTTTGAAAGTTTCTGTAACGTAAAAACAAAATCAGGCTCTTGACAAGGATCAGCAATTTAACTAGAAAGCCTTTTATTTCGTTGCTTATTTATTGCAATATTGTTAATGAAGAAAGCTGTACATTGAGCAATGCCAGTTTACAGTTCAGTAATCATGATCTCTTTCGCAATGAACTGCCTCGAAGTGTTAGCCCACCATTTGCCAATAATCAAAACATTACAAAATAAGTAATTTTTACTAGCACTAATTTTTTTTGAAATTAGGAACCACATCACTATCAGCAATGTGGAAGTGCCACTTCGTGAATTGCTTCCACCTTCTTCGCTTCCACTTCCACAACCACATGATGACGTTACTTTTGCTTATAATACAGGGTGGGCCGTAAATAACGCACCAAAGCATATTAAACAATATTGATAATTGAAATTAAATTTAACAGATACCCAAAGAAAAGATATTTACATTATTTCACATCACAATTTACTTTTAATTCTTGGGTGCGTAACTTACGGCCCACCCTTTTGTTATAATTATCAGAATTGTTTTATATGCTTTGGTGCGTTATTTACGGCCCACCCTGTATTTGTCTTCAATATTTTTGGGCTGAGCAGATATGTCAAAATTAACGAGCCAAGTCAAGTGACCGCGACAAACAGACAGCGAACAAACTGACCAGGAACTAACGGTTTTGTCACAGTAATTTTATCACAAAGTGAAGCTTTGGGCATAACGGCTTTGGGGATAATGAAATATTTTTATGATCGCTCTTCTCAGCCAATTAGTGTTATTTGGTTCGCAGTCAGTTGTCGCGGACCCAAAAATTACACTGTTTACATTATCATTATCTTAAAAACATAATATGAAACCAAAATATGTATCAGTAATTGGTTTTGTCATCACAAGGATCTCAGCATAGACATAGACAGGAATTCGAATTGGAAGCGGACCAAAAGTGAAACGTCCAATCATATCTTTCAGCTGATACTAATTTTTCTAACCGTTTAGTGCAAACTAAAAATAAGCGACAATTACGTAATGGGGTCTAGAGACGGATTTCCCAGGCTACGGCCAGTCTCGGCCAATGCTTATCTAGCAGTTTGGTAACCGGGAAACATATACAAGTCTAAAATCTTTACTACCACGAACATTAACTCAAACCCCTATTGTAAGATTAAACCTAACCTTCAATCAAACACAAATCCTAAATTCAAATCCAACATTGACTTTGAAGACATTTTTTAAAAAATGTCACCATTCCTTATCTTCATTTTATTACGCTCAAACAAAAAATAATCCCTTTATTTTGTGGCATAGAAATACTGTTAAAATAGCAACATTAAACTAATTGGAAAACAACGAATTTCAAAGTGTAATATCTTGAAAACGGAAAGGCGTAGAAACTTGAAATTTGGTGAGAATGAATTTTAGACATACAACATTTTGGTTAAGAATGAAAAACTTGACTTGAATGCCCTTTTACCTTTGAAGTTTCAAACGACCACATCTCCCCATCAATAAACGCTTTAAAAAGACCACATGCATTAACCAGAGAAAGCAACTCAGCAGCAATGTTAAAAAGCATAAAAAAGAATTCTGTTCTATGTAACTATTAGGCCGATTATAATCAGTAATTCAGCATTTTTATTGGTCGCACGTCGACTCACTATTTAGTTTTTTATTGTTTAGAGGAAAATCGCCGATTTTTTGGACACACGCCGACTTACCAAAACCTAAAAGGAAACATTGATTCTGCTTACACTTTCCTTAACCGAACAAACCCTGTTAATTACCTAACACCAAAAGTCAACATCCCTAACAAATAGCCCTCCAGATGCACCTCAAAAACCAAAATTTATTCAAACTACGGCCTACTACCATTCACCAAACCTTCAAGATCCAGCAAAGCAAGTAAGTAACGTAACTAAATTACAAACTTTTGACACACTCATCCAGCAACTATATCAGTGTTCTCTCTGCATTTTGGTGGGTCTGCATGCACTCCAAAACAAACAATTTTCTTCCAGCAAACAAAAAACAATTCAAAAATGAGTTAGAGAGTGTCCAATAAAAATAGTAATCCACTGATCAAAATCGCTTTAATGGGAGCATATACCTCCATCCAATTGCAAAAAGCCACAACCCACATTATGTTCACTGGTGAATACCGCCTTAACGACATATACCTCCATGCAATTGCGCAAGACCGCAACTCAATCATTTAAACTTTTTTCCTTCATCTTTAACAACTCTCCACTGAAGCCTAAAACAAAAACTCCATAAAACAATAACCTACAAGAAATATACAAACCATGATGTAAAGCTGTGTTATAGACCAAATTTTGATTCCAAAAGTACAATAATTCCACTTTGGGAAAAGTTCTATGGTCATTTTTGGTGATTACATCATTGGTACCTTATTTCTTTCAAGAAACAGAAGCAGAAGATCAAGCAGGCAGGTCTAAACAAAAAACGCTCTCCCACAAAATACAGCAACAGATGGAATCTACCAGAAATCTACAACATTTCAACATCTAAAAAAAGCTATATCCAGCACCTTTTACCAACTTATTCATCATATAGTATAAAAATTTAAAATAACTTTACACAATATCAGCATGTCTTCCATACAACTAAAATTATTTAGTTTTTTTTTTTTGTTTTTTTTTAAGAGGTACCGGTACAGTAATTTTTGGGTGAACCAGAAGCCCTTCAAGAACAAGGTTTAGCATTCAACAATGCCTGCTACTGCCAGGCGCGTAGCTAGAAATTTGCAATGGGGGGTTGCTTTGGGGCAAAGCTTCTACTGCCAGCGGCACGGAAATCTGGGGGCAGCGCCCCCAGCATTTGAAAATTTTGCATTTTTTTGCTAAAATAACTCAATTTTTGGGCTATTTTAATAGAAATTAATGCTTTAAAAGCGTAACATACAAATTAGAAGTGCATACATGATTAAATTGGTTGCATAAATGGGTCATGTGGAAGGTGGCTAATGTTAAAACTTAATTCTCTAGTTTACATCATAAAATCCTATAGTTCAATAAAACTCTCACAGAGTAAACTATTTCGTCTATAATTTATAAACAAGAATAATTAGGGGAGGGGCAATGATGGAAAAATATTTGAGAGATAAGATTGGTAATTAACTAATATTGAATAGCCCCCAAACCCCAGTTGATGAAACTGAAAGATTTTTTTACCATAAGTAGATAAAATTAACTAATTTTCCTCAGTGTATAATATATTTGTTGATAAAACCTATTTTCAGCATTTTTACACTAGCGATCAAATTTGATTGCTTATTTTGGCCATTTTCCTAACTTTTTATTGATTTGTTAGTTTTATTTTTGACAAATCATACCCCTCCTCTTGAATACATGTTTCAAAATATGCTTTAAACCTCTTTATCTCTTTTTAGTCCATTTCAGTGCAAAAAAGAAACAGTCTTAGAAGTGCTAAAAACGCAGTATTTTCCTTATTCAGCATTTTCATCAACAGGCTAATGGGGAAGGCTTAACCTTCCCCTGGCTGTGCTACTGGCTGCTGCACTGGCAAATTTAACCATGAAAAGACAACTTTTATGCCTAGAAAAACAACAAAGCACCATATCAAATTGCAGCTTCACCAATAGATCTGAGATAGGGTAAGTTTTTGCAATTCTTTAAAGCTTTTGAAACACAGAGACTTTATGTTTCAGTAGCACAATGTTTTAAGCTGTCTCCATAAATTTTTATTCTGCAACTTTTTCTGATTTTACAAGCAACTTTTATCAATTCTTGCATAAAACATAAAAACTTGATTCCAAAAATATGCTTTGAAACTGCAGTATTTCAGTTCAATTGCAGTATTCTCTAGGTATTGGACAACAACTAGCTTTGTGACACATTGGCTGTGACTTAGTATTCTCTATGATGGAATAATTCATTAATGTTGCAGAAGTTCAGCTACAACCCCACAACTGTGCTAATACCAGTGTCAGAACCAGGGTTGCAAAGTCATTGAAGGAAAGGTCTGGATCCAACTCCTACCCCATTGCTTTGAAGCATCCAACCATGTTTAAACTCTTTGTCCATAGGCCTAAATTTAACTTCCTACTTAAACTTTTGTTAAAAGTAAATGCAGCTTTTGTAAAAAATACAGAAAACTTTTTCAGGATTTAGGGCAGCAAAAAATTGCCTTACAAATAATTATCATATGCAAGTTCATAAAACCAACAAACGTATCTGTTAAATTGAAAAAAAGCAACAACAATATTATGATAAACCTACTAACCTGAATAAATTTGAAAGCAACTTAATTCTCATGATGATTGCAGTTTCACCTCAGGCAGTTGGGCATCTTCAACTTGACATATATTCCAACACAATTTCCAGAATCCGAAACAAAAGAACTACTGCGATTAAATTGTTTAATGCTTTGCAAATTATCTTGCACAACAATCCTGATAAAATTGCAATATTATAATTTTTTCTGCCAGCAAATAGCAGATGTTGGAAGTAAACATTAAACAACTTTTGCATCTTAACGGTAAAAATTACTTGGCATGAATGAATAATGGGAGATAATGGGAGTTACATTCTCAATTAATGATGTAAAATCAATACAAAACTAAAAATTAAATAAAAAGTTCACTAGAAGCCAGTAAAACCAAAATCTTGATGAAAACAAACAACCCTTCAAGGTTCTAAACTAAATTTTTAGTTCTCAAACTGTAGCAACTTCCAGTAACTGTAATTGAAACTCAATTCAAACCATGCATTTACCAGTTCACAGCTGACTCGAACCAAAGCAATGCCTAGCCAACCAAGTTTTGAGTTTAACTACTCTACACTTCACCTCAAAAGTTCATTGTTAAAAAACGACTTATTTCAGCAGCTCCAAAACTAGAATATTTTATCACAATTTTTGCATGATTTAGTGGAATTAGAGCCTATGGTAGAATTTCAGCCTGATTTAGAAGAGGCAGAGAGGTGGAGTTCTTGACAACACATTTTGAAAAACTTGGTCTTGGCCATGAAGCCTGAAGTCCTCAAAATGTCCTGTCCTCAGCTGGAGGGCAACATCATTTTTTGATTGATTAAAAATGAAAATAACCAAACAAAATACAACATAAACTTTAATCGACTATCAATTTGTTTCCTTTCTTTATTTGAAAAAATAATAGAATGTAATAGCCAACCAAGCCAGGTCATACTGAAACTTATTTTAAATGGCATTGCTTGAAAGCTCTAATCAGATAACGAGGGGGCAAAAAGCCTTTAGAAAATTATAGTTTTTATTTCTGCTAATAGTTTTAGTGCAGGCAGTAGAAACTGCAAAGCACTAAAGCTACCCAGAGACATAACAAAGAATCCATGGGTCTGAAAACAAATTTGATTTGCTAATGCAAAAACATGACCAGTGCCTATTTTGTGTGTGAATTTAGAAGAAAGTATGTGCATGATATTGAAATGTAATACAGTGCCAGTACTACCAGGGATGGCATACTAATATTATACAACAGTAAATATGTTAAGACTGGTATATGTTGATACAACTAACAAAACATATCTTGAAAATGACAACTTGTTCTGAAAATATCTGACCACAAACAATTTGCTTTGAGAAAAAACGAGCTACTCTAAACACTGGCAAGTAATGTAGCGGCAAAGCAACATGCTCTAAACAATTTGTGCATTAAAAATCGTTGCTAGGAATCCCAAATAACAAAGTATTAGATCACTGAAAATGCTGCATACAGAATTATAAAGAAATTAGGTGTGAAGTTAAATACAACTACGGTATAACAATTGTTCAAATGCCTGGAGAGATGTGCGATTGTGCGTTGAACCTACTAAAATTTTTACATCACGTCATTATACGTTGAATAGGCAAAGCTCCCAAGAAAAAATTGGTATAAAAAAAAAATTAATTGCTTATTATTTTTTCCTTTTGACGATTGGGAGTGTGGACCTTTTGAAGGTGGGGCCGGAACTAATGTCTCCAACACCTTCCTTCTAAATAGAACCTTGCTGGGATCCTCAGGATATTTTTTGAAATTAAATACCTCATGTTAAATTTAACAAAGTGTCTTTTGGCAGCCTAAACGTTTGCCATCATTTATTGATGGGCATTAGATATGAGACAGGCTGTCAAGTCATTGAATTAAAATAAAAAATGACTGCTGAACATAAAATAATGACAATTTTTAAGTATAAATCCAAAAGACTGAACTGAAAAGCAGTCAAAAAAGCTCTTCGTGTAGTATTTGAGAAATTTTTAACGTGAACTAAAAAAAAGACCTTCATGTAGGTTATGTAAGATTTTTTAGGATGATCTCCAAGAAAAAAAACAAGGTCTTCATTTCAATGGCTCACGATTTATTGCAATTTATCCAGTAAACTCAAAAAATATCAGTAGATTATTTAAAAAATAATGAAACAATGACAACGGGTCCAAAATAATGAAAACTAATGAAATTGAAAAAAATAATGAAAAAATGAAACAATGACACTCTTGACAGCCTGTATAAAAAAGACATCACGAAATGTAAAGAAGAGATTGGCATAAAATTCGAGTTGGGAAATAGTGGAAAAACTAAAGTTCTTCTTACCTTTGCATTTAGGGTATTTTCTTTTCAAATTGCTTTAAAAATCTAAGTGTTTATTTCTTTTTAAAGTCACAAAAATTGCTGGTTTTTCCAAAAATAAAAATAAAAACACTATAATTATTCAACATAGGGCATAAGGACTTTGCCCTTGCCCAAGAACTCCGCTTTTTTGTAATGACAAAAACTTTAGCTTACAAATTTACGCGGTACAGTATTTCAATTTATTTTAAAAACATAAATTTGAAGTATTTGCAGTAATTATTAGATAACAATATTTTAAAAAATTTCACTAAAGGCAGCGGCTATTTTGCCTCTAGAGGCAAAATTGGTTGCAAACAGAGGTGAAGTCGATGATTGTAGGAATGGTCAAGGACCACGGACACAACTTTCCGGGTTTTTGAATTCTTTTGGGCAAATTTTTCATAATTTTAAGAAGTGGCTATTTCGCCTCTAGAAGCAAAATAGTGTTTTTCCTCTGTTTGGGTTAGGGTTAAGGTTGGGATTAGGGTTAGGATTAGGGTTTGGGTTAGGATTAGGGCTATTTTGGCACTTGTGGCAAAATAGCTGTTAGGACTATTTTGCCTCCAAATGGCAAAATAACACAGGGCTATCTTGCCTCTAGAGGCAAAATAGCCACTGCCTAATTTTTAAATGCAAAAAGTATTTAAGATATTGCATTTCATTAAGTTTTTGGTGATAATTTGAACATACTATAGATTAGTAGCTTTTAAAAATAACCATGAATGTCATTTTGAAGTTTTACACATTATCAGCTGATGTTGATTATTTACCGTGCCATAGCAGTATCCTGGCAATGCAATGCAACAAGGCCATAACCTGTAAATCTGAAGTGATGGATGAATGGGATATTCTAATACAGCTAAATTAAAACTTATAACCATATAAACTCAGAAAATGTGAATTTTAATGCCTTAAACCCTCTTTTTTAGTAGTTTTTGAAACACAAATTAACTTGTTTGGCTAAACAATTTGTTTTAATGAAGAAAAACACTATTTTGCCTCGAGAGGCAAAATAGCCACTCCCTAAAAATTTTGGAAAATTTGCCCAAAATAATTTTTAAAAAGTTGTGTCCTTGGTCCTTGACCATTCCTATAATCATTGACTTCACCTCTGTTCCCAACCAGCAGCAATAATTTGGCTATGGAAGCTTTGTAACAATAATCATCATTAATTCACAATATTAATATACCGGTAGCGTCTATTTTGCCTCTCTGCTCTGGAAACAAAAAAGTCGGGTGTCGTTAAGTATAGGCTAAGCTGTCGCTTTATTTGCGGCAGCTCTGCAATTTGTGTATGAGCGCAAGTGCGTTTTCTCCTTCTCTCCGATCTATTCTAAGCTATTCCCCAGATCTACCCCTAATCCCAATGAGTGCACACATGCAAGGAGCAAGAGCATGCGCATGCTTATACACGAGTCGTAGAGATTCCGAAATAATGCTGACGGCTCATACTTAACGACTCTATTTCTAACAACTCAACTGGGTGTTTTAAACATGCCCTGCAAAGTTGGGATTGCCATACCAATACCGATACCACTATATAACGTGGCCTACCAGCCAACTGTGGTTGTTTAGTTTAGGGCAATTCGGCAATAGACATTATATATACTGTATATCATTATACTCACTTGGTTAGCAAACCTCCCACTATTTTCTCACTTTGTTTGTTTATTAGACATCAGTTGCCAGTACAAAGTACCTAACAGCATCAGGCATCTGCCAGCGCCAGGCCTACGAGTCATATTATTGCATGTAAGGTGTAGCTTATGCTATTATTAACAACAAATGCTACCTTCTCTATCATTCCAGTCAGCAGCGTGGCCCAAAGGGTAAAGCCATGTTTTTTATGAAGATCCTGCTTGCAAGATCTGGGGTTGCAAAATACAACTTAGTAATATTTTGGCACTACTGGGAAAATGGACACTTTGAACAAAATCAAGTCATTGCACAAACACTATGAATACAAAACAGCATTTTCACCAGGCATATTATATAGTCAACATCATGCAATCATATTCTTGGTTATACAATCAATAACATTAACATTACACCTAGGCTATTCTAGTACAGTAGGCCTACCGTATGTGACAATACACCTACTACAGATGGTATACTGTATTTTACCAGTGTGCTTAGCCTATAGCCCAATAGCCAACTAAAAAGAGTCATTTATTAATACTCTAAAAGGCCACAAACTTTTCTAAGTCTGAAATACTCAAATAGGTTCTCCCATCCTAAAACCAACTTTACTGCGAATATTGCAGTATAATTACTAATACTAGGCTAGCCTCTCAGTGTGGTGCTAAAAACTTGAAAAGTTTTCTAGAACAGCCTCAAAATGATAAGCCCTAATTTCTCCAACTGAGAGCTTGCATAAAAACTTTTACCATTTCATCAAACTACCGTACATAAAGTTACGAAACAACCTTCATAGACAAAGTTTGCAATGGTACCAGTATTAATGAAAAAATTCAACACCATTTCGTCATAAGTAAGTACTGACTTTTGCATAACTGAATCTTGTATCAGGAATATTACTACCATATAAACTTCATACCAAAATTTTTATAATATCCTTTCATGACAAAATGGTGTTCAGTTTTTTATGAACACCACATGTAAAATCCTTGCGAGTACTACAACAAACAAAGTGAGCCAGCATAGACTGAGCTAGTAATCAAGAGGAGTACGGAGTAGCCAGAAAAAATTGAGCAACTTTTTTATTTCACAATTCCATTCCTACGTTGTAGAAACCTAAGGTTTCAAACTGAACAAAAGGAAATTTTGGGGAGATTGGTACAATGCAACCCCCACAAAAATTATTATCTTTTGTTTTTGTCTATATCTATCTATCTTGAAACTGATGTTGGCATGCCTTGATCAATAGTGATGATTACAAAGGTTTGGATTTTGAAAAACCCATTGAAGAAATATTCGCCAATTGTGATACCCAAAATTTTACCAACAATTTAATTTTTGTTTTATTAATCTATTCCGAAAATTTGATCTACTTAAGTTAAGTGAAAAATTTTTTTGAATTTTGTATGACTCATTTCGACCATTTTCCCCCATCGCAGCTCCCCCAATTTTTAATATGTTTTAGTCATCACCAATATCTACCAAATCTGATAATTTGGTCTATCTCTGTTGAACAATTCAAAAGTTCAAAATTTTTCAGCTCCCCTTTTAGGGGGAATACCCGGACGTGACACCCCCATTTTCAGGCACACACCAGTTTGTTTCGAACTCTATATTACTCCATGATATCATCCATCTGCGTTTTGTGGTTTAAAAGGAGATAGTGATAAAAGAAAAACAAAGAAAAAAAAAAGAAAAAAGACAAAAATAAGGAAAAATTTTATTCAAGACGGAATAAATAAACATGACCAATACAAAGGTACTGATTAGTGTTTTCAAAAACCACAAATTTTTTTCAAAGAATATTGTTACTTACCGAGATATACCACATTAAAATTTACCACTTTTTGACCATTTTCCGCCTCAGAAATTTCGGTCACGTGACTGTGAGCCCTCAAACTTGGTACGCATACTCTTTCTACCTCTACCCATGTTGTGTCCAAATTGCAACTTTCTACGTTGAGCAGTTTTTTTGTTAAAAGCAAAATAAAAAAATTTCGGCTCAAAAATAGTCGTTTTTTGTCGGTTTTAGGGTCCCCAAATCATTATCACGTAATCTTCGACCCCCAAAATTGGCATGCATGATGCCTTGTAAACTTGTAATGTTGTGTTCAAATTTCAGCTTTCCACATTTTGCCGTTTTTGACTTATCATAAAATTTAAAAAATTTTAATGCTCATCTATCAAAGTGGCCGAGTAAAAACATAGGAACTACGCGCGCGCGCGAAGTCCCAACTACGCGCGCGCGCGAAGTCCCAATTAGCTAAAGTCGTTCCTGTTTTCAAGAAAGGGCCAACTGATCAATTAACAAACTATCGACCAATCTCGCTATTACCGTCTTTATGTAAAGTTTTTGAACGTATAATTTGCAATAGACTACTCGCCTTTTTTACTTGTATGAATACAATTGCACCAACCCAGTATGGCTTTAGACATAATCGCCCTACAAATTCACGCCGTGCTAGATCTTATAACGACGTGTTATGACAACTTAAACTGTAAAAAATTTTCTGCATTAATATTCTTAGATATCCAAAAAGCCTTTGATTCAGTTTCACATCAAAAGCTACTTAAAAAGTTAGAATATTATGGCATTCGTGGCGTTGCCAACTCACTGATTTGTTCATATTTGTGTAATTGTCGCAAACAGTATGTTTTAATTTATAACAAAAGATCCTCTGAGAAATTAGTCGAATATAGAATACCTCAAGGTTCGATATTAGGCCCCCTTCTATTTTTAATTTATGTAAATGACCTTCCCTCGGCTATGCAATCTGTACCTAGATTCTTTGATGATGACACTGCTCTTTTGAAAACTGAAAACAACGTTGATAATTTACAACACTTGACTAATTTAGAATTGTCAAGAGTGTCAAATTGGATGTTGGCAAATAATCTAGTAGTCAATAAAGCTAAAACTTATAGTTTCGGTAAAAAGGTCGACTTTTTATACCAAATAGTCGCAATATAAAGCAACCACAAAATTTGGTGCATTTTAGGCTTAGGCCTATCACTTTTATTTATTTACATTATTTACAATTTCTCTAAACGAACGTTTTCGGCACTACCACTGGCCCTCTTCAGGAATATCTAAATAGCAATAATAACTTTAAGAATCCGAATCAAATAATAAACTAATCTTCAAAAGGTTAAATCATTGCTGTACTTTTTTTAGTGTCTACTAGCCTACGTTAAACTCAGCAAGAACGATTCAAATTTACAATTGAAATGACAAGAGCTGGCAATTATGACGAAACAAGCATTATGATTTCAGAAATATAGCAAACACTTAGTATGTCCAACAACTGTCATTGAATTTTATGTTTTAAAAACTTGCAGCAGAAATGATGATCTGTTAGCGTAAAGTTGACGATTGAGAGCAGGAGAGTGTTTCTTGATCAGGAGGGCTTCGTGAATTTTGGTGTCAAACTCAGAACGGCATTTTCGAATTATTTTGAATGAATCCAAGCCAGTTTTTTTATTAGAGCAAATGTTGCAGGACATTATGTGGTCTTTAATTGAACTTTTCTGGTTACTATTGAAATTTAGATGTTCTTGGACTCTAGTGCTCAGATGTCTGGAGGACATACCAATGTATGTCTTGTTCGTGTCACACGAACATGTAAAATGATAAACAACATTTGAACACAGAGCCACAGGTGTTTTGGATTTTAGTTGAAAATAAGATTTGACCTTAAATGATTTGTAGATCGGGATAATTTTAACATTCAGTTGATTTCTGATTATTTTTGAAAATTTGTTAACAAATCGTCGTGAATCTTTACCAAAATACGGAATAACAATTGGATATTCATGGGTAGAACTGCTAGAAGTTTGATCGGTATCAACGGAAGACTGATTACTGTTGTTTTGGCTTTGAAATTGTTGCAATAATTTGTCAAAAAACTTGCTGGGATAACCGTTGGCCTTAAACATAGCTTTCATATTTTCTGCTTCTTTCTGGAATAATGTGTTGTTGGAGCATATTCGTTTAGCACGATTTAAAAGGCATAGAATCAAACCAGATTTCCATTTGAGTGGGCAAAATGCATTAAAATTTAGTAATAAATTTGTATGAGTTGGTTTCTTCCAAATCCATGTGTCTATGCCAGAGTGATTTAGTTTAATTTCAACGTCCAAAAAAGGGATGGTTTCAGAAGCATGCTCTACTGTAAATTTGATACGTTTATGTTGAGAATTTAGAAGGTCCAAAAATTTTGAGCAAGACGTATCATTATTAAAAACAGCAAAAATGTCATCGACGTAGCGAAGGTATAGTTTTGGCTGAAAGTTTAAGTTTGAATTAAGCAATTTATTCTCCATGTGTGCAAGGAAAAAATTGGCAATGGTTGGACCTAAAGGGGAGCCCATACTAACACCGTCATGCTGTTCATAGAATTTGTTCCTGTGCATAAATATTCCTTTGGTTGCTAGCCTTAAGAGTTTTGCAAATATCTCTTTGTTTACAATTGGCTGATTCTGGCTCGATTGGTCGGAGTATATTGTATCAGTTATAATTTGGATCGTTTCTTCTAATGGGATGTTCGTAAATAAGGATGAGACGTCAAAACTTACTAATTTATGAGCAGGATGAAATTGAAAATTGGCTAGATGATCAAGAAATTAATTGGTCGACTGTAACATGTATGTTTGCGGAATGTACGGTTTAATCAACGAATCAAGAAATTTAGCTAATTGATATTCTGGTGTGCCAATCATCGATACAACGGGTAACAGTAAAGATTCACGACAGAAGAGGAACAGTAAAGATTCACGACGAGAAGAGGAGTAACAGTAAAGATTCACAGCGACAGTAAAGATTCAGGAGTAAGAGAAGAGGAGTAACAGTAAAGATTCATAGCAACAGAAGAGGTGTAACAATAAAGATTCACGACGATTTGTTAACAAATTTTCAAAAATAATCAGAAATCAACTGAATGTTAAAATTATCCCGATCTACAAATCATTTAAGGTCAAATCTTATTTTCAACTAAAATCCAAAACACCTGTGGCTCTGTGTTCAAATGTTGTTTATCATTTTACATGTTCGTGTGACACGAACAAGACATACATTGGTATGTCCTCCAGACATCTGAGCACTAGAGTCCAAGAACATCTAAATTTCAATAGTAACCAGAAAAGTTCAATTAAAGACCACATAATGTCCTGCAACATTTGCTCTAATAAAAAAACTGGCTTGGATTCATTCAAAATAATTCGAAAATGCCGTTCTGAGTTTGACACCAAAATTCACGAAGCCCTCCTGATCAAGAAACACTCTCCTGCTCTCAATCGTCAACTTTACGCTAACGGATCATCATTTCTGCTGCAAGTTTTTAAAACATAAAATTCAATGACAGTTGTTGGACATACTAAGTGTTTGCTATATTTCTGAAATCATAATGCTTGTTTCGTCATAATTGCCAGCTCTTGTCATTTCAATTGTAAATTTGAATCGTTCTTGCTGAGTTTAACGTAGGCTAGTAGACACTAAAAAAAGTACAGCAATGATTTAACCTTTTGAAGATTAGTTTATTATTTGATTCGGATTCTTAAAGTTATTATTGCTATTTAGATATTCCTGAAGAGGGCCAGTGGTAGTGCCGAAAACGTTCGTTTAGAGAAATTGTAAATAATGTAAATAAATAAAAGTGATAGGCCTAAGCCTAAAATGCACCAAATTTTGTGGTTGCTTTATATTGCGACTATTTGGTATAAAAAGTCGACCTCTTTACCGAAACTATATTTTGCCATTAGCAACAGAAGAGGTGTAACAGTTCGAGACCTGAGGCAGGTTGAAAAGTTTGGCTACAAAGTTTTGAAACTAAGATTGGATGTCAAATATTTTGAAACGTGTACTGATTTAGGCCTGTGTCCACAATTCCTCAAGTTCAAAGCTCCAAAATTAAAAGTTTACAAAAACTCGTCAGAACTGTATCAAATTGTTGTTAGCAAAAAACTGAAAGAAGTGAGAAAAGATTTGGCAAGAACAGAATTAGAATATGTAAGAAAGAAAAGTGTCTTACAGCATCTAGGAATAGTAGAAAAAGGATGTCTTTCTTCTCTATTACAAGATAAGTTTCAAAAAGCAGCAAATAATACCATTGTGACTCATAAAAAGAAGCTTACACAACTTTGGTTGAAGCAACGGAGATGTAGCCCAGAATGCATAATCAATGTAAGTAAAAGAGAATTAACAATACTAGAAAAAGAAACCCTAAGATTTGGTCTCGATAATCATATTTTACCAAATAAACCAAAGGTTGATGATATTAAGTGTAGTATAGAAAGAACCTTGCACTCACTCAAAACGATTGAAGGACTGGCAGTTGATGACGAAATCCGAGATGAAATAAAATTTGCCACTAAGAATTTTACCAATAATGCCAAAATATTATGTTCGGATCGAAAAAACACAGCACTACACCGGACTTTATATAACCTACAGTAAGTCAAGAACCGGACATTAAAGTGTGTAATTTCGACAAGGGAAGAGGTGTAGTAATTATGGACTCTAATGATTATTACTCAAAATTAGATGATATCGTTAACGACCAATCCAAATTCCATGAACTTAAAGTGAATTCCAAAATTCACCCGGTAATTGCAAAAGAAAAATCGATTAGTTATTATGTGCGCAAATATCTTAAAGATTTTGGTCCAGAAACTATGCGAAGACTAATTCCGAGTGGCAGCAACCCCGGAAAAATATACGGATTAGTGAAAATACACAAGCGTGACAATCCTTTAAGACCCGTTGTATCGATGATTGGCACACCAGAATATCAATTAGCTAAATTTCTTGATTCGTTGATTAAACCGTACATTCCGCAAACATACATGTTACAGTCGACCAATTAATTTCTTGATCATCTAGCCAATTTTCAATTTCATCCTGCTCATAAATTAGTAAGTTTTGACGTCTCATCCTTATTTACGAACATCCCATTAGAAGAAACGATCCAAATTATAACTGATACAATATACTCCGACCAATCGAGCCAGAATCAGCCAATTGTAAACAAAGAGATATTTGCAAAACTCTTAAGGCTAGCAACCAAAGGAATATTTATGCACAGGAACAAATTCTATGAACAGCATGACGGTGTTAGTATGGGCTCCCCTTTAGGTCCAACCATTGCCAATTTTTTCCTTGCACACATGGAGAATAAATTGCTTAATTCAAACTTAAACTTTCAGCCAAAACTATACCTTCGCTACGTCGATGACATTTTTGCTGTTTTTAATAATGATACGTCTTGCTCAAAATTTTTGGACCTTCTAAATTCTCAACATAAACGTATCAAATTTACAGTAGAGCATGCTTCTGAAACCATCCCTTTTTTGGACGTTGAAATTAAACTAAATCACTCTGGCATAGACACATGGATTTGGAAGAAACCAACTCATACAAATTTATTACTAAATTTTAATGCATTTTGCCCACTCAAATGGAAATCTGGTTTGATTCTATGCCTTTTAAATCGTGCTAAACGAATATGCTCCAACAACACATTATTCCAGAAAGAAGCAGAAAATATGAAAGCTATGTTTAAGGCCAACGGTTATCCCAGCAAGTTTTTTGACAAATTATTGCAACAATTTCAAAGCCAAAACAACAGTAATCAGTCTTCCGTTGATACCGATCAAACTTCTAGCAGTTCTACCCATGAATATCCAATTGTTATTCCGTATTTTGGTAAAGATTCACGACGATTTGTTAACAAATTTTCAAAAATAATCAGAAATCAACTGAATGTTAAAATTATCCCGATCTACAAATCATTTAAGGTCAAATCTTATTTTCAACTAAAATCCAAAACACCTGTGGCTCTGTGTTCAAATGTTGTTTATCATTTTACATGTTCGTGTGACACGAACAAGACATACATTGGTATGTCCTCCAGACATCTGAGCACTAGAGTCCAAGAACATCTAAATTTCAATAGTAACCAGAAAAGTTCAATTAAAGACCACATAATGTCCTGCAACATTTGCTCTAATAAAAAAACTGGCTTGGATTCATTCAAAATAATTCGAAAATGCCGTTCTGAGTTTGACACCAAAATTCACGAAGCCCTCCTGATCAAGAAACACTCTCCTGCTCTCAATCGTCAACTTTACGCTAACGGATCATCATTTCTGCTGCAAGTTTTTAAAACATAAAATTCAATGACAGTTGTTGGACATACTAAGTGTTTGCTATATTTCTGAAATCATAATGCTTGTTTCGTCATAATTGCCAGCTCTTGTCATTTCAATTGTAAATTTGAATCGTTCTTGCTGAGTTTAACGTAGGCTAGTAGACACTAAAAAAAGTACAGCAATGATTTAACCTTTTGAAGATTAGTTTATTATTTGATTCGGATTCTTAAAGTTATTATTGCTATTTAGATATTCCTGAAGAGGGCCAGTGGTAGTGCCGAAAACGTTCGTTTAGAGAAATTGTAAATAATGTAAATAAATAAAAGTGATAGGCCTAAGCCTAAAATGCACCAAAAGCTAAAACTGTTGCTTTACTTGTCTTTCCCCAAACAAGAAAATCCACAACCTCGCTTACTTTAAACTTTGCTAATCAAATTGTACAACCTTCGGAATCAGCAAAATATTTGGGATTTTTTGTTGATGAACACTTATCGTTTAAAGGTGCGTTTAGACTGGACGCGAAGCGAAGGTTGGAGACCTTCGCCAACCTTCGCGAGTGGTCGATTACGTCACTCGCGAAGGTTGCCAACCTTCGCGAGTCTTTGCGAGTGGTTGCTAATCTTTGCGGCTGGTCGCTTCACTGGCTAATTTTAATAACTTACTTTTAAAATGTATTCAATGAGTAGAAAGGTTTGTGTACTTTATTATTGAAGCGCTATTATAGTAATCACAGGTTCTGTTTCGTCATATCGCGCTGGAATTACCGGTAAAACGAAGATTAAGTTTATATTATGTTATCACGCAATAACCGTGAAAAAGAGTCTAGACTAATAGCTCAGGTAACAAAACAATCTTGAGAAAAAAGTTTGTAAAGTGTAAGTGAAAAACGAAGTACAGTAGATCGAATTTGGAAATGAAAAGACTAATCATTTCTTCAAAAACGTATAGTAGTACTTAGCCTATTTACTAGCTATCAATGATTTGTTTAGATCCTTCCACTGAAAACTTGCCATAATCTGTTTTGACGATGACAGTTCTGGGTTTTATGCAGAAACGCAAAAAGCTGGAAGCAGATGTCAAAAGTTCTCTTTAGGTGTTTACTCTGTTAACAAATCCTTAAACGCTTTCACCATCCATGTCTCATTATGGTAGCGGTAGATCAACCGGTATCTTGTAGAGTGTAGACCAATAGACTAGTGTACAGGTACATTTAAAGCATAAACTATGTTGTTTTTCTGATGAGATGTTTCTTTTTCAGGCAAGCATGTTATGATACCTGTAGTAAGCTTAAACAGTTGTTTGTATGTGTTATTTAGTGCTGTTTATGAAGACTCCCAATGTTAACGCTAGGAGTGAAACTGAAAGCTGGATTTGTCATCAGTTATGTGGTGGATTTTTTGCTTATTGTGCAATGGATTGCTGTGTTGATTTGCTGGAGAAAGCAAAAAAACATTGCAGTTTTTGCATGATTAGACACTATCATCGAAGGACAAGAATTTAGCACAGTAAAACCAGCAGTTGCTTTGAGGAAAAGTCAGCTTCTAAAACTACGTAAGTTTGGTGTTTTACTCACTAGCGGAGCGCGTATCGATGTTTAGTGTGAAGTTAAATGCTTTTGATAGCATTTTATTAGTTTGCATTTTCTTGCGGTACCAGTAGGCTACGTTGCGACGGTCGCGTTTACCTCAAAGGGCTTCGCTCCAAACCACCGTTTGTAAGATACAGACAAACTTATAGCTGTAAGGTCAAGCCCCTTCTTAGCAAGTTTTTGGTTATGTCCCTGATAAAAAAAAACATTCAGATTTTTTATGTGAAAATTGTTACTCAAGCATCTGAAATAAAAGCGTTGTTAATTCTCACATTTACATGTAACTGACGCTTCCATCCCCAGTCCTATTATTGTTAATATAAATGCTGTATCAAGTTTTTTGTTTAGTGGTGACTAATGAGAATGGAACAATATTAATGAACTTGCTTGGCAGGTATTTCTCTACCAATAATAGTAACCTCAGCAAAAAAATAGAACTCACTTTCTACTGGTTAGATATGTATTGGCTTTCTAGTTCAGCTAAATACACTGACTGTAATTGTAAAGATTGAACTTCAGACCTAAAATAGTTTACTTTGTCACTTTATTCACCATGTAAAGCAGTTAAAATTTTAAAAGGCAGTAAAAATATTTTAAAATTCACAAACAACTAAATTCAGATATTACTCAAAGACACAGTAAATGAATATTTAACACACTTGACACTTCTGTTTTCATCACGTAGGACTGGAGTGAAAAATCACTACCAGACTACAATATTCATGATTATAAAACTTGGGGTAGTCCAAAACCATTGCTTGCAGTTCAACTTGATCACGGTCACAAACCTTCAGAAACAAAAAGACTTTTAAGAGGACATTCAGAAGAAAAAATTCCATGTTTGTAGCTATTCAAAGAAGTGACTACTAATTAAATTAGGCCAATCCAAAAGTTCATAGAAATTTTTCGATTTTTTGTATCTATCTAGCTCTTGTATGTAGCAGTGTAGCTTGAAACCAATTCAAAATGCACTTTTATTCACCAAGTTGGCTTGGTCAAGTAGGCTAGACAGTGAAAAAACTTTTGCGAGTTTTCCAGCATTCAAGGAATTGTTCAATTGTGGTTACTTTTAAAACAACAAGCTAACAAACAATGGGTAGAAACGCTATCAACACATTCAAAACTAGCCTGTTGGTGGGTTATTTTATATTCTGAAAAAAACAACATCATGTTAGTTCAAGTTTACTTTAAGACAAAAAAGCAAAAGCTGCTCAGCCAAAAGAACCACTGGACTGATACAATAGCTTCTGCTATGCTGCACAGAATAAAAAGTTTTGTTTTAAAAGCTAGATGTCGTGAGGCTAGGCCTACTGCTTTGGTGTATTCATTATAATGAAGCTCTGAGATCCAGCATAGCTATGAAAGATCAATCTAGGATTTACAGCCTTAGCTGTCTAGATCCAAATTAACTTGGCTAGCCTAGGGCTATCGCGAATCTAACTTTGCCAACAACCTACTCTTTGGACTGATAAATAGGCGCTAAACCATACAAATAAACTATTTACATTATTTTCTTGCAAACTGCGATCGTAAAAATCCAATCAGTGATTTAGCAGGTTATCTTACTACAGCGTGCAAGCAAGCGCTCTTGCGCAACTGCTCGCGAAGGTTGCGACCGGTTGCAACCTTTCGCGAGTTGTCGATGACGTCAAATTTTGGTTGCTTCGCGTCGCTTCGCGTTGCTTCGCGTCCAGTCTAAACGCACCTTAAGCCTCATATTATATTTTTGAAAAAGAAGATTGCACGCTCTGTTGGCGTTCCTGCTAAACTGAGCTACTATCTTCCATGCAATACGTTAATAATTTTGTACTATATTCTCTCGTACATACTCATTTGCATTATGCGTTGCCATTGTGGGTTGCAACATATAAAAGCTATTTAATGAAGTTAAAAAGGTTACAAAACAAAGCCTTAAGAATTATTTCTAAAACTAAAATTAGAGGTAAAATAACGCCACAAAATTATAAATATGAAATTTTAAAACTTGAAGACTTGTACAACTTTGAAATTGCAAAATTAATGTATCAGTTTACTCATAGCAAATTACCTCCCAATTTTAATCATTATTTTGCATATTCATCTGATGTTTCATCCTATTCTACCCGCCACATCTCAAGCAATGACATTTTTTAACCGCAATTTATTAGTTCAAAAACCCACCACTCCATGAAATACATTGGAGCCAAGATATGGATTAACATTCCATCTGATCTCAAAAATGCATCTTACTCAAAGTTTAAAGAGTCTTATAAGAAGTTTCTCCTTAGTAAATACAAGAACTAAATTTACTATTTCGTATCATAACAATCTGCTGTCATTTCTTTCATAGCCAAAAATTTAGCTATACAAATTAATATTTTACTGTAATATTTTGAAATTAGTTAAGATATTTGCCTGGGTTGCTGCTTGACTTGAAGACCATTGGTCCCTTCGCAGCCTCCCGTTGCTGTTTATTATTGTGCAATTCTGTGTTATTTTGGTATTTTTATTGGCAACAAAAGTAAAGTGTTCTGTTCTATACCCGAAAACATTTCAATAATAATGTTGAAACTTATATCACTAACAGCGTAAACAAAGGAATGCAGTACGAAACAAAAATGCACCAGAAAAGGTTTTTAGCTCCAGAGATTCGTATACGGACGGAACAATTAACCCATTATTGCGATTTAAAACATTCAATTCCAAAGATTTTTGGTTTATCAAATCACCTACGCTATCCGACTCTTGTGCCAGTGTGGTTCCCTCCTCAATACTTCAGCATTATCCCAATTTATTAAATGATCATTTTCTGCGACATGCTGACACAGTGCAGATTTTTTCAGGCAAATTTCATCACTGCAACGATATGCTCAGTTGCTCACGTTTTCTAGCCTATAAGCTTCGGCTTGTTTCACCAATG